>CM028688.1:14741016-15021561 GCA_016771965.1 Brassica carinata
ATTCAAATGTATAATGTGTTTTAATTTTTTACAAATGAAAGAGCATAAACTTTAGTATATAGAGCATTTACCTAAAAACTCAATATTTTAGAAGGGTTAACCCACGATTTTGGAAAATTTTCAAAATTTTAAAATCTGATTTTAATGTATAGTTTCATAGAGAACTAACATAAGATGATGGTAAAAGAGGTTAGAACCTTGGTTGCCTCCGTTTCTATAGAAAATGATTTTATAATTTTAATTCCACTAATCTAGCAAGATATGAAATTTTACTAAACTAAATGTTAAAAATTAGAATGATTCCTATACCATGAAAAAGAGTTTACAATACATTAATTTAAATGTATAATCTGTTTTGACTTTTTACAAATGAAAGAGCATAAACTTTAGTATATAGAGCATTTACCTAAAAACTCAATATTTTAAGGGTTAACCCACTGATTTTGGAAAATTTTCAAAATTTAAAATCTGATTTTAATGTATATTTTCATAGAGAACTAACATAAGATGATGGTAAAAGAGGTTAGAACCTTGGTTGCCTCCGCTTCTATAGAAAATGAAGATTTTATAATTTTAATTCCACTAATCTAGCAAGATATGAAATTTTACTAAACTAAATGTTAAAAAATTAGAATGATTCTATACCATGAAAAATAGTTTAGAATACATTAATTCAAATGTATAATGTGTTTTGATTTTTTACAAATGAAAGAGCATAAACTTTAGTATATAGAGCATTTACCGAAAAACTCAATATTTTAGAAGGGACCCACGGATTTTGGAAAATTTTCAAAATTTTAAAAATCTGGTTTTAATGTATAGTTTCATAGAGAACTAACATAAGATGATGGTCAAAGAGGTTTAGAACCTTGGTTGCCTCCGTTTCTATAGAAAATGAAGATTTTATAATTTTAATTCCACTAATCTAGGCAAGATATGAAATTTTACTAAACTAAATGTTAAAAATTAGAATGATTCCTATACCATGAAAAGAGTTTACAATACATTAATTTAAAATTATAATGTGTTTTGATTTTTTACAAATGAAAGAGCATAAACTTTAGTATATAGAGCATTTACCTAAAAACTCAATATTTTAGAAGGGTTAACCCACAGTTTTGGAAAATTTTCAAAATTTAAAATCTGGTTTTAATGTATAGTTTCATAGAGAACTAACATAAGATGATGGTCAAAGAGGTTTAGAACCTTGGTTGCCTCCGTTTCTATAGAAAATGAAGATTTTATAATTTTAATTCCACTAATGTAGGCAGTATATGAAATTTTACTAAACTAAATGTTAAAAATTAAAATGATTCCTATACCATGAAAAATAGTTTAGAATACATTAATTCAAATATATAATGTGTTTTTATTTTTTAAAAAATGAAAGAGCATAAACTTTAGTATATAGATTATTTACCGAAAAACTAAATATTTTAGAAGGGGTTAACCCACGGATTTTGGAAAATTTTCAAAAATTTAAAATCTGGTTTTAATTTATAGTTTCATAGAGAACTAACATAAGATGATGGTCAAAGAGGTTTAGAACCTTGGTTGCCTCCGCTTCTATAGAAAATGAAGATTTTATAATTTTAATTCCACTAATCTAAAGATATGAAATTTTACTAAACTAAATGTTAAAAATTAGAATGATTCCTATACCATGAAAAGAGTTTAGAATACATTAATTCAAATGTATAATGTGTTTTGATTTTTTAAAAATGAAAGAGCATAAACTTTAGTATATAGATTATTTACCGAAAAACTCAATATTTTAGAAGGTTAACCCACGGATTTTGGAAAATTTTCAAAATTTTAAAATCTGGTTTTAATTTATAGTTTCATAGAGAACTAACATAAGATGATGGTCAAAGAGGTTAGAACCTTGGTTGCCTCCGTTTATAGAAAATGAAGATTTTATAATTTTAATTCCACTAATCTAGGCGATTATATGAAATTTTACTAAACTAAATGTTAAAAATTAGAATGATTCCTATACCATGAAAAATAGTTTAGAATACATTAATTCAAATGTATAATGTGTTTTGATTTTTTTAAAAATGAAAGAGCATAAACTTTAGTATATAGAGCATTTAGAAAAACTAAATATTTTAGAAGGGTTAACCCAGTTTTGGAAAATTTTCAAAATTTAAAATCTGGTTTTAATTTATAGTTTCATAGAGAACTAACATAAGATGATGGTCAAAGGGTTTAGAACCTTGGTTGCCTCGTTTCTATAAAAAATGGAGATTTTATAATTTTAATTCCACTAATCTAGGCAGTATATGAAATTTTACTAAACTAAATGTTAAAAAATTAGAATGATTCCTATACCATGAAAAAGAGTTTAGAATACATTAATTTAAATGTATAATCTGTTTTGACTTTTTTTACAAATGAAAGAGCATAAACTTTAGTATATAGAACATTTACCGAAAAACTCAATATTTTAGAAGGGTTAACCCACGGATTTTGGAAAATTTTCAAAAATTTTAAAAATCTGGTTTTAATTTATAGTTTCATAGAGAACTAACATAAGATGATGGTAAAAGAGGTTAGAACCTTGGTTGCCTCCGTTTCTATAGAAAATGAAGATTTTATAATTTTAATTCCACTAATCTAGACAGTATATGAAATTTTACTAAACTAAACGTTAAAAAATTAGAATGATTCCTATACCATGAAAAATAGTTTAGAATACATTAATTCAAATGTATAATGTGTTTTGATTTTTTTAACAAATGAAAGAGCATAAACTTTAGTATATAGAGCATTTACCGAAAAACTCAATATTTTAAAAGGGTTAACCCATGGATTTTGGAAAATTTTCAAAAATTTTAAAAATCTGGTTTTAATGTATAGTTTCATAGAGAACTAACATAAGATGATGGTCAAAGAGGTTTAGAACCTTGGTTGCCTCCGTTTCTATAGAAAATGAAGATTTTATAATTTTAATTCCACTAATGTAGGCAGTATATGAAATTTTACTAAACTAAATGTTAAAAAATTAGAATGATTCCTATACCATGAAAAATAGTTTAGAATACATTAATTCAAATATATAATGTGTTTTTATTTTTTTTAAAAATGAAAGAGCATAAACTTTAGTATATAGATTATTTACCGAAAAACTAAATATTTTAGAAGGGGTTAACCCACAGATTTTGGAAAATTTTCAAAAATTTTAAAATCTGGTTTTAATTTATAGTTTCATAGAGAACTAACATAAGATGATGGTCAAAGAGGTTAGAACCTTGGTTGCCTCCGTTTCTATAGAAAATGAAGATTTTATAATTTTAATTCCACTAATCTAGCAAGATATGAAATTTTACTAAACTAAATGTTAAAAAATTAGAATGATTCCTATACCATGAAAAATAGTTTAGAATACATTAATTCAAATGTATAATGTGTTTTGATTTTTTTAACAAATGAAAGAGCATAAACTTTAGTATATAGAGCATTTACCGAAAAACTCAATATTTTAGAAGGGGTTAACCCACGGATTTTGGAAAATTTTCAAAAATTTAAAAATCTGGTTTTAATGTATAGTTTCATTGGGAACTAACATAAGATGATGGTCAAAGAGGTTTAGAACCTTGGTTGCCTCCGTTTCTATAGAAAATGAAGATTTTATAATTTTAATTCCACTAATCTAGGCAGATATGAAATTTTACTAAACTAAATGTTAAAAAATTAGAATGATTCCTATACCATGAAAAATAGTTTAGAATACATTAATTCAAATATATAATGTGTTTTTATTTTTTTAAAAAAGTGAAAGAGCATAAACTTTAGTATATAGATTATTTATCGAAAAACTAAATATTTTAGAAGGGTTAACCCATGGATTTTGGAAAATTTTCAAAATTTAAAATCTGGTTTTAATTATAGTTTCATAGAGAACTAACATAAGATGATGGTCAAAGAGGTTAGAACCTTGGTTGCCTCCGTTTCTATAGAAAATGAAGATTTTATAATTTTAATTCCACTAATGTAGGCAGTATATGAAATTTTACTAAACTAAATGTTAAAAAATTAGAATGATTCCTATACAATGAAAAATAGTTTAGAATACATTAATTCAAATATATAATGTGTTTATATTTTTTTAAAAAAGTGAAAGAGCATAAACTTTAGTATATAGATTATTTATCGAAAAACTAAATATTTTAGAAGGGGTTATAACCCACAGATTTTGGAAAATTTCAAAAATTTTAAAATCTGGTTTTAATTTATAGTTTCATAGAGAACTAACATAAGATGATGGTCAAAGAGGTTAGAACCTTGGTTGCCTCCGTTTCTATAGAAAATGAAGATTTTATAATTTTAATTCCACTAATGTAGGCAGTATATGAAATTTTACTAAACTAAATGTTAAAAAATTAGAATGATTCCTATACCATGAAAAATAGTTTAGAATACATTAATTCAAATGTATAATGTGTTTTATTTTTTTAAAAATGAAAGAGCATAAACTTTAGTATATAGAGCATTTACCGAAAAACTAAATATTTTAGAAGGGTTAACCCAATGATTTTGGAAAATTTTCAAAATTTAAAATCTGGTTTTAATTTATAGTTTCATAGAGAACTAACATAAGATGATGGTCAAAGAGGTTAGAACCTTGGTTGCCTCGCTTCTATAGAAAATGAAGATTTTATAATTTTAATTCCACTAATCTAGGCAGTATATGAAATTTTACTAAACTAAATGTTAAAAAATTAGAATGATTCCTATACCATGAAAAAGAGTTTAGAATACATTAATTTAAATGTATAATCTGTTTTGACTTTTTTACAAATGAAAGAGCATAAACTTTAGTATATAGAGCATTTACCGAAAAACTCAATATTTTAGAAGGGGTTAACCCACGGATTTTGGAAAATTTTCAAAAATTTAAAAATCTGGTTTTAATGTATAGTTTCATAGAGAACTAACATAAGATGATGGTCAAAGAGGTTTAGAACCTTGGTTGCCTCCGTTTCTATAGAAAATGAAGATTTTATAATTTTAATTCCACTAATCTAGGCAGTATATGAAATTTTACTAAACTAAATGTTAAAAAATTAGAATGATTCCTATACCATGAAAAAGAGTTTACAATACATTAATTTAAAATTATAATGAGTTTTAATTTTTTTTACAAATGAAAGAGCATAAACTTTAGTATATAGAGCATTTACCGAAAAACTCAATATTTTAGAAGGGACCCACGGATTTTGGAAAATTTTCAAAATTTTAAAAATCTGGTTTTAATGTATAGTTTCATAGAGAACTAACATAAGATGATGGTCAAAGAGGTTTAGAACCTTGGTTGCCTCCGTTTCTATAGAAAATGAAGATTTTATAATTTTAATTCCACTAATCTAGGCAGTATATGAAATTTTACTAAACTAAATGTTAAAAAATTAGAATGATTCCTATACCATGAAAAATAGTTTAGAATACATTAATTCAAATATATAATGTGTTTTGATTTTTTTTTAAAATGAAAGAGCATAAACTTTAGTATATAGATTATTTACCGAAAAACTAAATATTTTAGAAGGGGTTAACCCACGGATTTTGGAAAATTTTCAAAAATTTAAAAATCTGGTTTTAATGTATAGTTTCATAGAGAACTAACATAAGATGATGGTCAAAGAGGTTTAGAACCTTGGTTGCCTCCGTTTCTATAGAAAATGAAGATTTTATAATTTTAATTCCACTAATCTAGCAAGATATGAAATTTTACTAAACTAAATGTTAAAAATTAAAATGATTCCTATACCATGAAAAATAGTTTAGAATACATTAATTCAACTGTATAATGTGTTTTGATTTTTTTAAAAAATGAATGAGCATAAACTTTAGTATATAGATTATTTACCGAAAAAACTAAATATTTTAGAAGGGGTTAACCCGTGGATTTTAGAAAATTTTCAAAAAATTTTAAATCTGGTTTTAATTTATAGTTTCATAGAGAACTAACATAAGATGATGGTAAAAGAGGTTAGAACCTTGGTTGCCTCCGTTTCTATAGAAAATGAAGATTTTATAATTTTAATTCCACTAATCTAGGCAGTATATGAAATTTTACTAAACTAAATGTTAAAAAGTTAGAATGATTCCTATACCATGAAAAAGAGTTTAGAATACATTAATTTAAATGCATAATCTGTTTTGACTTTTTTACAAATGAAAGAGCATAAACTTTAGTATATAGAGCATTTACCGAAAAACTCAATATTTTAGAAGGGGTTAACCCACGGATTTTGGAAAATTTTCAAAAATTTTAAAATCTGGTTTTAATGTATAGTTTCATAGAGAACTAACATAAGATGATGGTCAAAGAGGTTTAGAACCTTGGTTGCCTCCTCGCTTCTATAGAAAATGAAGATTTTATAATTTTAATTCCACTAATGTAGGCAAGATATGAAATTTTACTAAACTAAATGTTAAAAATTAGAATGATTCCTATACCATGAAAAATAGTTTAGAATACATTAATTCAAATGTATAATGTGTTTTGATTTTTTACAAATGAAAGAGCATAAACTTTAGTATATAGAGCATTTACCAAAAACTAAATATTTTAGAAGGGGTTAACCCACGGATTTTGGAAAATTTTCAAAAATTTAAAAATCTGGTTTTAATGTATAGTTTCATAGAG
Organism: Brassica carinata; assembly: GCA_016771965.1. NCBI lineage: Eukaryota > Viridiplantae > Streptophyta > Magnoliopsida > Brassicales > Brassicaceae > Brassica > Brassica carinata. The sequence goes on from CM028688.1 coordinate 14,747,672, forward strand.
AACTAACATAAGATGATGGTCAAAGAGGTTTAGAACCTTGGTTGCCTCCGTTTCTATAGAAAATGAAGATTTTATAATTTTAATTCCACTAATGTAGGCAAGATATGAAATTTTACTAAACTAAATGTTAAAAATTAGAATGATTCCTATACCATGAAAAATAGTTTAGAATACATTAATTCAAATGTATAATGTGTTTTGATTTTTTAAAATGAAAGAGCATAAACTTTAGTATATAGAGCATTTACCTAAAACTCAATATTTTAAAGGGTTAACCCATGGATTTTGGAAAATTTTCAAAATTTAAAATCTGGTTTTAATTTATAGTTTCATAGAGAACTAACATAAGATGATGGTCAAAGAGGTTAGAACCTTGGTTGCCTCCGCTTCTATAGAAAATGAAGATTTTATAATTTTAATTCCACTAATCTAGTAAAGATATGAAATTTTACTAAACTAAATGTTAAAAATTAGAATGATTCCTATACCATGAAAAATAGTTTAGAATACATTAATTCAAATGTATAATGTGTTTTGATTTTTTAAAATGAAAGAGCATAAACTTTAGTATATAGAGCATTTACCTAAAACTCAATATTTTAGAAGGGTTAACCCACGATTTTGGAAAATTTTCAAAATTTAAAATCTGGTTTTAATTTATAGTTTCATAGAGAACTAACATAAGATGATGGTCAAAGAGGTTAGAACCTTGGTTGCCTCCGCTTCTATAGAAAATGAAGATTTTATAATTTTAATTCCACTAATCTAGTAAAGATATGAAATTTTACTAAACTAAATGTTAAAAATTAGAATGATTCCTATACCATGAAAAATAGTTTAGAATACATTAATTTAAATGTATAATGTGTTTTGATTTTTTACAAATGAAAGAGCATAAACTTTAGTATATAGAGCATTTACCTAAAAACTCAATATTTTAAGGGTTAACCCACGGATTTTGGAAAATTTTCAAAAATTTTAAAAATCTGGTTTTAATTTATAGTTTCATAGAGAACTAACATAAGATGATGGTCAAAGAGGTTAGAACCTTGGTTGCCTCCGCTTCTATAGAAAATGAAGATTTTATAATTTTAATTCCACTAATCTAGCAAGATATGAAATTTTACTAAACTAAATGTTAAAAATTAATGATTCCTATACCATGAAAAATAGTTTAGAATACATTAATTTAAATGTATAATGTGTTTTGATTTTTTTAAAATGAAAGAGCATAAACTTTAGTATATAGATTATTTACCTAAAAACTAAATATTTTGAAGGGTTAACCCACGGATTTTGGAAAATTTTCAAAATTTTAAAATCTGGTTTTAATTATAGTTTCATAGAGAACTAACATAAGATGATGGTCAAAGAGGTTAGAACCTTGGTTGCCTCCGTTCTATAGAAAATGAAGATTTTATAATTTTAATTCCACTAATCTAGGCAAGATATGAAATTTTACTAAACTAAATGTTAAAAATTAGAATGATTCCTATACCATGAAAAATAGTTTAGAATACATTAATTTAAATGTATAATGTGTTTTGATTTTTTACAAATGAAAGAGCATAAACTTTAGTATATAGATTATTTACCTAAAAACTAAATATTTTAGAAGGGTTAACCCACGGATTTTGGAAAATTTTCAAAAATTTTAAAAATCTGGTTTTAATTTATAGTTTCATAGAGAACTAACATAAGATGATGGTCAAAGAGGTTAGAACCTTGGTTGCCTCCGCTTCTATAGAAAATGAAGATTTTATAATTTTAATTCCACTAATCTAGCAAGATATGAAATTTTACTAAACTAAATGTTAAAAATTAGAATGATTCCTATACCATGAAAAATAGTTTAGAATACATTAATTTAAATGTATAATCTGTTTTGATTTTTTTAAAATGAAAGAGCATAAACTTTAGTATATAGAGCATTTACCTAAAAACTCAATATTTTAAGGGTTAACCCACAGATTTTGGAAAATTTTCAAAAATTTTAAAAATCTGGTTTTAATGTATAGTTTCATAGAGAACTAACATAAGATGATGGTCAAAGAGGTTTAGAACCTTGGTTGCCTCCGCTTCTATAGAAAATGAAGATTTTATAATTTTAATTCCACTAATCTAGCAAGATATGAAATTTTACTAAACTAAATGTTAAAAATTAGAATGATTCCTATACCATGAAAAATAGTTTAGAATACATTAATTCAAATGTATAATGTGTTTTGATTTTTTTAAAATGAAAGAGCATAAACTTTAGTATATAGAGCATTTAGAAAAACTAAATATTTTAGAAGGGTTAACCCAGTTTTGGAAAATTTTCAAAATTTAAAATCTGGTTTTAATTTATAGTTTCATAGAGAACTAACATAAGATGATGGTCAAAGAGGTTAGAACCTTGGTTGCCTCCGTTTCTATAGAAAATGAAGATTTTATAATTTTAATTCCACTAATCTAGGCGTTATATGAAATTTTACTAAACTAAATGTTAAAAATTAGAATGATTCCTATACCATGAAAAATAGTTTAGAATACATTAATTCAAATGTATAATGTGTTTTGATTTTTTTAAAAAATGAAAGAGCATAAACTTTAGTATATAGAGCATTTACCGAAAAACTCAATATTTTAGAAGGGTTAACCCACAGATTTTGGAAAATTTTCAAAATTTAAAATCTGGTTTTAATGTATAGTTTCATAGAGAACTAACATAAGATGATGGTCAAAGAGGTTTAGAACCTTGGTTGCCTCCGTTTCTATAGAAAATGAAGATTTTATAATTTTAATTCCACTAATCTAGGCGTTATATGAAATTTTACTAAACTAAATGTTAAAAATTAGAATGATTCCTATACCATGAAAAATAGTTTAGAATACATTAATTCAAATATATAATGTGTTTTGATTTTTTTTTAAAATGAAAGAGCATAAACTTTAGTATATAGATTATTTAGAAAAACTAAATATTTTAGAAGGGTTAACCCACGATTTTGGAAAATTTTCAAAATTTAAAATCTGGTTTTAATTTATAGTTTCATAGAGAACTAACATAAGATGATGGTCAAAGAGGTTAGAACCTTGGTTGCCTCGTTTCTATAGAAAATGAAGATTTTATAATTTTAATTCCACTAATCTAGTAAAGATATGAAATTTTACTAAACTAAATGTTAAAAATTAGAATGATTCCTATACCATGAAAAATAGTTTAGAATACATTAATTCAAATGTATAATGTGTTTTGATTTTTTTAAAATGAAAGAGCATAAACTTTAGTATATAGAGCATTTAGAAAAACTAAATATTTTAGAAGGGTTAACCCGCGGATTTTAGAAAATTTTCAAAAAATTTTAAATCTGGTTTTAATTTATAGTTTCATAGAGAACTAACATAAGATGATGGTCAAAGAGGTTAGAACCTTGGTTGCCTCCGTTTCTATAGAAAATGAAGATTATATAATTTTAATTCCACTAATCTATGCAAGATATGAAATTTTACTAAACTAAATGTTAAAAATTAGAATGATTCCTATACCATGAAAAAGAGTTTACAATACATTAATTTAAATGTATAATCTGTTTTGACTTTTTACAAATGAAAGAGCATAAACTTTAGTATATAGAGCATTTACCTAAAAACTCAATATTTTAGAAGGGTTAACCCAGTTTTGGAAAATTTTCAAAATTTAAAATCTGGTTTTAATGTATAGTTTCATAGAGAACTAACATAAGATGATGGTCAAAGAGGTTTAGAACCTTGGTTGCCTCCGTTTCTATAGAAAATGAAGATTTTATAATTTTAATTCCACTAATCTAGTAAAGATATGAAATTTTACTAAACTAAATGTTAAAAATTAGAATGATTCCTATACCATGAAAAATAGTTTAGAATACATTAATTTAAATGTATAATGTTTTGATTTTTTTAAAATGAAAGAGCATAAACTTTAGTATATAGATTATTTAGAAAAACTAAATATTTTAGAAGGGTTAACCCACGGATTTTGGAAAATTTTCAAAAATTTAAAAATCTGGTTTTAATGTATAGTTTCATAGAGAACTAACATAAGATGATGGTCAAAGAGGTTTAGAACCTTGGTTGCCTCCGTTTCTATAGAAAATGAAGATTTTATAATTTTAATTCCACTAATGTAGGCAAGATATGAAATTTTACTAAACTAAATGTTAAAAATTAGAATGATTCCTATACCATGAAAAATAGTTTAGAATACATTAATTCAAATGTATAATGTGTTTTATTTTTTTAAAAATGAAAGAGCATAAACTTTAGTATATAGATTATTTACCGAAAAACTAAATATTTTAGAAGGGGTTAACCCACAGATTTTGGAAAATTTTCAAAAATTTTAAAATCTGGTTTTAATTTATAGTTTCATAGAGAACTAACATAAGATGATGGTCAAAGAGGTTAGAACCTTGGTTGCCTCCGTTTCTATTGAAAATGATGATTTTATAATTTTAATTCCACTAATGTAGGCAGTATATGAAATTTTACTAAACTAAATGTTAAAAAATTAGAATGATTCCTATACCATGAAAAATAGTTTAGAATACATTAATTCAAATGTATAATGTGTTTTTATTTTTTTCAAAAATGAAAGAGCATAAACTTTAGTATATAGAGCATTTACCGAAAAACTAAATATTTTAGAAGGGGTTAACCCGCGGATTTTGGAAAATTTTCAAAATTTTAAAATCTGGTTTTAATGTATAGTTTCATAGAGAACTAACATAAGATGATGGTCAAAGAGGTTTAGAACCTTGGTTGCCTCGTTTCTATAGAAAATGAAGATTTTATAATTTTAATTCCACTAATCTAGGCAAGATATGAAATTTTACTAAACTAAATGTTAAAAAATTAGAATGATTCCTATACCATGAAAAATAGTTTAGAATACATTAATTCAAATGTATAATGTGTTTTGATTTTTTTAAAAATGAAAGAGCATAAACTTTAGTATATAGAGCATTTACCGAAAAACTCAATATTTTAGAAGGGGTTAACCCACGGATTTTGGAAAATTTTCAAAAATTTAAAAATCTGGTTTTAATGTATAGTTTCATAGAGAACTAACATAAGATGATGGTCAAAGGGTTTAGAACCTTGGTTGCCTCGTTTCTATAGAAAATGATTTTATAATTTTAATTCCACTAATCTAGGCAGTATATGAAATTTTACTAAACTAAATGTTAAAAATTAGAATGATTCTATACCATGAAAAATAGTTTAGAATACATTAATTCAAATGTATAATGTTTTGATTTTTTTAAAATGAAAGAGCATAAACTTTAGTATATAGATTATTTATCGAAAAACTAAATATTTTAGAAGGGGTTATAACCCACAGATTTTGGAAAATTTCAAAAATTTTAAAATCTGGTTTTAATTTATAGTTTCATAGAGAACTAACATAAGATGATGGTCAAAGAGGTTAGAACCTTGGTTGCCTCCGTTTCTATAGAAAATGAAGATTTTATAATTTTAATTCCACTAATCTTGGCAGTATATGAAATTTTACTAAACTAAAAGTTAAAAATTAGAATGATTTCTATACCATGAAAAATAGTTTAGAATACATTAATTCAAATGTATAATGTGTTTTGATTTTTTTTTAAAATGAAAGAGCATAAACTTTAGTATATAGATTATTTACCGAAAAACTAAATATTTTAGAAGGGGTTAACCCACAGATTTTGGAAAATTTTCAAAAATTTTAAAATCTGGTTTTAATTTATAGTTTCATAGAGAACTAACATAAGATGATGGTCAAAGAGGTTAGAACCTTGGTTGCCTCCGTTTCTATAGAAAATGAAGATTTTATAATTTTAATTCCACTAATCTAGGCAGTATATGAAATTTTACTAAACTAAATGTTAAAAAATTAGAATGATTCCTATACCATGAAAAATAGTTTAGAATACATTAATTCAAATGTATAATGTGTTTTGATTTTTTAAAAATGAAAGAGCATAAACTTTAGTATATAGAGCATTTACCTAAAAACTCAATATTTTAAAGGGTTAACCCACGGATTTTGGAAAATTTTCAAAATTTAAAATCTGGTTTTAATGTATAGTTTCATAGAGAACTAACATAAGATGATGGTCAAAGGGTTTAGAACCTTGGTTGCCTCGTTTATAGAAAATGAAGATTTTATAATTTTAATTCCACTAATCTAGCAAGATATGAAATTTTACTAAACTAAATGTTAAAAATTAGAATGATTCCTATACCATGAAAAATAGTTTAGAATACATTAATTTAAATGTATAATGTTTTGATTTTTTACAAATGAAAGAGCATAAACTTTAGTATATAGATTATTTACCTAAAAACTAAATATTTTAAGGGGTTAACCCAGTTTTGGAAAATTTTCAAAATTTAAAATCTGGTTTTAATTTATAGTTTCATAGAGAACTAACATAAGATGATGGTCAAAGAGGTTAGAACCTTGGTTGCCTCCGTTTCTATAGAAAATGAAGATTTTATAATTTTAATTCCACTAATCTAGGCAGTATATGAAATTTTACTAAACTAAATGTTAAAAATTAAAATGATTCCTATACCATGAAAAATAGTTTAGAATACATTAATTCAAATGTATAATGTGTTTTGATTTTTTTAAAATGAAAGAGCATAAACTTTAGTATATAGAGCATTTACGAAAAACTAAATATTTTAGAAGGGACCCACAGTTTTGGAAAATTTTCAAAATTTAAAATCTGGTTTTAATTTATAGTTTCATAGAGAACTAACATAAGATGATGGTCAAAGAGGTTAGAACCTTGGTTGCCTCCGTTTCTATAGAAAATGAAGATTTTATAATTTTAATTCCACTAATGTAGGCAGTATATGAAATTTTACTAAACTAAATGTTAAAAAATTAGAATGATTCCTATACCATGAAAAATAGTTTAGAATACATTAATTCAAATGTATAATGTGTTTTGATTTTTTTAAAAATGAAAGAGCATAAACTTTAGTATATAGAGCATTTACCGAAAAACTCAATATTTTAGAAGGGGTTAACCCACAGATTTTGGAAAATTTTCAAAATTTAAAATCTGGTTTTAATGTATAGTTTCATAGAGAACTAACATAAGATGATGGTCAAAGAGGTTTAGAACCTTGGTTGCCTCCGTTTCTATAGAAAATGAAGATTTTATAATTTTAATTCCACTAATCTAGGCAGTATATGAAATTTTACTAAACTAAATGTTAAAAATTAAAATGATTCCTATACCATGAAAAATAGTTTAGAATACATTAATTCAAATGTATAATGTGTTTTATTTTTTAAAATGAAAGAGCATAAACTTTAGTATATAGATTATTTACCGAAAAACTAAATATTTTAGAAGGGGTTAACCCACGGATTTTGGAAAATTTTCAAAAAATTTAAAATCTGGTTTTAATTTATAGTTTCATAGAGAACTAACATAAGATGATGGTCAAAGAGGTTAGAACCTTGGTTGCCTCGTTTCTATAGAAAATGAAGATTTTATAATTTTAATTCCACTAATCTAGGCAGTATATGAAATTTTACTAAACTAAATGTTAAAAAATTAGAATGATTCCTATACCATGAAAAATAGTTTAGAATACATTAATTCAAATGTATAATGTGTTTTGATTTTTTTAAAAATGAAAGAGCATAAACTTTAGTATATAGAGCATTTACCGAAAAACTAAATATTTTAGAAGGGGTTAACCCACGGATTTTGGAAAATTTTCAAAAATTTTAAAATCTGGTTTTAATTTATAGTTTCATAGAGAACTAACATAAGATGATGGTCAAAGAGGTTAGAACCTTGGTTGCCTCCGTTTCTATAGAAAATGAAGATTTTATAATTTTAATTCCACTAATCTATGCAAGATATGAAATTTTACTAAACTAAATGTTAAAAAATTAGAATGATTCCTATACCATGAAAAAGAGTTTACAATACATTAATTTAAATGTATAATCTGTTTTGACTTTTTTACAAATGAAAGAGCATAAACTTTAGTATATAGAGCATTTACCGAAAAACTCAATATTTTAAGGGTTAACCCACGATTTTGGAAAATTTTCAAAATTTAAAATCTGGTTTTAATGTATAGTTTCATAGAGAACTAACATAAGATGATGGTCAAAGAGGTTTAGAACCTTGGTTGCCTCCGTTTATAGAAAATGAAGATTTTATAATTTTAATTCCACTAATCTAGCAAGATATGAAATTTTACTAAACTAAATGTTAAAAAATTAGAATGATTCCTATACCATGAAAAATAGTTTAGAATACATTAATTCAAATGTATAATGTGTTTTGATTTTTTTCAAAAATGAAAGAGCATAAACTTTAGTATATAGAGCATTTACCGAAAAACTAAATATTTTAAGGGGTTAACCCACGGATTTTGGAAAATTTTCAAAAATTTTAAAATCTGGTTTTAATTTATAGTTTCATAGAGAACTAACATAAGATGATGGTCAAAGAGGTTAGAACCTTGGTTGCCTCCGTTTCTATAGAAAATGAAGATTTTATAATTTTAATTCCACTAATCTAGGCAGTATATGAAATTTTACTAAACTAAATGTTAAAAAATTAGAATGATTCCTATACCATGAAAAATAGTTTAGAATACATTAATTCAAATGTATAATGTGTTTTGATTTTTTTAAAAAATGAAAGAGCATAAACTTTAGTATATAGAGCATTTACCGAAAAACTCAATATTTTAGAAGGGGGGTTAACCCACGGATTTTGGAAAATTTTCAAAAATTTAAAAATCTGGTTTTAATGTATAGTTTCATAGAGAACTAACATAAGATGATGGTCAAAGAGGTTTAGAACCTTGGTTGCCTCGTTTCTATAGAAAATGATTTTATAATTTTAATTCCACTAATCTAGGCAGTATATGAAATTTTACTAAACTAAATGTTAAAAATTAGAATGATTCTATACCATGAAAAAGAGTTTAGAATACATTAATTCAAATGTATAATGTTTTGATTTTTTTAAAATGAAAGAGCATAAACTTTAGTATATAGATCATTTACCGAAAAACTAAATATTTTAGAAGGGGTTAACCCACAGATTTTGGAAAATTTTCAAAAATTTTAAAATCTGGTTTTAATTTATAGTTTCATAGAGAACTAACATAAGATGATGGTCAAAGAGGTTAGAACCTTGGTTGCCTCGTTTATAGAAAATGAAGATTTTATAATTTTAATTCCACTAATCTAGCAAGATATGAAATTTTACTAAACTAAATGTTAAAAAATTAGAATGATTCCTATACCATGAAAAATAGTTTAGAATACATTAATTCAAATGTATAATGTGTTTTGATTTTTTAAAAATGAAAGAGCATAAACTTTAGTATATAGAGCATTTACCGAAAAACTAAATATTTTAGAAGGGGTTAACCCACGGATTTTGGAAAATTTTCAAAAATTTTAAAATCTGGTTTTAATTTATAGTTTCATAGAGAACTAACATAAGATGATGGTAAAAGAGGTTAGAACCTTGGTTGCCTCGCTTCTATAGAAAATGAAGATTTTATAATTTTAATTCCACTAATCTAGTAAAGATATGAAATTTTACTAAACTAAATGTTAAAAATTAGAATGATTCCTATACCATGAAAAAGAGTTTAGAATACATTAATTTAAATGCATAATCTGTTTTGACTTTTTTACAAATGAAAGAGCATAAACTTTAGTATATAGAGCATTTACCGAAAAACTCAATATTTTAGAAGGGGTTAACCCACGGATTTTGGAAAATTTTCAAAAATTTTAAAATCTGGTTTTAATGTATAGTTTCATAGAGAACTAACATAAGATGATGGTCAAAGAGGTTTAGAACCTTGGTTGCCTCCGTTTCTATAGAAAATGAAGATTTTATAATTTTAATTCCACTAATCTAGGCAGTATATGAAATTTTACTAAACTAAATGTTAAAAAATTAGAATGATTCCTATACCATGAAAAAGAGTTTACAATACATTAATTTAAATGTATAATCTGTTTTGACTTTTTTACAAATGAAAGAGCATAAACTTTAGTATATAGATTATTTACCGAAAAACTAAATATTTTAGAAGGGGTTAACCCACGGATTTTGGAAAATTTTCAAAAATTTAAAAATCTGGTTTTAATGTATAGTTTCATAGAGAACTAACATAAGATGATGGTCAAAGAGGTTTAGAACCTTGGTTGCCTCCGTTTCTATAGAAAATGAAGATTTTATAATTTTAATTCCACTAATCTAGGCAGTATATGAAATTTTACTAAACTAAATGTTAAAAAATTAGAATGATTCCTATACCATGAAAAATAGTTTAGAATACATTAATTCAAATGTATAATGTGTTTTGATTTTTTAAAATGAAAGAGCATAAACTTTCGTATATAGAGCATTCTAGAAAAACTAAATATTTTAGAAGGGTTAACCCACAGTTTTGGAAAATTTTCAAAAATTTTAAAAATCTGGTTTTAATGTATAGTTTCATAGAGAACTAACATAAGATGATGGTCAAAGAGGTTTAGAACCTTGGTTGCCTCCGTTTCTATAGAAAATGAAGATTTTATAATTTTAATTCCACTAATCTAGGCAGTATATGAAATTTTACTAAACTAAATGTTAAAAAATTAGAATGATTCCTATACCATGAAAAATAGTTTAGAATACATTAATTCAAATGTATAATGTGTTTTGATTTTTTTAAAAAAATGAAAGAGCATAAACTTTAGTATATAGAGCATTCTGAAAAACTAAATATTTTAGAAGGGTTAACCCACAGATTTTGGAAAATTTTCAAAATTTTAAAATCTGGTTTTAATTATAGTTTCATAGAGAACTAACATAAGATGATGGTCAAAGAGGTTAGAACCTTGGTTGCCTCGTTTCTATAGAAAATGAAGATTTTATAATTTTAATTCCACTAATCTAGGCAGTATATGAAATTTTACTAAACTAAATGTTAAAAAATTAGAATGATTCCTATACCATGAAAAATAGTTTAGAATACATTAATTCAAATGTATAATGTGTTTTAATTTTTTTTTTTAAATGAAAGAGCATAAACTTTAGTATATAGAGCATTCTGAAAAACTAAATATTTTAGAAGGGTTAACCCATGGATTTTGGAAAATTTTCAAAAATTTTAAAAATCTGGTTTTAATGTATAGTTTCATAGAGAACTAACATAAGATGATGGTCAAAGAGGTTTAGAACCTTGGTTGCCTCCGTTTCTATAGAAAATGAAGATTTTATAATTTTAATTCCACTAATCTAGCAAGATATGAAATTTTACTAAACTAAATGTTAAAAAATTAGAATGATTCCTATACCATGAAAAATAGTTTAGAATACATTAATTCAAATGTATAATGTGTTTTGATTTTTTTTAAAAATGAAAGAGCATAAACTTTAGTATATAGAGCATTTACCGAAAAACTAAATATTTTAGAAGGGGTTAACCCACGGATTTTGGAAAATTTTCAAAAATTTTAAAAATCTGGTTTTAATGTATAGTTTCATAGAGAACTAACATAAGATGATGGTCAAAGAGGTTTAGAACCTTGGTTGCCTCCGTTTCTATAGAAAATGAAGATTTTATAATTTTAATTCCACTAATCTAGGCAGTATATGAAATTTTACTAAACTAAATGTTAAAAATTAGAATGATTCCTATACCATGAAAAATAGTTTAGAATACATTAATTCAAATATATAATGTGTTTTTATTTTTTAAAATGAAAGAGCATAAACTTTAGTATATAGAGCATTTACCGAAAAACTAAATATTTTAGAGGGGTTAACCCACAGTTTTGGAAAATTTTCAAAATTTAAAATCTGGTTTTAATTTATAGTTTCATAGAGAACTAACATAAGATGATGGTAAAAGAGGTTAGAACCTTGGTTGCCTCCGTTTCTATAGAAAATGAAGATTTTATAATTTTAATTCCACTAATCTAGGCAGTATATGAAATTTTACTAAACTAAATGTTAAAAATTAGAATGATTCTATACCATGAAAAAGAGTTTAGAACCTTGGTTGCCTCGTTTATAGAAAATGAAGATTTTATAATTTTAATTCCACTAATCTATGCAGATATGAAATTTTACTAAACTAAATGTTAAAAATTAGAATGATTCTATACCATGAAAAAGAGTTTAGAACCTTGGTTGCCTCCGTTCTATAGAAAATGAAGATTTTATAATTTTAATTCCACTAATCTAGGCAGTATATGAAATTTTACTAAACTAAATGTTAAAAAATTAGAATGATTCCTATACCATGAAAAAGAGTTTACAATACATTAATTTAAATGTATAATCTGTTTTGACTTTTTTACAAATGAAAGAGCATAAACTTTAGTATATAGAGCATTTACCTAAAAACTAAATATTTTAGAAGGGTTAACCCAGTTTTGGAAAATTTTCAAAAATTTAAAAATCTAGTTTTAATGTATAGTTTCATAGATAACTAACATAAGATGATGGTCAAAGAGGTTTAGAACCTTGGTTGCCTCCGTTTCTATAGAAAATGAAGATTTTATAATTTTAATTCCACTAATCTAGGAAGTATATGAAATTTTACTAAACTAAATGTTAAAAATTAGAATGATTCCTATACCATGAAAAATAGTTTAGAATACATTAATTCAAATGTATAATGTGTTTTGATTTTTTAAAATGAAAGAGCATAAACTTTAGTATATAGAGCATTTACGAAAAACTAAATATTTTAGAAGGGTTAACCCAGTTTTGGAAAATTTTCAAAATTTTAAAATCTGGTTTTAATTTATAGTTTCATAGAGAACTAACATAAGATGATGGTCAAAGAGGTTAGAACCTTGGTTGCCTCCGCTTCTATAGAAAATGAAGATTTTATAATTTTAATTCCACTAATCTAGGCAAGATATGAAATTTTACTAAACTAAATGTTAAAAATTAGAATGATTCATATACCATGAAAAATAGTTTAGAATACATTAATTCAAATGTATAATGTGTTTTGATTTTTTAAAATGAAAGAGCATAAACTTTAGTATATAGAGCATTTACGAAAAACTCAATATTTTAGAAGGGTTAACCCGCAGTTTTGGAAAATTTTCAAAATTTAAAATCTGGTTTTAATGTATAGTTTCATTAGGAACTAACATAAGATGATGGTCAAAGAGGTTTAGAACCTTGGTTGCCTCCGTTTCTATAGAAAATGAAGATTTTATAATTTTAATTCCACTAATCTAGGAAGTATATGAAATTTTACTAAACTAAATGTTAAAAATTAGAATGATTCCTATACCATGAAAAATAGTTTAGAATACATTAATTCAAATGTATAATGTGTTTTGATTTTTTAAAAATGAAAGAGCATAAACTTTAGTATATAGAGCATTTACGAAAAACTAAATATTTTAGAAGGGTTAACCCACAGTTTTGGAAAATTTTCAAAATTTTAAAATCTGATTTTAATGTATATTTTCATAGAGAACTAACATAAGATGATGGTCAAAGAGTTTAGAATACATTAATTCAAATGTATAATGTGTTTTGATTTTTTAAAAATGAAAGAGCATAAACTTTAGTATATAGATTATTTACCTAAAAACTAAATATTTTAGAAGGGTTAACCCACAGTTTTGGAAAATTTTCAAAATTTTAAAATCTGATTTTAATGTATATTTTCATAGAGAACTAACATAAGATGATGGTCAAAGAGGTTTAGAACCTTGGTTGCCTCCGTTTCTATAGAAAATGAAGATTTTATAATTTTAATTCCACTAATCTATGCAAGATATGAAATTTTACTAAACTAAATGTTAAAAATTAGAATGATTCTATACCATGAAAAATAGTTCAGAATACATTAATTTAAAATTATAATGTGTTTTGATTTTTTTTTAAAATGAAAGAGCATAAACTTTAGTATATGAGCATTTACCTAAAAACTAAATATTTTAGAAGGGTTAACCCATGGATTTTGGAAAATTTTCAAAATTTTAAAATCTGGTTTTAATGTATAGTTTCATTAGGAACTAACATAAGATGATGGTAAAAGAGGTTAGAACCTTGGTTGCCTCGTTTATAGAAAATGAAGATTTTATAATTTTAATTCCACTAATCTAGGAAGTATATGAAATTTTACTAAAATAAATGTTAAAAATTAGAATGATTCTATACCATGAAAAATAGTTCAGAATACATTAATTTAAATGTATAATGTGTTTTGATTTTTTAAAAATGAAAGAGCATAAACTTTAGTATATAGATTATTTACCTAAAAACTCAATATTTTAAGGGTTAACCCAGTTTTGGAAAATTTTCAAAAATTTTAAAAATCTAGTTTTAATGTATAGTTTCATAGATAACTAACATAAGATGATGGTAAAAGAGGTTAGAACCTTGGTTGCCTCGTTTATAGAAAATGAAGATTTTATAATTTTAATTCCACTAATCTATGCAAGATATGAAATTTTACTAAAATAAATGTTAAAAATTAGAATGATTCATATACCATGAAAAAGAGTTTAGAACCTTGGTTGCCTCGTTTATAGAAAATGAAGATATTATAATTTTAATTCCACTAATCTAGCAAGATATGAAATTTTACTAAACTAAATGTTAAAAATTAGAATGATTCTATACCATGAAAAATAGTTCAGAATACATTAATTCAAATGTATAATGTGTTTTGATTTTTTACAAATGAAAGAGCATAAACTTTAATATATAGAGCATTTACGAAAAACTCAATATTTTAGAAGGGTTAACCCGCAGTTTTGGAAAATTTTCAAAAATTTTAAAAATCTGGTTTTAATGTATAGTTTCATTAGGAACTAACATAAGATGATGGTCAAAGAGGTTAGAACCTTGGTTGCCTCGTTTATAGAAAATGAAGATTTTATAATTTTAATTCCACTAATCTAGGAAGTATATGAAATTTTACTAAACTAAATGTTAAAAATTAGAATGATTCCTATACCATGAAAAATAGTTTAGAATACATTAATTCAAATATATAATGTGTTTTGATTTTTTTTTAAAATGAAAGAGCATAAACTTTAGTATATAGATTATTTACGAAAAACTAAATATTTTAGAAGGGTTAACCCACAGTTTTGGAAAATTTTCAAAATTTAAAATCTGGTTTTAATTTATAGTTTGATAGAGAACTAACATAAGATGATGGTAAAAGAGGTTAGAACCTTGGTTGCCTCCGTTTCTATAGAAAATGAAGATTTTATAATTTTAATTCCACTAATCTAGGCAGTATATGAAATTTTACTAAACTAAATGTTAAAAAATTAGAATGATTCCTATACCATGAAAAAGAGTTTAGAATACATTAATTTAAATGTATAATCTGTTTTGACTTTTTTACAAATGAAAGAGCATAAACTTTAGTATATAGAGCATTTACCGAAAAACTCAATATTTTAGAAGGGGTTAACCCACAGATTTTGGAAAATTTTCAAAAATTTAAAAATCTAGTTTTAATGTATAGTTTCATAGATAACTAACATAAGATGATGGTCAAAGAGGTTTAGAACCTTGGTTGCCTCCGTTTCTATAGAAAATGAAGATTTTATAATTTTAATTCCACTAATCTAGCAAGATATGAAATTTTACTAAACTAAATGTTAAAAAATTAGAATGATTCCTATACCATGAAAAAGAGTTTACAATACATTAATTTAAATGTATAATGTGTTTTGATTTTTTACAAATGAAAGAGCATAAACTTTAGTATATAGATTATTTACCGAAAAACTAAATATTTTAGAAGGGGTTAACCCACGGATTTTGGAAAATTTTCAAAAATTTAAAAATCTAGTTTTAATGTATAGTTTCATAGATAACTAACATAAGATGATGGTAAAAGAGGTTTAGAACCTTGGTTGCCTCCGTTTCTATAGAAAATGAAGATTTTATAATTTTAATTCCACTAATCTAGGCAGTATATGAAATTTTACTAAACTAAATGTTAAAAAATTAGAATGATTCCTATACCATGAAAAATAGTTCAGAATACATTAATTCAAATGTATAATGTGTTTTGATTTTTTTAAAAAAATGAAAGAGCATAAACTTTAGTATATAGATCATTTACCGAAAAACTCAATATTTTAGAAGGGGGTTAACCCACGGATTTTGGAAAATTTTCAAAAATTTTAAAATCTGGTTTTAATTTATAGTTTCATAGAGAACTAACATAAGATGATGGCAAAGAGGTTATTAGCTTGGTTGCCTCCGTTTTTATAGAAAATGAAGATTTTATAATTTTAATTCCACTAATCTAGGCAGTATATGAAATTTTACGAAACTAAATTTTAAAAAATTAGAATGATTC
Organism: Brassica carinata; assembly: GCA_016771965.1. Lineage (NCBI taxonomy): Eukaryota > Viridiplantae > Streptophyta > Magnoliopsida > Brassicales > Brassicaceae > Brassica > Brassica carinata. The sequence goes on from CM028688.1 coordinate 14,764,040, forward strand.
CTATACCATGAAAAATAGTTTAGAATACATTAATTCAAATGTATAATGTGTTTTTATTTTTTTAAAAATGAAAGAGCATAAACTTTAGTATATAGAGCATTTACCGAAAAACTAAATATTTTAGAAGGGGTTAACCCGCGGATTTTGGAAAATTTTCAAAAATTTTAAAATTTGGTTTTAATTTATAGTTTGATAGAGAACTAACATAAGATGATGGTAAAAGAGGTTAGAACCTTGGTTGCCTCCGTTTCTATAGAAAATGAAGATTTTATAATTTTAATTCCACTAATCTAGGCAGTATATGAAATTTTACTAAACTAAATGTTAAAAAATTAGAATGATTCCTATACCATGAAAAAGAGTTTAGAATACATTAATTTAAATGTATAATCTGTTTTGACTTTTTTACAAATGAAAGAGCATAAACTTTAGTATATAGAGCATTTACCGAAAAACTCAATATTTTAGAAGGGGTTAACCCACGGATTTTGGAAAATTTTCAAAAATTTAAAATCTGGTTTTAATTATAGTTTCATAGATAACTAACATAAGATGATGGTCAAAGAGGTTTAGAACCTTGGTTGCCTCGCTTCTATAGAAAATGAAGATTTTATAATTTTAATTCCACTAATCTAGGCAAGATATGAAATTTTACTAAACTAAATTTTAAAAAATTAGAATGATTCCTATACCATGAAAAATAGTTTAGAATACATTAATTCAAATGTATAATGTGTTTTGATTTTTTTAAAAAATGAAAGAGCATAAACTTTAGTATATAGAGCATTTACCGAAAAACTCAATATTTTAGAATGGGTTAACCCACGGATTTTGGAAAATTTTCAAAAATTTTCAAAATTTGGTTTTAATTTATAGTTTGATAGAGAACTAACATAAGATGATGGTAAAAGAGGTTAGAACCTTGGTTGCCTCCGCTTCTATAGAAAATGAAGAATTTATAATTTTAATTCCACTAATCTAAAGTAAAGATATGAAATTTTACTAAACTAAATGTTAAAAATTAGAATGATTCCTATACCATGAAAAAGAGTTTAGAATACATTAATTTAAATGTATAATCTGTTTTGACTTTTTTACAAATGAAAGAGCATAAACTTTAGTATATAGAGCATTTACCGAAAAACTCAATATTTTAGAAGGGGTTAACCCACGGATTTTGGAAAATTTTCAAAAATTTAAAAATCTAGTTTTAATGTATAGTTTCATAGATAACTAACATAAGATGATGGTCAAAGAGGTTTAGAACCTTGGTTGCCTCCGTTTCTATAGAAAATGAAGATTTTATAATTTTAATTCCACTAATCTAGGCAAGATATGAAATTTTACTAAACTAAATGTTAAAAAATTAGAATGATTCCTATACCATGAAAAATAGTTTAGAATACATTAATTCAAATGTATAATGTGTTTTGATTTTTTAAAAAATGAAAGAGCATAAACTTTAGTATATAGATTATTTACCGAAAAACTAAATATTTTAGAAGGGTTAACCCACAGTTTTGGAAAATTTTCAAAAATTTTAAAATCTGGTTTTAATTTATAGTTTCATAGAGAACTAACATAAGATGATGGTAAAAGAGGTTAGAACATTGGTTGCCTCCGTTTCTATAGAAAATCAAGATTTTATAATTTTAATTCCACTAATCTAGGAAGTATATGAAATTTTACTAAACTAAATGTTAAAAATTAGAATGATTCCTATACCATGAAAATAGTTTAGAATACATTAATTCAAATGTATAATGTGTTTTGAATTTTTAAAAAAAATGAAAGAGCATAAACTTTAATATATAGAGCATTTACCTAAAAACTAAATATTTTAGAAGGGTTAACCCACGGATTTTGGAAAATTTTCAAAATTTTAAAATCTGATTTTAATTTATAGTTTCATAGAGAACTAACATAACATGATGGTCAAAGAGGTTAGAACCTTGGTTGCCTCCGTTTATAGAAAATGAAGATTTTATAATTTTAATTCCACTAATCTAGGCAGTATACGAAATTTTACTAAACTAAATGTTAAAAAATTAGAATGATTCCTATACCATGAAAAATAGTTTAGAATACATTAATTCAAATGTATAATGTGTTTTGATTTTTTAAAAAATGAAAGAGCATAAACTTTAGTATATAGAGCATTTACCGAAAAACTAAATATTTTAGAAGGGGTTAACCCACGGATTTTGGAAAATTTTCAAAAATTTAAAAATCTGGTCTTAATGTATAGTTTCATTAAGAACTACCATAAGATGATGGTCAAAGAGGTTTAGAACCTTGGTTGCCTCCGTTTCTATAGAAAATGAAGATTTTATAATTTTAATTCCACTAATCTAGGCAGTATATGAAATTTTACTAAACTAAATGTTAAAAAATTAGAATGATTCCTATACCATGAAAAATAGTTTAGAATACATTAATTCAAATATATAATGTGTTTTATTTTTTTAAAATGAAAGAGCATAAACTTTAGTATATAGAGCATTTAGAAAAACTCAATATTTTAGAAGGGTTAACCCACAGTTTTGGAAAATTTTCAAAAATTTTAAAAATCTGGTTTTAATTTATAGTTTCATAGAGAACTAACATAAGATGATGGTAAAAGAGGTTAGAACCTTGGTTGCCTCGTTTCTATAGAAAATCAAGATTTTATAATTTTAATTCCACTAATCTAGGAAGTATATGAAATTTTACTAAACTAAATGTTAAAAAATTAGAATGATTCCTATACCATGAAAATAGTTTAGAATACATTAATTCAAATGTATAATGTGTTTTGAATTTTTAAAAAAAATGAAAGAGCATAAACTTTAATATATAGAGCATTTACCTAAAAACTAAATATTTTAGAAGGGTTAACCCACGGATTTTGGAAAATTTTCAAAAATTTTAAAATCTGATTTTAATTTATAGTTTCATAGAGAACTAACATAACATGATGGTCAAAGAGGTTAGAACCTCGGTTGCCTCCGCTTCTATAGAAAATGAAGATTTTATAATTTTAATTCCACTAATCTAGGCAAGATATGAAATTTTACTAAACTAAATGTTAAAAATTAGAATGATTCCTATACCATGAAAAGAGTTTACAATACATTAATTTAAATGTATAATCTGTTTTGACTTTTTTACAAATGAAAGAGCATAAACTTTAGTATATAGAGCATTTACCTAAAAACTCAATATTTTAGAAGGGTTAACCCGCAGTTTTGGAAAATTTTCAAAAATTTAAAAATCTAGTTTTAATGTATAGTTTCATAGATAACTAACATAATATGATGGTCAAAGAGGTTTAGAACCTTGGTTGCCTCCGTTTCTATAGAAAATGAAGATTTTATAATTTTAATTCCACTAATCTAGGCAGTATATGAAATTTTACTAATCTAAATGTTAAAAATTTAGAATGATTCCTATACCATGAAAAATAGTTCAGAATACATTAATTCAAATGTATAATGTGTTTTGATTTTTTTTTTAAAATGAAAGAGCATAAACTTTAGTATATAGATCATTTACCGAAAAACTAAATATTTTAGAAGGGGGTTTTGGAAAATTTTCAAAAATTTTAAAATCTGGTTTTAATTTATAGTTTCATAGAGAACTAACATAAGATGATGGAAAAGAGGTTATTAGCTTGGTTGCCTCCGTTTCTATAGAAAATGAAGATTTTATAATTTTAATTCCACTAATCTAGACAGTATATGAAATTTTACTAAACTAAACGTTAAAAAATTAGAATGATTCCTATACCATGAAAAATAGTTTAGAATACATTAATTCAAATGTATAATGTGTATTGATTTTTTAAAATGAAAGAGCATAAACTTTAGTATATAGAGCATTTACCGAAAAACTCAATATTTTAGAAGGGGTTAACCCACGGATTTTGGAAAATTTTCAAAAATTTAAAAATCTGGTTTTAATGTATAGTTTCATTAGGAACTAACATAATATGATGGTCAAAGAGGTTTAGAACCTTGGTTGCCTCCGTTTCTATAGAAAATGAAGATTTTATAATTTTAATTCCACTAATGTAGGCAGTATATGAAATTTTACTAAACTAAATGTTAAAAATTAGAATGATTCCTATACCATGAAAAATAGTTTATAATACATTAATTCAAATGTATAATGTGTTTTTATTTTTTAAAAAAAAATGAAAGAGCATAAACTTTAGTATATAGAGCATTTACCGAAAAACTCAATATTTTAGAAGGGGTTAACCCACGGATTTTGGAAAATTTTCAAAAATTTTAAAATCTGGTTTTAATGTATAGTTTCATTAGGAACTAACATAATATGATGGATAGGGGCTAGAGGATCCATTTAGTACTTGACCTATTTTCGGTTCGGTTCGGTTCGGTTCGGATAGTTCGGGTAGTTCGGATAGGGGCTAGAGGATCCATTTAGTACTTGACCTATTTTCGGTTCGGTTCGGATAGTTCGGGTAGTTCGGATAGGGGCTAGAGGATCCATTTAGTACTTGACCTATTTTCGGTTCGGTTCGGTTCGGTTCGGTTCGGTTCGGTTCGGATAGTTCGGGTAGTTCGGATAGGGGCTAGAGGATCCATTTAGTACTTGACCTATTTTCGGTTCGGTTCGGTTCGGTTCGGTTCGGTTCGGTTCGGTTCGGTATTTCGGTTTTGGGTAGTTCGGATAGGGGCTAGAGGATCCATTTAGTACTTGACCTATTTTCGGTTCGGTTCGGATAGTTCGGGTAGTTCGGATAGGGGCTAGAGGATCCATTTAGTACTTGACCTATTTTCGGTTCGGTTCGGATAGTTCGGGTAGTTCGGATAGGGGCTAGAGGATCCATTTAGTACTTGACCTATTTTCGGTTCGGTTCGGTTCGGTTCGGTTCGGTTCGGATAGTTCGGGTAGTTCGGATAGGGGCTAGAGGATCCATTTAGTACTTGACCTATTTTCGGTTCGGTTCGGTTCGGATAGTTCGGGTAGTTCGGATAGGGGCTAGAGGATCCATTTAGTACTTGACCTATTTTCGGTTCGGTTCGGATAGTTCGGGTAGTTCGGATAGGGGCTAGAGGATCCATTTAGTACTTGACCTATTTTCGGTTCGGTTCGGTTCGGTTCGGTTCGGTTCGGTTCGGATAGTTCGGGTAGTTCGGATAGGGGCTAGAGGATCCATTTAGTACTTGACCTATTTTCGGTTCGGTTCGGATAGTTCGGGTAGTTCGGATAGGGGCTAGAGGATCCATTTAGTACTTGACCTATTTTCGGTTCGGTTCGGTTCGGTTCGGATAGTTCGGGTAGTTCGGATAGGGGCTAGAGGATCCATTTAGTACTTGACCTATTTTCGGTTCGGTTCGGATAGTTCGGGTAGTTCGGATAGGGGCTAGAGGATCCATTTAGTACTTGACCTATTTTCGGTTCGGTTCGGATAGTTCGGGTAGTTCGGATAGGGGCTAGAGGATCCATTTAGTACTTGACCTATTTTCGGTTCGGTTCGGTTCGGTTCGGATAGTTCGGGTAGTTCGGATAGGGGCTAGAGGATCCATTTAGTACTTGACCTATTTTCGGTTCGGTTCGGATAGTTCGGGTAGTTCGGATAGGGGCTAGAGGATCCATTTAGTACTTGACCTATTTTCGGTTCGGTTCGGATAGTTCGGGTAGTTCGGATAGGGGCTAGAGGATCCATTTAGTACTTGACCTATTTTCGGTTCGGTTCGGATAGTTCGGGTAGTTCGGATAGGGGCTAGAGGATCCATTTAGTACTTGACCTATTTTCGGTTCGGTTCGGTTCGGTTCGGTTCGGATAGTTCGGGTAGTTCGGATAGGGGCTAGAGGATCCATTTAGTACTTGACCTATTTTCGGTTCGGTTCGGATAGTTCGGGTAGTTCGGATAGGGGCTAGAGGATCCATTTAGTACTTGACCTATTTTCGGTTCGGTTCGGTTCGGTTCGGTTCGGTTCGGTTCGGTTCGGTTCGGATAGTTCGGGTAGTTCGGATAGGGGCTAGAGGATCCATTTAGTACTTGACCTATTTTCGGTTCGGTTCGGATAGTTCGGGTAGTTCGGATAGGGGCTAGAGGATCCATTTAGTACTTGACCTATTTTCGGTTCGGTTCGGTTCGGTTCGGTTCGGATAGTTCGGGTAGTTCGGATAGGGGCTAGAGGATCCATTTAGTACTTGACCTATTTTCGGTTCGGTTCGGTTCGGTTCGGTTCGGTTCGGTATTTCGGTTTTGGGTAGTTCGGATAGGGGCTAGAGGATCCATTTAGTACTTGACCTATTTTCGGTTCGGTTCGGATAGTTCGGGTAGTTCGGATAGGGGCTAGAGGATCCATTTAGTACTTGACCTATTTTCGGTTCGGTTCGGATAGTTCGGGTAGTTCGGATAGGGGCTAGAGGATCCATTTAGTACTTGACCTATTTTCGGTTCGGTTCGGTTCGGTTCGGTTCGGTTCGGATAGTTCGGGTAGTTCGGATAGGGGCTAGAGGATCCATTTAGTACTTGACCTATTTTCGGTTCGGTTCGGTTCGGTTCGGTTCGGATAGTTCGGGTAGTTCGGATAGGGGCTAGAGGATCCATTTAGTACTTGACCTATTTTCGGTTCGGTTCGGTTCGGATAGTTCGGGTAGTTCGGATAGGGGCTAGAGGATCCATTTAGTACTTGACCTATTTTCGGTTCGGTTCGGATAGTTCGGGTAGTTCGGATAGGGGCTAGAGGATCCATTTAGTACTTGACCTATTTTCGGTTCGGTTCGGTTCGGTTCGGTTCGGTTCGGTTCGGATAGTTCGGGTAGTTCGGATAGGGGCTAGAGGATCCATTTAGTACTTGACCTATTTTCGGTTCGGTTCGGTTCGGTTCGGTTCGGTTCGGATAGTTCGGGTAGTTCGGATAGGGGCTAGAGGATCCATTTAGTACTTGACCTATTTTCGGTTCGGTTCGGTTCGGTTCGGTTCGGTTCGGTTCGGTTCGGTTCGGTTCGGTATTTCGGTTTTGGGTAGTTCGGATAGGGGCTAGAGGATCCATTTAGTACTTGACCTATTTTCGGTTCGGTTCGGTTCGGTTCGGTTCGGTTCGGATAGTTCGGGTAGTTCGGATAGGGGCTAGAGGATCCATTTAGTACTTGACCTATTTTCGGTTCGGTTCGGTTCGGTTCGGTTCGGTTCGGTTCGGTTCGGTTCGGTTCGGTTCGGTTCGGTTCGGTTCGGTTCGGTTCGGATAGTTCGGGTAGTTCGGATAGGGGCTAGAGGATCCATTTAGTACTTGACCTATTTTCGGTTCGGTTCGGATAGTTCGGGTAGTTCGGATAGGGGCTAGAGGATCCATTTAGTACTTGACCTATTTTCGGTTCGGTTCGGTTCGGTTCGGTTCGGTTCGGTTCGGTTCGGATAGTTCGGGTAGTTCGGATAGGGGCTAGAGGATCCATTTAGTACTTGACCTATTTTCGGTTCGGTTCGGTTCGGATAGTTCGGGTAGTTCGGATAGGGGCTAGAGGATCCATTTAGTACTTGACCTATTTTCGGTTCGGTTCGGTTCGGTTCGGTTCGGTTCGGTTCGGTTCGGTTCGGTTCGGATAGTTCGGGTAGTTCGGATAGGGGCTAGAGGATCCATTTAGTACTTGACCTATTTTCGGTTCGGTTCGGTTCGGTTCGGTTCGGTTCGGTTCGGTTGCCTCCGTTTATAGAAAATGAAGATTTTATAATTTTAATTCCACTAATCTAGGCAGTATATGAAATTTTACTAAACTAAATGTTAAAAAATTAAAATGATTCCTATACCATGAAAAATAGTTTATAATACATTAATTCAAATGTATAATGTGTTTTGATTTTTTTAAAAATGAAAGAGCATAAACTTTCGTATATAGAGCATTTACCAAAAAACTAAATATTTTAGAAGGGGTAAACCCACGGATTTTGGAAAATTTTCAAAATTAGAATGATTCTATACCATGAAAAGAGTTTAGAATACATTAATTTAAATGTATAATGTGTTTTGATTTTTTTAAAAATGAAAGAGCACAAACTTTAGTATATAGATTATTTACGAAAAACTAAATATTTTAGAAGGGTTAACCCATGGATTTTGGAAAATTTTAAAAATTTTAAAAATTTTAAAAATTTTAAAAATTTTAAAAATTTTAAAATCTGGTTTTAATGTATAGTTTCATAGAGAACTAACATAAGATGATGGTAAAAGAGGTTAGAACCTTGGTTGCCTCGCTTCTATAGAAAATGAAGATATTATAATTTTAATTCCACTAATCTATGCAAGATATGAAATTTTACTAAACTAAATGTTAAAAATTAGAATGATTCTATACCATGAAAAATAGTTTAGAATACATTAATTCAAATATATAATGTGTTTTGATTTTTTACAAATGAAAGAGCATAAACTTTAGTATATAGATTATTTACGAAAAACTAAATATTTTAGAAGGGTTAACCCAGTTTTGGAAAATTTTCAAAAATTTTAAAATCTGGTTTTAATGTATATTTTCATTGAGAACTAACATAAGATGATGGTCAAAGAGGTTAGAACCTTGGTTGCCTCCGTTTATAGAAAATGAAGATTTTATAATTTTAATTCCACTAATCTAGGCAAGATATGAAATTTTACTAAACTAAATGTTAAAAATTAGAATGATTCTATACCATGAAAAGAGTTTAGAATACATTAATTCAAATATATAATGTGTTTTGATTTTTTACAAATGAAAGAGCATAAACTTTAGTATATAGATTATTTAGAAAAACTAAATATTTTAGAAGGGTTAACCCAGTTTTGGAAAATTTTCAAAAATTTTAAAATCTGGTTTTAATTATAGTTTCATAGAGAACTAACATAAGATGATGGTAAAAGAGGTTAGAACCTTGGTTGCCTCCATTTTATAGAAAATGAAGATTTTATAATTTTAATTCCACTAATCTATGCAAGATATGAAATTTTACTAAACTAAATGTTAAAAATTAGAATGATTCTATACCATGAAAAGAGTTTAGAATACATTAATTCAAATGTATAATGTGTTTTGATTTTTTACAAATGAAAGAGCACAAACTTTAGTATATAGATTATTTACGAAAAACTAAATATTTTAGAAGGGTTAACCCAGTTTTGGAAAATTTTCAAAATTTTAAAATCTGGTTTTAATGTATAGTTTCATAGAGAACTAACATAAGATGATGGTCAAAGAGGTTAGAACCTTGGTTGCCTCCGTTTATAGAAAATGAAGATTTTATAATTTTAATTCCACTAATCTAGGCAAGATATGAAATTTTACTAAACTAAATGTTAAAAAATTAGAATGATTCCTATACCATGAAAAATAGTTTAGAATACATTAATTCAAATATATAATGTGTTTTTATTTTATTTTTTAAAATGAAAGAGCATAAACTTTAGTATATAGATTATTTACCGAAAAACTAAATATTTTAGAAGGGGTTAACCCACGGATTTTGGAAAAATTTTAAAAATTTTAAAATCTGGTTTTAATTTATAGTTTCATAGAGAACTAACATAAGATGATGGTAAAAGAGGTTAGAACCTTGGTTGCCTCCGTTTCTATAGAAAATGAAGATTTTATAATTTTAATTCCACTAATCTAGGCAGTATATGAAATTTTACTAAACTAAATGTTAAAAAATTAGAATGATTCCTATACCATGAAAAATAGTTTAGAATACATTAATTCAAATGTATAATGTGTTTTGATTTTTTTTAAAAATGAAAGAGCACAAACTTTAGTATATAGAGCATTTAACGAAAAACTAAATATTTTAGAAGGGGTTAACCCGCGGATTTTGGAAAATTTTCAAAAATTTTGTACTGTTTCACAGAGTCTAAAGCTAGATCCTCTCTTTTTACAAAGAGTTGGTTGGGACTCTTGACTGTCCTCTGAATAAAATCTTTGACATTGTCGTTAAAAGTTGCCGAGAACAGAAAAAAGAAAAAAAAGAGGTCAAGAAAACAAACAAGCATGTAATCAATTTTAGCACAAAACAGAATTTCCTTTAAACCGAGACTAATAGACATGTAGAAAACGTAATAACCCAATACAGTTTTCTAACAGTGAACACAGAGATACGTCTTATTAACATAAGGACTGATTCTATTCACTAAGACCGTCAAGTAATCCATCTTTTACAACCCTACAATGGTACAATGGTAGATATGGCAACTACAATTCACGAATCATGACTAAATCAGACAAGAGTTTTTTACATACCTGGTAATTGGGATTAACTCTCTCAATGTCTTTCATTGTCCTCAAGGAATCATCTCTAAAGCCATCCTGCAACAACAATGCAATTTCAAATACGGTCACATTATACAAAAAAGTTGAAAAATTAACAAGGCCAAGTAAAACAAAAATTTAAAGAGCATACCGTAGCAAGCCTATGGCAGCCTCATCAAAAACCAAAATCTTTAAATGATTTAGACCAAGTTTCTTGAAAGTCATCCATTTTTTAAGTGTTCCAGGGGTGCCAATCACAACTTGGGCAGAAACAGGTGCTCTTCTTGCAGTCGTAACACCTTGATTCGACTCAGGGACAGCAACTTCAGCAGTGATCCCAGTAAACTTCCCCATCTTCTGAAGAACTTCCATGTTCTGTCATTCATTTAAACAAATCATACTACTATGTTTCATCAGATCATTAACTAGTAGAGTAACAACTAAACTAACCTGGTTTGCTAATTCTCTGGTGGGACAAATACAAAGGGCTTGAGGCTGTCTCAGACTCGGGTCAACACAACTGAGCATTCCAAGAACGAAACAGGTGGTCTTGCCAGACCCGTTGTGAGCCTGAGCAATGAGGTGCTTGTGAGGCGGTGTGATGATCATGGGGAGACTGATAGCTTGGATCTTGCTGGGTTTCTCGAACTTCATCTCAACGTACAAGCCTTTCATCAACTCAGGTGACAAGTTCAAATCTTCAAACCTACTCGCTGATGTATACGGTGTGTCACCTGACGTAACCTACAAGGAAAGAATGACTCAAAATCAAAATCATCCTACATTGATGTTGATGTTGGGATCATCCAAGAAACCCATCAAGAAACGGAAAGAAGAAGGGATACCGCTTTGATATTTGAGTCTTCGGGTTCGTCAAGGATAGATTCATGTTTCTCTTCGTCCTTGATACTTAAAGAGTTGAGCTCCGAGACTGCGTTTGCTTCCTCTTCGTCATCAAGCTTATAAAGTAGCTTTAAATAACCGAAGTTTTTTTTTAACACGGTTTAAGTTTTTGGTTACCAATTTCCATAACTAATCCCGGTATAGGATCTAATTGGTGTTTTCACTTTAGTGGCTGTTGGAAATCTAATTTAACTCTACAGTTTCTAGAGTCATAACAACTAGGGTGTAAAAAAACCGAAACGATCAGCCAAACTCAAACCAACTCAAACTAGACCAAAGTATATGTTCCAACCAAGGTTTTTGATTAACCTAAATAGTTTGGTTTGGTTCGGTTTATCGAATTGTACCTAATTATATTAATTAAATATATTAATAAAAAAAGTTAAGGTATTTAACCATCTAATTTAGACAACTAAACATTTTTAATCATTTTAAATTAATATATTAAACACACTAACAATAAAATATAAAAATATGAATTTCAAATAATATTATCAAAATCAAAAAATTACCTATGATATTTATACTAGATTCAAAGATAATAATATAAAATTATTGGGTTATATCTTCTATATTTTATTGTGACGTTTGGATTTAAATTTAAATATGAAAAATTCATAATTTAGTGTCAAATTATGATTTGTTTCATGTTTTATAAATTATATATTTGTAATCAAACTAGAACAAAGTTAAAAGCTAACTCGTTTGGATTGACATTCAGCCTAAGATCTCTTGAAAGATCACAAAGGAGAGTGCTCTCTTCAACACCCCTAGTTCTCGCCATCTCCGCTCTTCGTATCCCTAATACGATCCTTAAGATGAGGAGGTAGCATCCTATGAGCCATCCAGGCTTCCATGTCTTTCTTTCGCTATTCCAGGTCGTTGAGTATGCTGCTGGAATCTTGCAAATATTTATGTCAACAAAACGAAATAAATTCCCAAAAGAAGATTCATAATAGCATGTTTTCTACAAGAATTTCATTACAAATGCACCTGTATGTTGCCAATGAGACATGCACAAACCATCAAGCCAGTAAAGCATATCTAGATGCCAAAGCACATCTCCCAAACAGAATCGGAAGTCTTCAATTTTCTGGCCAAATGAATTGTTCAAAATTGTAAGAGTGTTTAGACTTTGGAGGATTCAAACCTCAGGTGCTTTATACCCCACCAAATCGCATATAATAACTTCGGTGGAAAATTCCTGGATTCAACAATCTTGGAATCCAACTCAGCTGAGTAGAGACATAAAGAGTTCAGCCATAAGTTATATTTTGAGTAGGTTCCAGGACAAGATCTTGACACAAGTACAATTTATCAAGAACTTTTTCAAATTATAACAACCAAAATAACTGATTTTATTTGTTACTTTGTTTGTTTTTCTTAAAGTCACTATTTCATAATTTATAATAATTATATAACCACTTTCTATATTTAAATTGTAAAGTCAATCAAACTAAAATTTAAAACCTTCAACAATAAAAGTTCTAAAAATTATAAACAATCAGATTTTAAGTTCTAAAAATTTAAAACCTTCAACAAACAAAGTTCTAAAAATTACTTTTATATTACATATATACTGTTGTGAGGTCTTTGTTCAAACTAATCATAGTACATGTCAAAACAACCATATGCTCTATTATATGATTACTTATATTCACTATAACACTGTCTGTCAAGTAGAACACATGCAACATCCGGTTACAAAGAATGTTTATTAGCCAGCCATCACTTCTGATGTTGAGCCAAAGAATCTGACTAATCGAAAAAATAATAAGCAAACAGTAATATGTAGTCAAACAGAGGTATTAAGTAAGGAAAATAGGAACTTACATTCTTTAATAAATTCTTGTAAGTGTGTTTGAATTTTAGCCTAGGTTTGATGAACATTTTTTGAAAACTATTGTATCTTTTATATTGTGTTTCGTTTAATTCAAATAATTTGAAACGTGATCAAATATTTATGATATCTTATATAGTTTTAATGGATTTTAGATATTTATGAAGTTTTAACAGAATTTTAGACAATCAAATTTAATTCTGGATACCAGATAAATCCATTGCAAACTGAACCTTGAATTTTTCTGAACCAAACCGATTTGAATTAACAGAGAATATCACGACAGATTGAACCAATCCGTTTTTTTTTTTTGTTTTTTTTTTTTTTTGATTGAACTTTCAACGAATTTGGTCAAAATCAAAACGTTTCTAGACCGGTTTAGAAGAAACTTTTTTTTTAATTACAAAAGAATAAGCCCAATAATTCGTATTTTATAGATAACGTATATTGCCGAAATAAAAGCAATTTGGGCCATCTGTCAAGTAGGAAAAGACATGGTGCTGTATTGCTGTGGCTCAAATCCTTTTTTTTTTGGTTAAAATTTTGCAAGCTTTGAATATAATATACAAGAAATAAGAAAATAATGATGATTGCTTAAGCACAGTATAAGGAAAGAAAAAGAACCATCATTGCTTAACCACAATCTTTGAAGGATAACAGAAAAATAGATAAACACAGTCTTTGAGATGGGCAAAGTGGATGCCACATTACCAGAGACATTATCATAACCACAACAATAAGTTGGTGGAGGTCACACATTGTTTATAATGCTATTTTTTGCCAATATTCAACTTTGTTTTCATCATCTCTTGCCAAGAACATCTATTCATGCCTCCAACGGTTCAAACAAGAAACACGTTATACTAATCAAGAACTGAGCAATCAAATAATCAAAGATTATATGATCTATCACTACCCTTCTGCTTATAAATATAAGCCTTTAAAGTTCAAACCGAACAGTTGATCAATTTGAGATTCAGATTGAATAGAGCCAGACTTCGTTGCATTTCCCATAGTATTGTTGCCCATAGTCCAAGATCAATGTCCAAAAAGATAGGCATCATACAGTTTCCACCTACTCTATTGCACTAACAAATGCTTTTTCTTTATCTTAAAATGGGAATGATTATCTTTGTATGACATTCATCATATTCTCAACTCCATTTTCTTCTCCACTAATAATAACTAGCTATCTCCCCCTCTCTCTCTAGTCTCTCTGTTGCATTAGACAAGAAAGAAAAGGAAGCAAGAGATGAGAGTTTCAAGGTTTTGGCTTCTTCTATTGGTTTCGTGTTTCTTTTACAAATCCAAAGGGGCCATTGTTCCTGCACTCATCATGTTTGGTGACTCCATTGTTGACGTTGGCAACAACAATAACTTACTCAGCATTGTTAAATCAAACTTCCCTCCTTATGGCAGAGACTTCACCAACCAAACACCCACAGGAAGATTCTGCAACGGAAAACTCGCTGTTGATTTCTCAGGTAAACTTAATATTCACAAACCACATCACTCTCTCCCTACTCTCATTTGCTTTATCTTCTTACTTCTGTGTAGCTGAGTACCTTGGCTTCTCTTCATACCCACCTGCATTCCTAAGCCGAGAAGCAAGGAACGAGGATTTCTTGATCGGCGCCAACTTTGCATCAGCGTCTTCAGGATACTATGATGCCACATCTGTTCCATTTGTAAGGGAGACTAACGCATTAAACATCAAACCCAGGAAATGATCCAAAAGGCTTTGGTCTTCCTTTTGCAGGGCGCTATCCCCTTAACACGACAGCTGAGCTATTACAGGACGTATCAAAACAGAGTGAGGAGCATGATAGGGAGGGAGAGAGCACGCACTATGTTCTCCAAATCTATCCATATTTTGAGTGCGGGTTCTAGCGACTTTCTTCAGAACTATTACGTCAATCCTCTGCTCAACATCCTAAATACACCTGAACAATTCTCTGATATTCTCATGCGATCTTACTCAGAGTTCATCCAGGTACTTTATAAACGAACTTTAAAACTTAGAAGCTAATATTATTAACAAGTCAACCATATGAATTTGCAAATTTACAAGAAACAAACAACTCTGTTTCCGTTATATACCATTTTTTGTGTGTCAACAAAACCAATACTGTCGCTTGTAACAGAATCTGTATGAACTAGGAGCAAGGAGAATTGGAGTGATATCGTTACCCCCAATGGGTTGCCTGCCTGCAGCTATCACTCTTTTCGGTGCAGGAAACAAGAGTCGTTGTGTCGAGAGGCTGAACAATGATGCTCTCATGTTCAACACCAAACTTGAAGCCACAACCCAGACATTGATGAAACGACACTCAGGCCTCAAGCTTGTCGCCTTTAACGCCTACCAGCCTCTCATGGACATCATCACCAACCCATATGATAATGGTATGCTTCTGCATACACAGGAAAAAGTTCTCAGACATTAAATCTAATTAGCAACTAACAAAATACCATTAACATTTTAAATTTATCTAAACTGCATCTAATTACAGGATTCTTTGAAACAAAAAGGGCATGCTGTGGAACAGGAACAATAGAGACATCGTTCCTTTGCAATTCTCTATCCCTGGGAACGTGTTCAAATGCCACAGGATATGTGTTTTGGGATGGATTTCATCCCACAGAGGCTGTGTACGAGTTCTTGGCTGGTCAACTATTGAGTCAAGGGATTTCTCTAATCTCTTGAATTAAATTCCATCTCGATGAATTCACACTGTACACCTACAAATAGCTACCCTTGTCTTTCTCTCTGTTTCTATCTAAGGATATGCGTGTGACGAAGTATCTGGCTTTCATAAACTAAAAAATAAGAGTCAATAGGTACAAGCTTTGCGTGTGTGTGTGTGTGTAGAAACAACTCACAAAGCTTGTACCGATTTGGTCTGTGTGATGGGTCAATCGGTACAAACTTTGTTAAAAACGATCACATCTTTGGTAATTTGTGTCCTTGATTTATGTCTTCACTCTTGAGCATTTCGAATGTTTATTACAGCAAGAATTCTGGTAACGCTACAAATATTTCAACTTTACTGATATGTGAACATCATAAAACATTCACGTCTGATTAAACAGATCTACGTAGTTAATTATCATATACCAAGTACCAAGTTCCCGATATCTTAAGACAAGTCAAACAAACTATTTGCATCAGCCCTAGCGATATAACACTCTCAAGCGATAGATTTCGAACCGAATAAAGGATAAAAAGCTGCCACACCCGATAAGTACCTGGTCAGAAGTCTCTAGGCTCTAGGAGAGTTCAAATCCTGCATTTGATGTAATCGCGTACAATAGTTTCTCCCTCATAGTGTTTGCTCGTTTATACGTTGGAAGCTGAACACAATCAACAAAGAAAGAATAAACAAAACAGGTACATGAGTGTTGGCAAGCGGACAACATGACATTTGAAACTCCACCTTAAGAGTATTGTAGCACGTAGAAGCAGATGGAAGCCTTTCTACATCTTGTCCTCCAATAGCAGCCCAAAGAGAGGTATCACAAGAAACCTTCATATGTAAAAGAACAACCGTAAGGAAAAAAACTACCAAACAGAGAAGTTCACATGAGTTTATAAGAAGCTGAAGTTCAAAAACAAACTTTATGGATGATGAAGGTTGGCTGCAAGTATTTGAAACCAAGGAGTGGTGCTCGAGAACAACTAGTCACAAACTTTAGGAGCATGCAACGTTCACTCGGTTCAAACCCTTTCATGACCTGCGGCAGGAATCCCAGAGAGAAATTAAACAAACACATTGTGCGTATGTCATAGCAGACAGATCAGGAAGAAAAAGAAGAGATCAGAGCTTCTGACTGCATCTGAGTCATTACCTCCCAGAAGATTTTGATTGTTCGACTGCTATCAGTGTAACCACCAGTGTATTTTGTATTCCTTCTTAGATCATCGACATCGATATCATGGTTTCCTCCAGAGAGTAACTGCACAAAGTCCTTTACGTAAGAAAATAGCTTTGTACATGAGAAAAACCCTAGAAATCATTACACTAAAGGTACATACCTGATTAAACTCATGGGCGTTAAATAGTTTTAACCAAGCAGGAGATATAAGGTCGGTTAGTCCTCTGTAAAATGCATTTGAAAAGGGCACAATCTGCATTCAGGACATAGCACAACATGATTACCTCATCATTCAGTAGTTTTTATTTCGCAAGATAACGGACAAAAAAAGAGACAGACCTGCCGGTTGAGTTTGTAGTCGGCCATTGCATGAATGTATTGCATTTTGTTCTCATTCGTTACTGAGATATCCTTCCCACCGGGTTTGAGCTCAATTATGCTCATTTTCCCACAGAACTCTTCAGTGACTGTGAAATCCAGACAGAGTTCCTGTAAATCACCCTCATATTGCTGCATACAACAAAACAAGAGTCTTAACTCAAGATTGAATGTTGTCCGGTGAGGTGACAGATTTATCACCTGCGATGGTTTTTACCTTGATATACATAAGGTTCCTGTAGAGCTCCGGATCAAGCCCTGATAGTTCATCAATAAAGCTATAACGTCCCAATAGCTTCTGGATGAAAACGTGTGAAAAGGAGTAATCCAGAAGTATTCCCTCGTATAGAGCTTTTCCAACAATTCTTCCAAGAAACTCAATCATTTGAATCCCGTTCTCAAGGTACCGAGCAGACGGGCTAGGAACAAGTAACCTATCTGAAGTAGTTGTTTGCGAGAATAACCCATACCTTGTGAAAAATAATAGAATGGACATGCCAATACGAACGCATGTTAACCCGTTGGAAAAACTCACAAAATAGAATAGAATAAAGTAGCATACAGAAGAGCTTACTCAGTAGCAAAAGCTGCTTTTGTTATGTCCGTCAAAAATTCTTTTGAAAGCCCACCATAGTCAAGGCCAGCCTCAGGAAGGCCAGACTCATTCACAAAGGAGACATGAATGGATGTTTTTAGCTTGCTACCAATAGAATTCAGTTGTCGAAATCCATCCTCAACCACATGACCTCGACGAACAACTATCTCTACTGATCTTGCGCCAGGCGCATCCACTTCACCAGCCATTTTTCTTGAAGCTTTATCCATGCTTATAAACTCTCTAAACACATGGACCCTGCATGGATAACAAAACATCTAAATAAACATCATTCAAAAGATAGTGAAAAATGAGACAGGTAATAGTTAGTTAGAAGTCATTGTAGCACAAAGAGCACATAAACAGGCTATAAAGGGTTAGCAATGTGAAAGTACCTTTCCTCAAATGGAAAGACATGCGGAGTAATTGTTATAACAGAACCCATGCTTGGAGAAGTAAAAACATCACTGGTTGGTAAAACCTCATGAGTTCTTGCAGCAAATGCAATTGGAGGTCTACTAGTTCTACCAGGTGAGAGCCACAGGGCAGAAGCACAAAAAGGGTGCCTGCAATCTCTTTCATACAATAGATGCAAACATCTGACAGCAGAATCCATAAGTTGTCTATTCTCAGGACCTGTGCCCCGCAACAATCCATTGTACACGAGAGTGTTAAGCACTGACGCAATTCTCCGTTGTTTCTCTAGCGTAAAGGGGATCTGTATCATGCCAAAACAAGCCTCAAGTAAATATCAGACTAATAACAAATAAGCTGCAGGAGACCATAATGTATATTTTACCTGCTTTTCATAGAACTGTATGTCATCAAGAACCACGAGTAAATGCGCATAGGTTGCACAAAATAAATGAAGCAGGCATGACACATCTTTGGATATACCTACAGGACCACCCCTAAGAGTTTGCACATCCCACTCATCATCGGTTGACTCGTTAACCTGGCTTGATCCTGGCTGATCACTAGTACTCTCCACATGTTCCCGCGGTCCCGGTGATTTACCAGAAAATTTGTTAAGCACATTCACCCACTTGTTGACTCTGTCATTCTTCAGATGCTTCTGTTTCTTCTCAGAAGGACTTCTTGTATCCCATGAAGCTTTAGCAGGTTTGTGAGATGATTCGTGAGCAGTGCAACCATCTTCAGGGAGTAGGACACTCTCTAGAGAGCTCCATAAAGAGACAATGTATCCAGGACAGAAGGATAACATATTAAGAACAGGTAAAGGCCCTACAACAGGATTCAGCACGCAGAAGATTCTCAACATGCATGAATAGAATCGTGCAATGTCAAACAATTCTAATGTTTCTGATCGTTTTTCACTACTCGTTGATGCATCTTTATCTGCTATAACACGAGTTCCTTTCCCAGAAGCTGCCAACAGTTTTGCGAGATGCCACTGCTGACATACGGGTCGAATCAATTCCACAAATGAAATCTTTACAGAATTTTTTCCTTTCTCAGTCTCATTCGGTGTGGCCTCAAAGTCAAGATGAATATCCTGAGTTCCAACCTTTTCAACTTGAGACAAGAGATTCTCGGCGAGGGTCACAATAACACGAACATACAAGACATAAAACATCTCTGAATTGGATTCTTGTGTGTCCATAAAATCGTTTTCAGTAACTGTTGCCAAGGATATGATGTTCCCTATAGCCCATCCAACAGAAGGAATCTCCGTAGTGTAGCTTTGCTTCTCTGAATGCTCTATTTCCGACATTCTGGTCAACAATTTGTCCCTCAAAATCTGTTGTCACCTGCCACACTTTAATAAGTTCCTCGATTGTTTGGTAAAAAGCAATGGGTTCATCCAAACCCTTTCTCTATAAATTTTATTTTGAGACTTCAAAAAGAAATGGTTAGCTCTAACAAAATTTGATATGAGACTTACCAATAGAGTATGAAAGCTTGGCCTTAGTATGCTCCTGTGCTTCAGTGCACGTGTGAGCGCGCTTGGCAGGCAGCAAACTAGTCGAGGAATTGTAAGTATTAGAGAAACATATTCTTCAACAGCCAAATTCGTTTCTAGCTGACTGTCATCAACAAAAGCACGTTGTCTCGCATGGAATGGTCGTAGAGCCAAAGTTACTGCACTTGTAGTAATCAATAGTCTCTCATCTGTATTTTTGGTTAATGACTTGATATATCTTCTAACTGCAGTGTAATATCCACTTTTACAGCTCCCTAAAAACTGAACGATCATCTTCCCAGCTGTTTCTGCATCTTCAAAGTTTTGTTTTGAGATAATCTTCCAGCTCTTGGGATCGGTTAAAACAATGAGGATGCGTAGTAAAAGGGCACTGACACCAAGAACATCTTTTATCCTTTCCTGTGAGTAACTACACTCCGTGAGAAGGAAAGAGCAGAGAGACACCAGTCTTCGTGTTTGACAGGCCCATGTTTTACTCTCTTCAGTAGTACCAACTGCTAGTGAGCAAAAATTATACCCTTGATCTGCAACAGACAATAACAAGTTTAACAAATCCACTCCTAATTTGCAAGACTAACAATTCAAGAAAAATGAAAAAAAAAAAAAAACAATCTTTACCATTAGAGTTGATGCTTTCCAATAGAATCTTAAAGCAAGTTTGCATGCACTGTACATCTCTTAACTCTATCTTCTGATGCTGGACACACAAAGGTCTGATAAAGAAGAGGAAAGGTCTCAACACTCTGGTTGACACCCAACTTTTAGTCACTGTACCAGAATGGCAACTCAGCGAACTCTCCCACTCTTCCTGGATCACAAAAGCTGCTTTCTTTCTCACAATGTACGACCTCCAAACTCTCTACAACAGTGATGTAAAGTTTATTATGCCTTTTTGTCCCATTAAACCACAAATAACATCCAAAAGATTCCAAACTGAAGGAGAGAAAGAGAGTACCTGGATGAAAATAGCTGCAGCATTAGCACGTCTCGCGTAACTGCGAAGCTCCCTTGCTTGTGAGACTTTAGCAAGCAAAGCATCCCTTGACATCTCCTCACTGCTGGCGCCTCTGAGGGAGACCTGATGAGAACAAAACACAGATCCATCATCATGCACCAATTCGAAAGCGAACTGTAAATAATGGGGGAGGAGGAGAAGGAGGATGTACCTTTTGCTTCCGATTAAGGTCCATTGGAGGCTAAAATTTGATCTCCGATCTTCTTCTTCGTCTTCGTCTTTGCGTCTTGGCTTTGGATTGACGTTTTAAGGATCAAAGCGACTTCCGTATTATTTATTTTTTAATAAAAACGCAGAAGAAAATGATCAAAGTATATTTCATTAAAAATGTGATAAATGACAATTACACCTTGCCATACAGATATATAAAATAAATAAATATTTAAATAAATAATAAAAAAGGTAAAAGAAAATTCTGGAAAAACACTTTTTCAGTTCAAAACTTTTTGAATTTATTTTTTAAAATTTTATTTTGAAATTCAAAAATTTATTTTTAAAATTCTTACTTTAAAATGTAATTATATATTTTTAAATTTTCTAAAACTTCACTCTCCCCTCTTGAAACTCTAACTTTAATCCAATTATAAATTTCTTGTATAAATTTGTTAATTTTAGGAGTATAAGTATTTTTATCTATTTAATGAAACATATTTTGGTCATTTTAACTCTTGTATGTTATATTTATGATAAAAAATAAATATTATTATTGTTTCGCCAAAAAAAAACATATTGCTAGTCTAAAAACATAAGTTGGCAGTCGTATTAATCAAACAAACTAAATATAAATATTATTAATATTTATTTAGTTAACAACCATTTATTTTTGAAGAGATTAAAACATATCGTATAAAAAACAAACAATTACAAATTTAATGACCAATTAAATATTAAACTTAGATAATCAGGGCGAATGCATATATTTTATGCGTATATTGAAAAAAAATTAAAAGTAATGGTGTGAAAATGAATGACACAGACCTAACCTCCGGGTGGAGGTACAGCCCACAGATAGATTTTTTCCTGGACATTCAAATGGGTCGAAAGCAATAGTATCGGTGTGGCCAGCGGGGTTCGAACCAGGGTTCGCCGTATTGGATTTATTCTCTCAAGTGCCACTATACTACCACCACTAGTCATCGTTAACAAATTTTTGACCAAAAAAAAAATAAATGACGATTTCGGTGAATGATCCCCAACTTTTGTGTCAACATACTATTTTATGGGGAGTTCTAATTTATCGCAAATTTGATACGATTGTTCAAATTTACATTTAAATGATAATAATTTTCCATAAATACTTTAAGTATGTGATGAAAATAATATTAAGTTAACCCTTTTAAATTATTTATAAATATTTAATAATTATTTATAAAATTTTATAAATCCAGTCTCATCTTCTAAATATTAAACTCTAAATAATAATAACTAAAACTTAAAAATAAAATTTGACAAATGTATTTTTGAAAAGTTATATCCAACTTAAGTTATTTTAAATAATTTCTGTTTATTTTATTTCCATTTACCATGATTTTTTTCTTCTGAATTCTAGAAATTCTGGTCCGTATCCCATAATCTTTTTGATCCAAGTCTAGTTCACCAATTGAATGCATGTTAATATTTAATAGAGTTCATATAGGATGATTGAAAACTATTATTAGTTTTGGCAACATATATATATATATAGTAATTATACAGAGTTCTAGTTTACCAGGTTGCTTAATTCTTAAAAGTTTAACAATATAGTCAAACCAAAAATTTGATAGTTCCAAAATTACTCACTTTTAATAGAATTTTCTATGTAGACTTCATGTAGATTTCATATAAGTCTACAACCTAGTAGATTCCTTTTCAATCTACTTATGTAGACTGTCATAGACGTCTAATTTTTAGGTTAGTTTTTGCAATTACAAAATTCGCAAGTTATTTTTTGTATTTGAAAAAATGTAATTTTATACTTAGTAGATTTCATATGCAGTTTACATTTTAAAAGGGTTAGTTTTGCAATTACAAAATTAGCAAGTTATTTTTGTATTTGAAAAAATGTAATTTTATACTTAGTAGATTTCATATGCAGTTTACATTTTAAAAGGGTTAGTTTTGCAATTACAAAATTAGCAAGTTATTTTTGTATTTGAAAAAATGTAATTTTATACTTAGTAGATTTCATATAAGTCTACAACCTAGTAGATTCCTTTTCAATCTACTTATGTAGACTGTCATAGACGTCTAATTTTTAGGTTAGTTTTTGCAATTACAAAATTCGCAAGTTATTTTTTGTATTTGAAAAAAATGTAATTTTATACTTAGTAGATTTCATATGCAGTTTACATTTTTAAAAGGGTTAGTTTTGCAATTACAAAATTAGCAAGTTATTTTTGTATTTGAAAAAATGTAATTTTATACTTAGTAGATTTCATATGCAGTTTACATTTTTAAAAGGGTTAGTTTTGCAATTACAAAATTAGCAAGTTATTTTTGTATTTGAAAAAATGTAATTTTATACTTAGTAGATTTCATATAAGTCTACAACCTAGTAGATTCCTTTTCAATCTACTTATGTAGACTGTCATAGACGTCTAATTTTTAGGTTAGTTTTTGCAATTACAAAATTCGCAAGTTATTTTTTGTATTTGAAAAAAATGTAATTTTATACTTAGTAGATTTCATATGCAGTTTACATTTTTAAAAGGGTTAGTTTTGCAATTGATCAGAATTTATACAGTATTTGATTTTCAACAGTAAATGTCATATGCAGTCTACATTTTTAATATCTTTTTAAAATGTTAGTTTTGTAATTGACTAAATTTGACTTTTTATGAGTAGATTTCAATGGAAGTCTTTCATAGGTAGACTTCGGATGAAATCTACTCTCCAATCCGACGGTTAGTTTTGTGTTTGGCCAAAATAAAATAGTAGAATTCATATGCATTCTACATTTTTTATGAACAGTATACTGCATATGAAATCTACTATGAAAAATCAAAAATTCAGTCAAATGCAAAACTAAAATCTTATATGTAGACTTCTTGGTAAGTCTGCCATATAAAAATTGTTTTCAAAGGTAAAGACGTAGATTTCTAGTGAAGTTTGTGTTGCAAAAAATATAAATTTGGTCAATTACAAAATTAACATATGCGTTGAAAAGTAGACCGCATAGTAAGTCTACACATTTTCATAGACATACAAAATAGTCTACCATCGGGATATCTATCTGAATAGAGACGAAAACCATGTAAATAGTTACCTTTTTCGGTGTAAGCTCGTTTCCAACCTTTTACACCGTTCAAACTCCAAATATGAGCAAAAGAAGCTGTTTTGACGATTCTTTACTGCAGAACCACGAAAATTGTGTCTATGAAAATGAAAGTTATGAGAGTTTTTTAGATAAAAGTGGAGAGAAAAAGAGAGGGAATGGAGATTTGTTGGTGTAGAATGAGAAGAAAAAAGTAGATGGAAATGAAATCTTGAACTTTAAGAGCTCAAAAATGGTTGTTGTGATAGATGGAAAAAATGATGATATTGATATTATTGTAAATAAGAAGAAAATTTTCAGAGTGCTTTTTGTTTTTTGTTATTTTCAAAAATAAAAGAAATTAAATTATAGTGGCAGTTTGTGAATAGAGGGAAAACTTAAAAAAAAAATATGGGAAGACTGTGTCAAAATACTGTTGACAAAAAAATAGGGTTATTTTTTCATTTGACTTCAATTTTGAGTCTTTTTCTAAAACTCCCTTATTTTTAATTTGAATCATATAATTTTTTTGTCATAAATTTAAATTTTTCTTATATATATAACATGAATGTACGCTTCAAATACTTATCCGCATTCTAGTTTTTTAAGAGATCTAACTTCTGAGCTTCCATACAGTTCCACTTCCGATTCTATGTAACTCTTGAAAACACCCTTGAAAACATGGCCAATACTCTAAAGCATGCCTTGCATAATTGACAACTATATAAGAATTAGCCAACCTAATAAACCAAAACTTTGAATAATTACTAAGAATATATATATATCCAAAGTAATGAAAGTTTGCAATCATCTTCGACGACTAGACTGAATATAAACATGCATTCAATTGGTGAACCAATCATAAGAAATGTAACAAATTTAAGTAAAAATAGTACGTTGTTGAAACAAAAATCGGATCACTAATGCACTGCAGCAAATTTTTTTTAGGTTCTTCTTTTTGTTGCACTTAACCTCAACTGCACTTCTAAATCTCTATAAACATCCCGTTATGCCACGTGAGCCTGATGCTAATCGATCTATAGAACAATCCAGAAAAAGATCTTGGTGCCATTGGATATATATCTCTCTCATATTTCACGTACATCTAGCTTTGTTCAATATATAAGTATATTCTGAGAGCTATTCATGTTTCAATTTGAGAGTTTGAATCAGTCCAGAAGGCAGAATTGTTTTCCAAATTTGTGTTTCGCTTTTCGGGGAAGAGTTTTCTGAAGTGATTTTTCGGCAAACCAGAGAGAACTAGTCTTAAGTAAGGTGATTTAGAAAGAATTTACTGCAGTGAACTAACATAAACAACGGTTTTCAATTATGAGTTTCAAGATGGGGTTTTGGGAGAGAGTTTATGAGTTAGTTTGTGATATTGGATGTTCTAAAAACACTAAATGCAAGGAATACGCTGGATTAAACATCACCGCAATCAAAGATTAGTTCAGAAACTGAATGCACGTTACATTCAGTCGAGTTCGTAGAAGATGATAGCCAATAGCCCAATACTAATTTACTAAACTTGGTTTCATTTATCATGCATGATTAGTTCAGAAACTAAATGCACGTTATATTCAGTCGAGTTCGTAGAAGATGATTTATAGCCTCCAAAATAAAAATAATCAAATATTTTAGTCACAAATTTAGAAAATTTCACTTAAATATCTAGATAGATTTATTCTAATTACCTACACAATTTTATGAAAATAACTAGATTTTTTATCTTAAGGATGTGCAAGATTTTTTAAAAATTTGACTTAAGTGTGGACCAACACCTGATTAGTGAATTGTTAACCCAATAATGTGACATAAATCAAATTTACTTTTTAACAGTGTGTTCTTATAGAGTATTGGCCGTATTGATGTCTGGTTACTCTAGTTATCATGCGTTAATTAGCTCTAGTTACTCTATTTATGATATGAGATAGCCTTTGACTTCTTTCTTTCACTTACTCATTCTACTTCCGTCAAAAGATACAAGTCTAAAATTCTCAAAAACTCAAGTGGTTAAGATCGTTTACGCTGTGTGCATCAACATCAATTCTTGTTGCAAGATAACAAATAGAATAAATAACTTATATTAGACATTCCTTTAATAATCAACAAGAACTTGATCATTACAAGAAAACAAACCATGCAACCATTTTCTTAAAGACCTTATTAATGAAGGAGCAACTAAGAAACTTAAGCTTTTGTACAAGTAACTTGAATAAAGAACTTAGCCTCTTTATTGCAGTGACTCGTACCAAACATCTCGTCCGAAACCACAAACACACACAGGTTTTTTCCAAGACAATTCTGCACAAATTATATTTCACATTAATATTCATTGAGATGTTTATTGTTCACTAATCCACAAAACATATCGTCAATTTCGCTAACCTTTTTGGCGACCTCCATGGTAGTTTTTGGGCCGCAATTTCCGCGTCTATAGTGTTCACACTTACCGGAAGGACTTCCATAATCAGCAAAATTGATCTTTTTAATAACTTCTTTAGGTTTCTTGCAAGAAAGCACCCACGGCTGTTCCATATTAGATTCTGTACACATAATATATTCCTTACCCATGTCTGTGCCATAATCAGTGGAAGTAGTTTGAGATTTAAAGGTACTGTTGGCATCGCTGCTTCTTGCATCATTAGAAATATTCATATTGGAAGCTAAAACAAACACAGAAGAATAAGATAGAACTAGAAGCAAGATGTAGCTTCGACGACAGCTATGTGAAATGTCCATTTTGATGTCTTCGTAATTAAAAGTAATAAAGATGTATTAAGCACTACTTATGAATGTATAGTTATATATATAGCTTAACTTGGATTAATTTTCAACTGAAAATTCGTGTTTGGTGTGGCCACGCAAATTTTTCTCAGTTTACAGTTTTATTTTTCTATTTTCTTTTCTTTTCTTTGTTTTCGGGGGTGGAAAATAGCATTCATTTGACTTTTCCATGATAATTTAGTAATAGATTTTTATTTTGAGCGAAAAAATATATTAGGTCCATTTTAAATTTATAAAATCACATTCAAAAAAGCAAAATGTTTATTAATAATCAAAATATTTACATTGAAATTTAATTCTAGAAACTAGTTATTGATATATTTTACTCCAAATAATATCATCAACTTATTGTTATAATCCAAATATCAACCCTAATTTTGGCAATTTTGCACTTTCTAGTCTGGGTTGGTGAAAGTCATAATTTTTAGAATTTTTGTGAGATTAAAGTTTTGTGAACTGTGGTAACAAAATGATCATTTGTACTACAGGTTTGGTGCTCTCGAACCACATATAACACATGCACATGATGAGGTAAATAACAAAAAAAAAAAATCAATGAAGGTGAGCATTTAACCTTATATATGATTTTTTTTATTAATCTAGAGGTGTCCTAATCCCATGTAAAAGCCCAGACTAATCTTTAAATAGATATCAGTTTATGGATCAACTCTCTTCATCTCATAATTCACCTTGGTACACAAATAATATGTTCAACCAACTAATTAAACACGACATGTGATGCACACGATTTAACACACTAACATATGGAATTTTCGAGGTTGCGTTACTGCATACAGGGGCGTACGTATGTCCAACGGTCACGTGTCCTCAACTAATTTTTTTTCTTTAATAATATAAGTAAAATTAGCAAATATCACAAGTTTAGTGAAGAAAACTGTAAAAGTACCTCCACCAAAATATGTTTTTTGTTGTTTCTAATACGGTACCCTCGATTAAAAATGTTTCGGGATCCCCCCTTGACTGTATAGTTACTTGTAAATACTACACAAAAATACAAAATTCAATATTCATATTTTCAGCCGGTTGAAACGCACATTCCAAGTTACACTAATTCGTATTACAATTGCTTACACTCATCCGTCGACTGGTTATCTGGCCTGCTTGGGCCAGACAAACAGAAGACTGATCATACTAGGTATTCATATGCAGCTTGTCGACGAGGATGGATGCCAACATTATTTCCATTGCACGTAAAATTTAATTCGTTTTCTATGGGTTATAACACTATCACACAATTGAGATTCTTATTAATGCATTTCAAATCTGATTCTTTAACTAGCTAAATTAACTAAACAACGAAACAATTAATAACAATGTAAAAGAACAATTATGAACGTATGGTAATGAAATTAAATTTTCTGAAAACAAAAAGACCATATATTATTACAAAGATTTGGGTAAGCTAACAAAATCAAAATCTTGTTTCTCTTGAAAACAGGAGCTGTGAGCAAGATTACTCGGATCGTGAGTATTGTTAAAGTTAGTTGTCGCAAGATGAGTTGGAAAGCTACTTCGAAAGT
The DNA here is from genome assembly GCA_016771965.1 of Brassica carinata. NCBI lineage: Eukaryota > Viridiplantae > Streptophyta > Magnoliopsida > Brassicales > Brassicaceae > Brassica > Brassica carinata. The sequence continues at coordinate 14,792,380 of CM028688.1, forward strand.
ACGTAAGCATTCTTTTTTTTTTTTGAACACAGTACGTAAACATTCATATATTGAGTTATGTTGGATATTGAGACATATTTACTTTTTTAAACTAAAAATACAAGTAATCGAATTCATTCATAACAGAATATTAAAACAAAACTACTCGTTTGTGTAAAACTTGTATCGAGCTATCTCTTCTGAACTTTTCTTCTTTTTTTTTACTTTCTTGATATGTACATGGTGTTTAGGGAACTTGGTATATATACAGAGTAATTTAAATCGGAGTCTGTGATTTAACAATTTGAATTAGTATCGCTATTGTTATTATTTTATAACCGACCACAACTGGTTGCTTATACGTTAAGTCAAAAGGTGCCGTTGCATGAAAAGTTCACGTGGCATGGTAACTGAGTTCAACGATCTTCTCAGATACGTGTCGCGCACAAGGCTACTTGTAAGATAAAAATGGCACAAATGAAATCAATAAACCACACGTGGCAGTTGTTAAATCTTCCGAGATCATTACATGGCATCTCATTAAACCAAACCGCTTGCTATAAAATCAATCAAGCAGCTCTCACTAAATAAATAAGACAAATAAATTGAAAAAACAAGGAAGAAGAATCAAAGCATTCATCATACGTTTTCTTGTGTTTCAGGCAAACAAAAACAAAACAAATCATGGCGTCAGGACAACGAGAGGCAGAGAACGCAGCGAAGGCCGAGAGAGCTGAGGCCGCGGCGAGGCTCGCGGCTGACGACTTGAGAGACGTCAACGAAGGAGGTGTAACATACAAGGTGACTGAGAAGACAACAACAACTGAGCATCCTTCAGCGGTGGTGGAGGAAACTGAAAGACCCGGGATTATAGGCTCGATGATGAAGGCGGTGCAGGGAACTAAAGATGCGGTGATTGGTAAAAGCCACGATGCGGCAGAGTCGACGAGAAGTGGAGCCGAGGTTGCATCGGGGAAGGCAGGGGAGGTGAAAGACGCCACCGCAGAAAAGGCCGGAGAGGTTAGAGATAGGACTGCTAATAAGACAAAGGAGACAGCAGATTACACGGCCGAGAAGGCGAGAGAGGCTAAAGACAAGACGGCCGAGAAGGCCACTGAGGTTAAAGACAAGACAGCAGAGAAGGTGGGTTACACCGCAGAGAAGGCTAAAGAAGCAAAGGATAAAACAGCTGAGAAGACTAAGGAAACCGCGGACTACACGGCAGATAAGGCAAAGGAAGCAAAAGACAAGACGGCTGAGAAGATGGGCGAGTATAAGGACTACACATCAGATAAGGCGAGAGAGGCTGCTGAGAAGGTGGGTGAGTACAAAGACTACACTGCGGAGAAGGCGAAAGAAGCAAAGGATAAAACAGCTGAGAAGACAAAGGAAACCGCGGATTACACGGCGGATAAGGCAAGAGAAGCGAAAGATAAGACGGCTGAGACATTGGGTGAGTATAAAGATTACACCGCAGAGAAGGCAACAGAAGGTAAAGATGCAGGAGTGAGTAAGATTGGTGAACTGAAGGACAGTGCAGTGGATACAGCGAAGAGAGCTATGGGTTTCTTGTCTGGCAAGACAGAGGAAACCAAACAAAAAGCCGTTGAGACCAAAGACACCGCCAAGGTATTAGCAAAACTATGTCTATGTGGAAAAAGTGGTTTCTTACATTTATTGAAGTATACTATTTTCTGTGTTATAAAATGGTTTGTTTGTTGATTAATAGGAGAAAATGAACGAGGCAGGAGAAGAAGCGAGGAGGAAAATGGAGGAGATGAGACTTGAGGGCAAAGAACTTGAAGAAGAAGCTGCTCAGAAGACCCAACAGAGAACTGAATTGGGCGCTGATAAAGCTCGTGAGACTAAAGAGACCGTTACTCAAAGGTAACGGAGACTGTAAGGATGGGAATGTTTTATAGTTGTGGATGTGCTCATTTTATTTGGTGATTGTTTTGTAGGGGTACTGAAGAAGGGAAAGGGATAATGGGTACGTTAGGGAACATGACTGGAGCCATAAAGAGCAAGCTGACAGGTACGACACCCTCTGGTGATGATGATGGCACGGGGAAAACGACTGTGACAATTGACGTAGAAGATACGAGGCCTGGACAAGTGGCGACGAAGCTGAAAGCGGCGGATCAGATGACTGGTCAGACTTTTAACGACGTTGGAGAGATGGATGAGGAGGAAAAGAAGGTGAATGTCACAGTGGGAGGAGATAAAGGGAAGCTGTAATAAAACAAAACAAGAAGAAGAAGCTCTGCGGTTTATATAACTTAATGCTTTGAACTTTGCTTTTCTTTCTGTGTTTTGTCAATGTCTTTAAATCTTTGGTCTTGTAAAATAATAAACAGCTTCTGTTTCTTTGAAGTACACAAACAGTATATCACTCTGCACATGTGAAGTAGTCGAGATCGAGCTCTCCATAGTGACGGTTTGGATTCTGAGGATGATATGGCAATGTTTCTCATTTTAGACAGCTTCTTGCTCCTCGTTCTCTCTCTTTTTTTTTCTCACTGTATTTAGCTTGGCTTCGGGTTCTGGTCTTGAGGTGATAGAGAAGGTTCTAGGGAGCGAGGATCAGCGTTGATCCAGGGATGTAAAATACACTGAGACGCACTTGGTCGTTTCTCAGGGACGAAATCAAGTATTTGTAACAAGAAAATCACTAAAGTCATTTGCGTCTTTGCTTACTTGTCGGTAAGGACTTTGTTCATGGGCCAGAAACGCAGCTTCTGATGTGTCGAAGATCACCATATGCCTGTTGAACAAATCTGCTGGAGTTTACAAGGAAATGGTCGAAGTAGTTCAATAGCAGCCTGCTAATGATTCTATTAATTACCTTGCATGGCATCGTTCCAAGAAGCTCCATCAACAAAGCCAAATGATCCTGTTACGAAATTAGCTTTTGGACATATATGTCACAAAGCAACAGCCTATAGCTAGATAAATGTTTAGTAATAGAATCAAGAAGCCAAACCAGAAGAAAAAAAAAAAAAAAGCCAAACCAGAGTTACCTCATCTCTATCATAGTTGTCTCCACTATGGGGATCAAAAAGCACATCTCCACTTGCAAGTTCAAAACATATGCACGCAAACGACCACATATATCTGCCGATGTAGAATATTTAGATCCAAGTATTACTCAAGACACCTACACTATCTCGTCTGAATATCGCTTGTGAACTGTTTGTACGTCCAACACGCGTTACCAAAGTCGACAAGTTTACAGTTGAGTTCAGCGGATGCTACAAGGTGCCTTCTACTCAATCGATTCCCTTTCTTACCTCCTTGTTTCACTTTCTCAACTGTCTTATCACTGCCACTAGGGAGAACAAGAGTCACTCCAGACTTCCTACGATCTATAGATGGATCAAACGTCGACAGTATATAACGATCTACAGATGGATCAAACTTCAACTTTGATATATGACTTTAAATATATATATATATATATATATATATATATATATCTTAAAATGTGGTTTTATAAATTAAAAATGGACTTAATATATTTTTTATTTCAAAAATAATCTATTATTAACTCATCGTAGAAAAGTCAAAGTAATGTCATTTTCTCATCACATCCGAAACCAAGAAAAGTAAGAATTTTAGAATAGACTACAAACTGAGAGAAATTTGCTTGGCCACATCTACACACGACTTTGACGCTCCAAAACTTAACTAATCCAAGTTAAACTATATATAACTACATTCATGAGTAATGCTTAATACATTTTTGTTACTTTTGATTAGAGGACAACAAATGGATACTTCACATTGCCGTTGTCGAGGCTACATCTTGCTAGTATTTCTATTTTGTTCATTTGTGTTTGGTTTAGCTTCCAATATTGATATTTCTGATGATGCAAGAGGAAGCAAAACCAGCACTACCCCAAATCGTTTTCTCTCTAATTCCAATCAAAATAGCGCAGACATGGGCAAGGAATATATAGAGTGTGCAGAAGCTAATCTCGAATTTCCCCATATGTATATTTCTTGCGACAAAACATCTAAAGATGTTGTTAGAAATATCAATTTCGCTGATTATGGAAATCCTTCTGGTAAGTGTGAACATTTTAGACACGGAAATTGCGGTGCATCAAATACCTTGAGGATCGTCAAAAAGGTTAGCAAAATTATCGATATGTTGTAGACTAGTGAAAAATAAATATCTCAATGAATCTTATAAATATCTCAGTGAATCTAATTCTGAAGTATTATTTTTCAGAATTGTCTTGGAAAACATAGGTGTGTGCTTTTGGTTTCAGACGAGATGTTTGGTCCGAGTCAGTGCAATAAAGATATTAAACTCTTTGTTCAAGTCACTTGTGCAAAACCTTAAGTTTCTTATCTGCATGGGTTTTCTATTTGTATTGATCAAGTTCTTATTCATTATTAAAGGAATATATGATATAATTAAGTTATTTATTCTATTTGTTAATTATTTTTGCTAGAAGTGGAAAATATAATTTTAGAAATCAAAGTTGAGGTTTTACAAACGTGATTTCACAGAAAGTAATATAGTCTTGATTCCTTGGCAAAAAGATTAAAAAAACATGGAAGCAAAAACAATAAACCGTTCTATTTGTTATTTCGCAACAAGGGTTGATGTTGATGCCGATCTTAACCAGTTAAGTCTTTGCGAATTTTAGAACTGTGTCGTTTTGGTTGAAGGAGAATGAGTACGTGACAGAAAGAAGAAGTCAAAAGGTTGTATAACATCATAAAAAGGGCGGGTCTTGTGGTCAGGTGGTAGTGGACGGGCTTAGGTTACTAGCACGTTTCAGGTTTGATCCTCCTGCTACGTGAAACTAAGTCATATTGTTTTATTCACTTAACGCGGATATGAGTTTATGCTTTAGTATTCATTTGAATGCCTTAGAGAAGGAGTCCATACACGGGCTTGCAATTCTCCGAGATTTAACCAGATTAAAAAAAAAATTAAAAAAAACATTATAAAAAGGAGTAACTTTTTTTTTTTAAAACACAACTTTCATTATAACTTTAACTTAAAGGACTACAAAGACAAGAGAGAATTAAGCATCCTCATAAAAAGGAGTAACTAGTTGAGTATTTACTTCAGCAAGAATATCAAATATTTTTGACGTCTCTCACATTGACAGGTTTGTACTCATCAGCACAAATGAGAAATCAAATAATCTGGTGTATGGACTCACTAGTGCAATTATGGACAGAGAGGATGATTATATTTGCTACCTTTTTTTCTGGGTTTTAGTGACTTGATTTAGGAAGCAATAAACTTGCTTCCTCCGCGTAACAATGAGAGGGCACAGAGGCTTTATCTACATGGACTTCTAGGTCGACACATGAAGGTGGATAAAGGTTTTTTTTTCCAGGTCAAAGAATTTGTGGCTATATTGTATACTTGAGATCTCTTCATTCTCTAAAAATTATTTGAGAAGTAATTTTTTTAGTTTTACTTTTATGTCATTACCACATTCATTTTGAAAGAAAATGATGACATGACTTTCCTCTTATTATGACACTAGGTGATAGTGAAATATCTAAATTAATGACATGCTTGCAATTTAAAATCAATTACGCATCTGTAACTATATTTTTTTTATAAACGTACAGAGCATCCGCATCACAAGGTTTATAAAAAGGGTTCTTAAATTTTTTTTTAAAATTCGATTTTAAAAAAGAAAACAATCGTGGGTCGCCACATGTCAGTGGGATCCTCGAATAGTGCAAGAGACAACTCTTATAAAATAAGTGAGAGAGTGAATTTTTTTAAAAAAGTGGGTCCACGCAGAGCCTACAGGCTTCTTTCTAGAACGGGGATATTAATGCTCTAAGAACATGTTTCAAATTTAATAAAATATATACAGGACACGAGATATTAAATAATGTTTCTTGTTGTTTTTGTTTTTGTAATTTGATAGTGGTAATTGTTTAAAAATTAGTTTTATTTTTCATTTACCTCATCATAATTTATTTTACGTACATAATATAATTTTACATTCAATTCTATTCAGTTTATTTTATAGATATTTAAAACTATGGTAAGCCTAAAACAATGGAGAGAATCGAAGTCATTCTCTGTTGGCAAAGCGAATAAAGAAAGGAGGAAATAGGGTTATGCACTCAAATTTTGCTCAAACTTTTCCGTAACATTATATATAAATATTTATACAATTTTCTGTAATCCATCCGGCTTCATCTTCATTTTCCAATCTTCCTTTCCATAAAAATAATTTCGTTTTTCCTTTTTAATACATTAAGTGACAAAAAATCAAAGGAAATAACTTAATGGTTATTTCTTTCCATATTCGAATTTGATGATATATAGTAAAGTATTGAGTTGGTGAAGATGGTTTCGAAACCAAAAGAATGACCTACTTTCACATCCTACCTCAAAGAAATACGACGAATCAAGATTTAGAAATCTTGCACGTGGTGCTTGCACTCAACCGTTTGACTTCGTCTTCATAGACACATAGTCTCTTGTTTGGTTAGCATAGTCTTATTCGATTTTGTTTATGATGATGACAAAAAAAAAGTAAATTGAAAAATCAATCTAGATTGAAACATTCCGAATATCTTCTTAATCATATTTCTCAAACTAGCATAACGAAGATTGAATAATTTAGATGCAGTGTTAGGATCACGTTTTTGGCCAATAAATTCTTGTAGACAATATCAAACACCACGAAATGGAGTTAAAATCTGACTCGGTTTGCACAATCAATTAGATAGGATTTATCTAAAATTTAAAATGATAAATATGAATAATAGTTATTGATTTATATATAAATTGTAAAACAAATTACCTTCTGGTACTTGAAAATTGTTTGTTCTTCTAGTTAAAGCATCGTTTGATGGCATATAGCTAATACATTTTATGATATTGCTCCTTCTTGATTACAATAATTTGCCACCTCACGTTCAACTACTTCTGCAAGTATATGTGTACCATCTAGCCCCCCCACACAATTCTGAAATAAATTGAAAAAAATGTTAATCAGTGACACCATAGAGATGTATGAGTTGTAACTCTATATGTGAACATGACAACGAGTTACAAATGAAAAACAGAAAAATAGACTCATAAATACAATTGTTATTTACATTTTTACGTACATATAAAAAAATGTATGGGCCGACAAAACAAGGGGCTTTTAAAGTGTGGGCTAATAAAATTAACTAAATAGACACGAAAATGTCCGTGTGCAATCTCGTTGTAGCCTCTTATATAAAGAAATCGATTGAACTAGGGTTTCGGCAGCCAGCTTGAGAAGGAAGGAGGAAGAAGAGGAGAGGAGCAGCAGCAACAGCAACCATGGTTCTCAAGTAATCAAATCAAATCTCCCATCTCTCTAATGATCTGTGCCTTGTGTTTCATCTAATTGCAATGATTTAGTGAAATTGGGGATGTTAGTTTGGTAGTAAAAATCTGAATACTTTGATGGGTTTCTGTACGAGGATGCTAAAATGTAACCAGATCTGGTTCTGCTGCTACCATGTATCTCTAGTGTGCCATGTTGTTAACTTTTAATCCATCTTCCGACATGTTTCTGTAATGAATTGGATGATTCATTTCTAGCATGTTAGTCTTGGATTTTTCAATCCTCCTAAGCAATGTCTCATTTTTTTGGCTGTCTTTGGGATATGCAGGACGGAGCTTTGTCGTTTCAGTGGTCACAAGATTTACCCAGGAAGGGGTATCAGATTCATCCGATCTGATTCTCAGGTATGTACTAACCTTTTAGAGCTGGTCAGTATTGATGTTTTTTGGTCTCTAACTGCTGTTTTTTTTCATGATTCATATAAGGTGTTCTTGTTCATCAACTCTAAGTGCAAGCATTACTTTCATAATAAACTGAAGCCTTCCAAGCTCGCATGGACTACCATGTACAGAAAGCAGCACAAGAAGGTACAAAAACTAATCATTTAGTCTGGTTCTGGTTTTTTTGATAGAGTCTATGTTAGTTAGTGTCTAGTGTCTGGGATTATGATGACATTGGCTTTGTTTGAAAATTATGAATCTTTATAGGATGCAGCACAAGAAGCTGTTAAGAAGAGGAGACGTGCTACCAAGAAGCCATACTCAAGGTCTATTGTTGGTGCTACCTTGGAAGTGATCCAGAAGAAGAGAGCTGAGAAGCCTGAAGTTCGTGATGCCGCAAGAGAAGCTGCTCTTCGGTCAGTTTTTTTTTTCTCTATCTCGATTCATCCAATTAAGAACAACTTTCCAATAAGTTTAATTGACTCGAGTGAATTGTGATTGTCCTACAGTGATATTAAGGAGAGAATCAAGAAGACCAAGGATGAGAAGAAGGCAAAGAAAGCTGAATTTGCCTCAAAGCAACAGAAGATTCAGGCTAAGATCCCCAAGGCTGCTGCAAAGGGAGGTCCTAAGTTGGGAGGTGGTGGTGGCAAACGTTGAAGAGCCCAAAACCATTTTATCTCACTCTGTATTCTCTGCTAGTGGGGGCTACTTTTGTTAGTTGATGTTGAACTCGGAATATTCTGCTGAACGTAAACCTTTGTGTTATTGGCGTTTATCTCTTACCTTTTGCAACTCTTGTAATCTCAGACTTGAGAATTTTGGTGCTTATCAACTTCATTTCACTACTCTCTCAAGTCTCCTCCTCATCAGTTTAAACGAGAGTTTATGTTTGTTCAAACCTTGTTGTAGGCCAATGTTCAGAATTGTCTTTTTCTGGCTCACGCGATAGTTTCTATAACTCTAATTAATGTACCAATTTGATTTGAATAATAACTAGTTGTGCATGAAAAGATATTAAGTCGGCCAAACTTATTAGTCTTCTTAATATAAAAAGAAAAACAAGAATTTTCAACTTAATAGTACTAAGAAAGAGACAAAACAAGAAGACTAAGAAAGTAAACAACATTAGTCTCTCTTGCATCCTACTTCAACTATGTGACTATGTCTTTAATCTGGATCTCTCTATCTTAGTCTCCTCATTGCGAAAACAATGAACAAGATCTTTCTCTTCTTCATCGTTGTTCTTCTATCTCCACCACGAGTCCATTCCCAAACCGTTCCAAGAAGCCTCAGCATTTTCATATTGGCCGGTCAAAGCAACATGGCGGGTCGAGGCGGCGTTTATAACGACACATCCAAAAACATCATCGTGTGGGACGGCGTAATACCTCCAGAATCTCGATCAAACCCTTCCATCCTCCGCCTCACGGCTAAGCTGGAGTGGGAAGAAGCTAAAGAGCCACTCCATGCTGATATTGACGTTAACAAGACTAATGGTGTTGGACCGGGGATGTCATTTGCAAACCGGGTGGTAAACCGGTTTGGTAAGGTAGGTTTGGTTCCTTGCTCTGTAGGTGGGACTAAACTTAGCCAATGGCAAAAGGGTGAGTTTCTTTACGAGGAGACAGTGAAAAGGGCCAAAGCAGCAGCTGTGGCTAGTGGAGGTGGGTCGTACCAAGCGGTTTTGTGGTATCAAGGTGAGTCGGATACGGTGGATTTCGTGGATGCTTCGGATTACAAAAAGAGACTAGTCAAGTTTTTCAATGATCTTCGAAGTGATTTACAACATCCAAATCTTCCTATTATTCAGGTATGTTATATAGTGATTCTTCATTGTACCAATCCAGCTAGAATTTTTAGATTGACATTTTGGTATATTTCTATAAAAACCAGTGTTCAATAGAGGGCGACGGCGTAAATTAGTATAGACGTATGTTTAAGCATTAATCAATCCCTTTATAAATCGTCTAAAAACCGATTAGCGATTTCTTGAACATTAGCAAAAACTATAGAGTAGACATGATTTGATTAGTAATAATACAGTCTTCTAATATCTTATGTTTTTTTTATGTGTTGGGACAATATAGGTGGCTCTTGCTACAGGCGCAGGACCATATCTTGGGGAGGTAAGGAAAGCACAACTTGAGACAGATCTTGAGAACGTGCATTGTGTTGACGCAATGGGCTTACCTCTTGAACCGGACGGTTTGCATCTGACCACAGCTTCTCAAGTCCGGCTTGGTCAGATGATGGTTGATGCTTTCTTTGCCATTCCCAGTTCAGCAGAAATATTCTCTGGCTTTTCTGTCCTTGTTCTGTTTCCGCTATTCTTTTTATAGTATTTTTCTTGGACCAACAACCTTAACAATTTTGGATACTTCATGATAAATTTGTTCCAATTATTATAGAGAGAGAGAGAGAGAATCTTTGAGTTCTGCTAAACTTTAAGAAAGATGGGAATGAGTACAATCTATCAAATGATTACAACAACAAAAACAAATTGGAATTGTATTAATTTTGAATAACTTAAAACTTTAATATAGCTTGTTCGATTCAATCTTATACATACCAAATTTCTGATGCGATACGATTAAAAACACGAAAAAAATAACTAAAAAAATTAGTATGAAGTAAAAACAAACGATAGAGAGCAGATAATTGATTCCAAACAATAAGACTATTTAGGTTTTCTAAAACGATTGGATATAAATAACTTCAATTGTTAAGCTACATAACTAAAAACTTTGTTTGAAAGCTACATAATCAATTTAATGAAAATTTGCAACATTGTATACTTCTTTTTTTTTACCGTAGCTTGATCTGAAGGCAACCAAATGTGTAGCGAAGAAAAAGAAAGGGAATCGTTAAGAGACATGAAATCTCCTTAGTACAAAAAACACAAGGTCCCGAAGATTAGTATATACTTAACTCCGGCATTGGATCAAAGCAAAAGAAAGTAGGTAGCAGTTTGTTGTTATCCTTCCCATTTATCAATCCTCTAGCTCGATGATCTTGACCACAGATGCATCACCAACTTTCTGACACACCACTACTCTGTCATGTGACTTTATCACCCCTGCTTGTTTCCCATGGTCAAGTGCAACCTTCAGGACTGACTCGTTCGTTGCACTTGTTGATTCCGCCTGCGACAAGAACATTACATTTTTTACAAATGTTAGAATCTAAACGCAGAAAGTTCAACTAAAACTTTTAAAAGTCTTGTTTGAGCCATTTTTGTTCAACCAGAGAATCAAACTCTTAAGATCTATGCACAATTTGTAGCAACAATCTTGGTCTTAAAGAGTGATATGTGTACTAGAGTTGATACGGTGGTTTTTTCCAATAGAGAAGAAGAGATAAAATGCAAAAGAAAAGACGATAAACAAGACTTACAGGGTGACGAGGGTCAGCGAGCATGGGGAAGAGTCCTCTGACAATAAGTGACTGCCTAGCCTGATAAGAGAGCCACACGAGTTAATCACCTTAAAACTATCACATGCACTACATATATGTGACTTACAAAGTAAACAATCACAGTCAACCAATACAACACATTAGAGGATTCACTTTTCTTGAAGCGTGCCCAAGATTTAAAGAAGTCCGCAATCAATGGCTATGAATCATGTTTCTTTGATAATCGGAAACTTTTTAAGAGAATGACATGGTCGTGGTTTCTACACTTGAGAGAACAGGAGAGAAACATACCTCAAAGGCTCCACTAAAGCTCCATTTCAGCTGATTTGTCTTAACCCGTGGAATGACAACAGAAATAACCGGCATTGTTGGCCTGTATTTGGCAATCAACCTGCACAAAGTTCAAAGGATAGCAATTCATTAGACAAACATGCATAGACCTAAAGAAACGAATAACAGTTCAAGGCAAGAAGAATGTTATGAACCTGGCTGCTCTTCCAGAAGACGTGAAGCATATGATAACAGATGCCTTAACCTTGATGGCTGCCCGTACCTGAACAAGCATAAATTAAACTAGATTACAAAATTGTGATGCCAATTTGCGTCTTAAAGCCATAAAATCTAATCCTTTCTTATGTCTCCACAACACAGAAGACAGAACTTACAGCTGAAGAAGCAATGGATTCCAGATGAGTCATCGGTTCTCCAACATACTTGACAGTCTTCTTGAAGTACAAATCTTGATTAAACACCTTCTCTGCCTACGAAATTTTTTAAAGAACTATGTAACAGCAAGCGGATGAAGACACAAGCAACAAACTGACACTAAACAAAGATGTCATAAAGCTTACCTCAGCACAGATCTTTCCAACGATTGATATAGTCTCAACAGGATACAATCCGCGAAGTGTCTCCGCACCAAGAAGAATGGCATCACTTCCTGAAGTAAAGAATAAACTGGACTAAGAACATCAATCATTTCGTAACAGTTACCAAACCAAGCAGATTTTTTTTCTATAGAATGTTAGAAACACCACTAAAGAAGCACACTCGAAGACAAACATACCATCTAAAACAGCATTTGCAACATCGGTTGCCTCTGCACGAGTTGGTCGCAAGTTGTCGGTCATACTATCAACAACACGGGTAAGAACGGCTGGCTTTCCAGCCATGTTGCACTTGTAAAGAGCCGCCTTTTGAAACAAAAACACCTGCACAAGAACCCGCCAAGATCAATTATAACAGAATGTATAAGTTTTGGTGCCGGAACAATCAAATTGAATTACCAAACAAATATATACCTTTTCCGGGGGTAGATCAATACCCAAATTCCCACGAGAAAGAATAATTCCATCAGCTTCTTGTAGAATCTCATCAAAGTGGGTTAGTCCCTATGTTAAATATAAATATCAGCAACCTTCTCCTTAATGTAAAACGAAGGAAAAGTTATATATAAAGTAAAAAGTCAGTACATTGTTGCATTCTACTTACCTCTACATTCTCAATCTTGGCAAATATTTGTGTTTGAGAGAGGTCACCCAGCTTTTTAAGCATTTCGCGAGTCTGTGTTATGAAACAAATTTTGGTTATTGTTCAAATAAGTACATAAAATCTCAGTGCAGACACAGAATTTGTGTCTGTACGACACAACAAGAAGTACAGCGTAAACATACAGACCTGGCGAACATCCTCCGCATGTCGACAATACGACAGTGAGAGAAAATCAATCTTATTTTGAACTCCCCATGTGGTTATAACCTATCGGTCAACCAAATTAAAAAAAAAAAAATTGGTCAGATGCTGGAACTAAAAGCCACGAATGTGTGACAACAGGGAACAAATGGAACATCATCATCAATTAGCAACTCTCTCTCTGACCTCTTTATCTTTCTCCGTAAGAGTTGGCAGGTCGATCTGAACTTGAGAGGCGTGCAAAGTGAAGAGAGCACCAGCGAGAGTAGCAGCATTCCTTGACAGGCAAATCACATCATCTCCTTTAACTTCATCAACCTGCAGGTTCGTTTGGTAAGTTGGTTAAACATAGACCAAACCAAAGCTCTCGTCTGTAAGCTTACCTCTAGCCAAACGGAAGTTGTTTCACTACCAGTGAATAAGTATTGCCCAACAAAGATAGTGTCTCCTTTCTTCACCGCCTGAAAACAACAAACAAACAAAAACTCTTATCACACATCTACACAAGTACTGTTTTTTAAAGTCATCTTATTTCTATCCAGAGAACAAAACCTTGGCAAGGCCATCAAAGTTAATGGGAAGCACTTCAGAAGAAGCTTCTTGATCTTGATTAGGTGTCAGAGTAACAAGTCCATCAGCTTTAAGAGTGATAGCTTTCTCAGACTTGTTGATAACTTGCAGCTCAGGTCCCACGGTATCAAGCATAACCTAATGAACAAACAAAAAAGACATCTCATTTCAACTCAAAGCATATGCAAAATCAAAATGATTGATTAAAGTAACATACGGCACAAAGCTTCTTAGTGCTCTTGACAGCAATCTTGAGATTATCAAGCGTCTCCTGGTGATACTCAGCGTCGCCCAGAGAGAAATCGAATCGAGCAACTGACATGCCGGATTTGAGACAGCCGGAGAGAGTCTCGACGGATCGGGATTTGGGACCGAGTGTCCCGACGATCTTAGTCAATGCCGGAAAGAAACTCTGAGAAAAAGATACATACATCACGTTTAATCCATGGTAATCGATGTGGGGAAGAAATGTGAGAGATGAGCTTACGGATTTGGAAGGTTCGAGGATTGAAGCCATCCTGATAGGCTCCTCGAGGAGAAGATGGCTCGAATGCATCTTTGCTGAGATGTTCGCCGGCTGAAAAATTCGATCGGAGTGTGAGAGGTTTTGGGGATAGTTTTTTTTTTTTATGCGATTGGGATTTGACCTAACACACCGTTCACTCGTATGAAGGGGTAATAAAGAAAAGAAACCAAGTCTGTTTTAAATTTTTAACCCAATTATTCTTTAATTTAATGTAGATTTTTTACATAATAGTTGTTAACCCCCATGCTACTTTATATAGATTCAGCTAGCTTGCCCAAGGTTTTTTTTTTAATCCAACTAACACCATCCATGGTTTATGATTCCCTATAACCCAAAACCATCAAACGAATATGCCTTCCATGAGATCGAATAAGATCTAATGTCACAAACATATTCAATCTCTATTTTGAAAGGTGGGAATAACACGAGTTATTCAATCATTTGAATCAAGTTCAAGTAGTCCATCTCAAATCCGACCCCATTTCCACATACTAATCTGACAAACTTATAACACTAAATTTTATATTAGAGGTTTCACATCTTATTTGTTTAACCAAATATGTTAAATTTGTATTCATCAAAAAAGCTTTTTTATGTCTTTCTATAATTTGAAAATTGAAATATTTACTACTTCTACTCCTAAAAGTACCGGAGAAATTATATTCTTGTTGCAAACTAATATTATAAAATGTTTTCTAGTCCTTTTCCTCCTTGGCTCCTTTAGAGTTTAGTAAACTGAGTTTGTTTCTGACACATTTGCGGATGATCTTTTAGTAGAGACATTGGCTGTTTTCTCCATGTCTTCGTTTTCTTTCCACAATGCATGAATCATGGTTTGAAAGGGCATATATGATGCAAAATAGCTTTTCTTTCCCAGATTCGTGTATGTGATAAATCAATTCTATTGCAGACCAGAGGTTGGTCTAAGATCTTTGCAGAATTACATACATACGTACACACACATCTTATATTATTCCGTAGCACTTTCCACTCAAATCCACTAACTGATATATGATGATCAACCTAACAAACGTTAATATAGCAAGTTGGAATTTGAAAATTCATTGAAGGACACACCACACCACAACTCTTGGTAGCCTAATTCCTCTTCTTCTTTTGTTACTTCTTCATTCACGGATCTTCAGCTCTAGGCTTCCGAAACTACATAATATTGTAAGGTATTAACAATTGTTAACTTTCATTTAAAGTTTTATCGTTTATGACATTCCACATATACCAAATAAATCACAAAAATAGTTCAATTAGAAGTCTAAAATATACTTCACTAGACTGTTAAAACGAATTTTTTATAGAGAAGTTGGAAACAATCCGGAATTGGTTTGGAAGAAAACAGTCTCTCTGTCTACTGCCCCTTCTAGTTTCGGCCCACAAAAAATTGCTGTTATCACCAGGTTCTTTAATGGGCCCACAAGTTAATCACAACATACTCTTTTATTTTTTGGTAAAACACAACATATTTTTTTCCAAGCGATTTTCTCCTCTCTTTTTTTTTTTTTTGGTTTCAAGCCGATTATATTCGATAAAGATTCCTAACAGAATAGCGCCAAGACTCGTCTAAACATCAATCAATATTATCAACTTTATAGTATTTTCTAAATGGCACAAAATCTGGTCCCTGCAGAGCCAACCCGTTTCGTACTACTTTTGATAAAACAAACTAAAAGCAAATGATTAAACAATTAACGAAGAGTACGACTTAATTAATCGGAATTTTATTACATCCATTACCTTCTCCTTGTATACGTTACAGATTATTTTCTAAGTGTCACGCTAGAAACCTGATGGTGCCTATAAAGCAAAAACTTCTTGTACTATAAGTTTATCTAAACAAAACAAGAGATGTGATCAAACAGTTAAACGATGAACGAGCTAATCGGAATATTTACATCCATTGCCCTCCTCATATATGTTGCATATCTCTTTCACACCAAACGACGTCGTGTGAACCTGCCTCCGGGACCAACTCCATGGCCGGTGATAGGCAACATGGTTCAGCTCGCCGGTTCACCGCCACACGTCTCATTGACTAGACTTTCAAGGCGTCACGGACCAATCATGACTTTAAGGCTAGGTTCGATGCTGACGGTTGTGATCTCTTCGAGCGAAGTGGCTCGGGAGATTTTCAAGAAGCACGACGCGGCTTTGGCTGGCAGGAAGATTTACGAGGCGATGAAAGGAGGGAAGAGTAGTGATGGCTCGCTGATCACGGCTCAGTACGGTCCGTATTGGCGGATGCTGCGGCGGCTCTGCACCACTCAGTTCTTTGTCACGCGCCGTCTTGATGCTATGAGTGACGTACGCTCTAGGTGCGTTGATCAGATGCTTCGGTTTGTTGAGGAAGGCGGCCAAAACGGTACGTCGTTTAACTATATCATCAAAGGATTATATTATACACATTTAGATTTATAGATTTGGGAGCCCTAATCAAAATAAAAATATATAAAAATTACCTAACATTTTATAAATTTTACATTTATTATATAAAAAGATTATGTCTTTTAAAATGTAAGAATATTCTAAAAATTATATAAACATATTGCTATCATTTTCATACACTATTTTTAATCAATTCTTTGTTTTTGTTTTATGTATATTTACAGTAACATACATATAAGATATTTTTTTAGAAGTGGCCCCAGTCAATTGTTTTATGTGTGGGGTCAAGTCCTCTTCTGTATAGATGAAACACAGTTACTCACAGCTCGGTACTCTTTTTCGAATATACTGTCTTCCAATTTGAAGTTAGTACTAAGTTTATGAACATGAAAATTATATGACTAATTGACTATAGCTACTTCAAAATTTATCATTTAAAAGAAATATGAACACAAATCACAAATCATAATTTCAGCCTACCGTGTCGTAAAGTCAACTTTTAGATATACGTGGTCGTCTTCTCGTACGTAGTATGTATCACTGATGGATTTGACATGGCCCATAGTTTGAGACCGGGATAAGCCGATAAGACTATGATTATTCCTCGAATCCACTAAAAGTTTCTTCATTTTTTTTTTCGTCTGATTAAAAAAAAATTAAAAAGCGCACCAATCACGAGCTGCCACATATCGGTAGAGTCTGCGAACAGTACAAAAAACCTACCATAATCGATCCTTATCTCACGTCTTTTTTGTGATTGGTTTTTAATAATTTTATGGGCCACCGTGGGACTCATTCCTTAAGAAACCATGTTATATCCTCCGATAATTGTGTTCCAAGTTGTCGGTGGTGTTTATGTGTTGCCTACGTTTGGGTACAGTACTACGCTATACATCAAGTAATACATTTTACAATTGTATATTCACTAAGAAAATATTATATTCAACTATATATATTTCTAGTTTAATTCAAGTCATCTCGTGATATAATTTTAAGGCTTCGATAGCTTAGTAAAGAAACCACCAAAATATTCAAAACTTTGATTACAAAACTAATAATTAAACGTGTCCCATAAATAATTTACATATATCAAATAATACTATTTTACATTGTATATAGTTGCATTCAATACAAAATAACTATACATCAAGTAATACATTTTACAATTTTATATTCACTAAGAAAATATTATATCCAACTATATATATTTCTAGTTTATTTCAAGTCTTCTCGTGATATAATTTTAAGGCTTCGATAGCTTGGTAAAAAAACCACCAAAATATTCAAAACTTTGATCACGAAACTAATAATTAAACGTGTACTATAAATAATTTACATATATCAAATAATACTATTTTACATTGTATAGAGTTTTCAATACAAAATAATTTCTAACATATTTTGACCAAACCATTTTTAAAATATCGTTAAAATAATTAACAGATTAAGTTAACAAGATTACTCTCTATCTCTAATCTCTGTTAAATTCATACGACGTCGTTTTGAAATTTTTTAAAAAATTATTTCTCAAGGAAATCAAACCCGTGACCAAAATTATAACCAGTAGACCACTTAGAATTCTGAAAACTTGTATTATCCCTAATAGTTATTATTACTAAACCTCCAAATCATCTTTTCCCAATCTAAATCTTTAATTGAAATCTGAATCTTAAACCTCCAAATCGTTTCTGAAGCTATAAACATCCAAAACGTGCCATGGGGCGTGGCCTGCCCATGTTTTGGTAAGAGCAAAGTGTAATCGGATTGGCTCTTGCATCGTTCAATCCACAAAGAGCATGCACATTCTGCTTCAAGCTAGAAAAAACAATTAGACTTGTTATTTCTCCAAAACCAAAGCCTTGCTTTTGTTGTTGTTATGGAGAATGGCAAAAGGAATAGAAAGTACGTCTTGTTCTTGTCTGCGCGTATAAAATAAATTTCAATTAGGAATTTAGGTTGGGAGAAGATGGTCGGTGTAGTGGTTTAGTTTTGCAACAAGCATAGCTTTGGTCACGGGTTTGATTCCCTTAGAAACAATTTTTTCTTAAAAAATTTGAAACGATGTCATATGAATTTAACAGAGATTACAGATGGAGATTAATCTCGTTAATTCAATATATTAATCATTTTAATGATGTCTTAAAAGTGATTTAGTCAATATGTATTAGAAGTTAAAACGTCTACTTAACATAAATTGAGGTTTTAAATGATCCACAAGAAAATTCATGTTTTCCTCAATTAAATTTGAAAATTAGTGATTTAAAGTACATTTTTCTCTATTTACATATATCAAGTAATACTATTTTACATTGGATAGAGTCACATTCACTGCAAGAAAATTTTATGTTCAGCTATGTTGATTTTTTAGTCCTAACTCGAGTGATTTCTTGAAAGGATTTTAAGGTTTCAAAAGCTGAATAAAGAAACGTCGAAACATTCACAATTTTGATCATAAAACTTGTAATAAAAGTGCGTTATACATAATTTACATATGTATCAGGTACAAAAACTATCGACGTTGGGAGATATTTCTTCTTGATGGCATTTAACCTCATAGGAAACCTTATGTTCTCAAGAGATTTGCTTGACCCGGATTCGAAAAGAGGTTCCGAGTTCTTTTACCACACCGGGAAAGTGATGGAGTTCGCCGGAAAACCCAACATTGCCGATTTCTTTCCTCTCCTAAGGTTTCTTGACCCACAAGGCATCAGAAGAAAAACGCAGTTTCACGTGGAACGTGCGTTTGAGATCGCCGGAGAGTTTATCAAAGGAAGAACTGAGGTTAGGGAGAGAGAAAGGAGCGACGAGAAGACAAAGGATTACTTAGATGTTCTTCTCGAGTTTCGCGGTGGCGATGGAGTTGACAAAGAACCTTCTAGGTTCACTGCAAGAGATATCAACGTTACTATTTTTGTAAGTAATATACTCATATTATGCAATGTTCAAACAATAGTAGACTGATTTGCCGACTATACCAAATTTTAGACTACTCATATAATATTATAATCTATAAGACAAAACGTAACGCTAATACAATCTTTCAATTGATAGGAAATGTTTACGGCGGGGACGGACACAACAACGAGCACGTTGGAGTGGGCATTAGCTGAGCTTCTACACAACCCAAGAACCCTAACCAAACTCCAAAACGAACTCCGAACCTACTTCAAATCTCCGAACCAAAAGCTTCGAGAAGAAGACCTCCCGAACCTTCCTTATCTCTCGGCCGTCATCATGGAAACCCTGAGGCTCCATCCGCCTCTTCCTTTCCTTGTCCCACATAAGGCCTTGTCCACGTGTCACATCTTCGACAAATACACTATCCCTAAAGAAACACAAGTCTTGGTCAACGTTTGGGCCATTGGTCGTGACCCTACAACATGGGTCGACCCGAATAATTTCAAACCCGAGAGATTTATATCCGACCCGAATCCTAGAGACTTCAAAGGACAAGATTACGAGTTCTTACCGTTCGGGTCGGGACGAAGGATGTGTCCTGCTTTGCCTTTGGCGTCACGGGTGTTGCCGTTGGCGATTGGGTCCATGGTGAGATCGTTTGATTGGGCCTTGGCTAATGGACTGAATGGAGAAGAGATGGATATGGGAGAAAGGATTGGTATTACATTGAAGAAAGCTGTTCCTCTGGAAGCGATTCCCATTCCTTATCGAGGGGGTTAGATTTTGCCATGCTTCTAGCGATGTAACACTTCAATTAAAAAACATAAAAAAACTTCAATCATCAAAACCGAATCCTACCTGAGTATATACTCCCAATAAAACGGATCTAAAGTGTGAGTAATTAAACTTTGTTTTCGAGTATTTGATTGACGGTGTCGGTTCACCCGACATAGCTGATCTAGTGATTAAGTACCACATTTGGCATTATGTTTGTGTGTGTTTTTGTTGGTTGCAAATAAAAACTTAATATATTTTTATTATTATTATAAGAAATAGCTATTGTGCTTATTACATGCATACGTATAGAAAGCAATTATTACAATGTATATATTCAAACTTGACATGTAATTAGCTACCAACCCATCGCCCCTTCCAAAAGTTATAACGTATTGGCTCTTCCATCTCCATTGAACACTTAAAAAAACAGTTATAAAAACAAACTAGGCCACCCAAGAACGTTACTTAATCTTTTTTTTTCCTCAAATAAAAATACATAATGAGTTAATGACTGAATGAAATGAAGTAATTGTTTCTGAAAAGTAGATTACACCAAGATGTAAAGTTTATATCATAACGATGAGCTAATTTCTAAACCGAAACCTCTGATACGATTTGATTGTTTACTTCAAGTAGAGAAATAGAGATATAGCCAGAATACTACTAGTACCACTATTATCTCAAGAACTTCCTCTTGAGATATAAAAATTCTCGCTTTTTATCACATCATCGCATACAAATACGCTTGAACACAATGAGAATTTGCGGAACACAAAGATGGAGGGAATGTATTTATGAACTTGATCTCAGCAAGGTCTCTTCTCGAGATCCATAGCTATCGTCATCTCATCCTTTCTCTTGTGAAGATTACAACGAAGCTCAAAATTTGATCTTTCAAGCTCCACCAAAGACAGCTTATTGACGACCACTTGAGCTCTGTTTCCAAAGCTTTATTCTTACTGAATTGAGTTCCAAAGTCAACAGCTTCTTCTCGCCATCAAGCTTAGTAATTATTATATTACTACCATCTTATGCAACTTGTGAACACTAAGCAAAAATAAGTTCTGTAACTTGCTTATCAATTACACAAAACTTGATTATTTCTTTTGGTTTGGTTAATCTTGATCTGATCACCATCATGTTTTTTGTAAGACAGCGTTGCTGCTCTGTGTTAACCGCCACTCTGGCCGGAGACTGCTCTACGAGACGCTGCTCTTGCTGGTGAGTGTGACCTCGGACATGCCGCATTTCTCTTGACAGCAAACAGTGCGTTCATCAACATTATCATAGCCTGACGAGCATACACGATCTCAACACGAGACTTCGGGTCGGCGATAATTCGATAAACTTGTATTTTAGGCACGAGTATAAATTGAACTTGCTTTTTATTAGGCACGAATTTGCAGTTGACTCGCTTATTGTTAGACATGAATTTACAAAAACTCGCCTTTGGCTAGATATGAGTTTACATAAACTCTCCTTCTATTAGATGCGAGTTCCGTAAACTCGCTTTTGTCTCAGCATGAGTCTAGTAAACTCGTCTTCCACTAAGCAAGAGTTTAAAATAAACTCGCCTTTTACTAGGCACAAGTTTAAAGTAAATTCAGCTAAATTGTCATAGGCATGAATGTGCCTAGTTCATTGTCTCATAAATCTTATTCGTAAAATTCGCAGAGACTGATTTCATCATCTCTCTACGAACTTGGGGGACTTACTGTTGGGGATGGATCTTAATCCTTCGACGAAGCTCATTAGACAATGAACTAGCTCTGTTTGTTTTTTGATCTAGTAATGATCAATTAGTGATGATAAAATTATATGTTGAACATTTGAGTTAGTAAAACAATCATTGGGACATGTTCAATCCTACACTTATTGCGTACATTGTAAATCAAGCAGGACATCGTACAATGTCTAAAGTCTCTTTATGAACCAACAGAAGCGTTAATGGCAAAATAAATTACTTTAGTTTGAACTAAATTTTACATTCAATTCAAAAAAAAAAAGAAAAAAGGAAAATGGAAACACACCAATTTGTTCAAAAAAAATAAATATTGTGTTAAAAAAGACAATTCAATAAGATCTTAGTGATATTCTCAGTGGACGAAGGTTTGTCACGTGCTAAAATCAATACCACCACATGAGATCAAAAGAGGGCCCGGCCCAAAGTAGATTTGACGAATCACGTGAGCCGAGCCGGACAACAAAAGCTTAGGAGCTCTAGTTTCCGACGATGGCGCAGCTATGGGACACACAATAATGCGAGACCAAATAAGTGAATAACCAAGTTATGTTGGTTTATAATTACCTTTCTACTCACCAAAGCTTACACTCTATTTACGGACTATGTTATTTGCGTTCGTTTACGTTGTGCCTGGCCACGGTAACTTATCATTATTCGTTTATTTTGTTCGTTCTCTCTCTTTTTTTTTTTTCTGGTCCTCAAAGAAAGACAACAGATCTGAAATTATCTGTCTGTTCTATTCACATGGACCATTTTTTTTGGTAAACGTTCAATATGGAAGATTAACAACAACAAGAATGTAATGGTTTATCAAGAATATTATTCTCGTAATTTGTTTGTTTCAAGCTTTCACACCTAATTTCCTTCAAATTTTATTACTTTATACACATTTTCTTTTTCCCTGTACTCAAGATAGAAAGAAATGCCAAGAGGTAGTAGTGCACATGACTCTTACCATGACATAAAAACTATTATATTTGAAGATCCATATTTATCAAAGGCACAAACAAAAGTGGATATAATGAAACATGGAACGTTATCACTGACTAATTTTCAGCTGGTCCCGTCTATAATAAATTGATTTTGTGATATTTGTTTCTTATGGAAGCGCAGAAACGTAACGGGTTTAGGTTATTTCGGAGTCATGCATATAAATGCCGCCGAAACTGGTGGGGAATGAATGAATTTCTTCGATTCAAAGAAAGTTTCTCTTCTTGGCTGGCTCATTCATATATGAACTATCGTTATCGTCCTTTGCTCATATTTATTACTTTATTTCCTCAAAACTACAAAATAATACTATCGTGGCATCACCAAATGAAGATATCTTGAAAGTAATGAATGTTTCTTTGTATTCATTCAGCCAAGAGAAGAACTAAATGAATGTTTCTTACTTCGTTTTAGTAAATGTTTCTTACTTCATTTTAATAAACGTTTTCTAAGTTTTCTTTGCCTTTTCAGATAAACATGTCATTCCCTATTGATGTGTTGTTGTTCTATTTCGGTCTGGACTCTCTAAAGTTTAAGTTTATGGAATAATCTTTTGATGTAAAAAAGATATTCTAATTACTGACCTCTATTTTGACCAAAAAAAAAATACTGAACCTCGATCGTATCTCTCCAAGTCTAGAAACAATCAGCGATAATACACTTTTAAGAAGTAAACAAGGTTCAATTTTTTTTTAAAGATAACTAATAATTTGTATAAAACAAACAAACCGTCTCCAATCCACCACACAGTTAGTATTAGCGCTGTTCAATATATAACTATGTAAAAACGTCACTAGTAAAAAAAAGATGTTACTAATAAAAACTTCCAAAAGCATGGACGTTACACATTGTTTTTAATGAATAAAAATGTTAAGTAAGGACGGTTACAAATAAGAAAATTTGAGCCTATAACAAAAAAACTACTTCCAAAAGCATGGACGTTACACATTGTTTTTAATGAATAAAAATGTTAAATAAGGACGGTTACAAATAAGGAAATTTGAGCCTATAACAAAAAAAACTACTCCCTCTGTTTCTCAATATAAATAGTTTTCGTTAAAAATATCAATATTAAAAAAAATTTAAATCTTCAAAAAGTAATATTTTATATATAAATTTGACCATTCATAAAAAGTATAGATTATTTTATTGGTTACACAATATTCAATAAATATAAAAAGTGCATTAAAATGTGAAAACAATTTATATTTTGAAACAAACAATTTTCCCTAAAACTATTTACATTTAAAAACAGAGGGAATATATTTCATCAGTTAACTTTCATTAAAAAAACTATATTTTCCCATTATAGTTATTCAGCAAATTAACCTTTACAAATAAATAAATTAATTAAATATTTTACTAGCTAAACAACATATTACGACCCATACACTTAGTTTAGTGATTTGTGTCACTATTCAAATTCAAACCACCATATTTCATGACAAAAAAAATTAACATAATTAAATTAGTAGAAATGCTAAAATGGTGATATGGTGTCACAACCCCAAACGTATACTATCAAGCAGTTTAAATAAATAACTACTAGGTGATTTTCCCGTGCTCATGCACGGGTATAAATATTTATAAATTAAATATATATTATAATAATTGATTGATATTTACTTTTAATTTTAAATTAATTTATAGTTTTATGCATAATTTATATAACTTTTATTAGACATATAATTTTATATATGTTATATCTAGTCGGTTTTGTTGTTTTTACAATCGGTTTAGTTATCATTTGGATATATTAGGTTGCATTTATTTCTCTGAATTCAATTATAAAAAAATTTATTCAATATATATTAAAATTTTGATTAATTTTCTTATTTGCGCCAGGTTGGTTTTTGTCTGAGATATGTAAATATATTTTAGGAAGATTATTTATAACTTAAGATATATTATGCTTAGAATGATATAAAAAGTAAATTAAAGTGTTTGGTTCCAAATTACATAAATTAATATAACGAAAATATTCTGCAATTTCATGCATATTTATAAATTTTACAAAAGAACTAAACTAAAAAAAATTTCTTAATATTTTTTTTTCATTTGTTAAGGTGTTTTGAGTCATCTTATAATTTATATTTATAAAATAAATTATTATTATTATTATAAAACTATATTTTCTTATTATAGTTAAATCTATGATTTTAGATATAAATTGGATTAGTCGAGTCACTCATGTTATGAGTATTTTAAGTTACATATATTCTTTTAAATTCAAACTGAGGTATAATTATTTTTATTATAATTAAGTCAAGTCAAATTAAATGTTTATTTTTAAAAATTAGAAAATAAAACGATGATCTATAGAAAGTTACATAATAAGTAATTGATACATTTTGGAAGCTCATGAACACATATTAATATTTACAATAACTAAAATATTTTTATAAATTATAAATAATTTTATGCCTTTTGGTTATGGTTATATTAAGTTCACAATAATAAAAACATAAAATTTAAAAGCAAATTTAATATTAAGAAAACATAAAATTTTAATAATGCAAAATATAATATTTTTACCTCATTAAAGTGTAGTGTGATTTTAAAATATTATGTTATTTGATCAAAAGATGTTTATTGTTAAAATTTATTTTTTGTTTTTAATATCTCTTAAAAATAAGCAGAAAATATTGTGATTGTATTTGAGAAATATTATTATATAAGTAAAAAACAGTTATAGATATTTTTCTGTAATTGAAAGATATTATGGTCAAATAAATATAAGAAAATACAAATAACATTTCAATAATACTAATTATAAAATATTTTAGTCAATAAAACATATATCAGTTTATGTTACTTAATTATTTTAAGTAATTATCTAAAAATAGATAAATATGTTAAAAATATTTTTGTTCTTGTGAAAATATATATTGTTGTCTTGTTTAAAATTATATTTTAAAATAAATAATATTTATTTTTCTAATATCAAGATTATCTGTTAAAATATAAATGTGAAGAAAGTACATTAGTATATTTAATGTTATTTAGAAAAATTAAAATGGAATATTACAATTTTGTGAACTTTCATTTTTTAATGAAATCATATTATTTATACATATATTCTCGTTTTTAAATTCGCTTTATAAACTTTATAATATTTCCTTATTATTATATATGTTATTTGGAAAATATTAAAAAGTAATTTAAATAAAAAATCAATAATAGTCTTTAAATATAACATTTTAATTCATTAAGGGTATCATCGTAATCAACCACTGTGAGAGTTAACGTGAGTGCGACACGTAGGAAACTGACTTCTCAAATAATATTATAGAGATAGTTAGTCATCTCGCATTATATTGCTGCTCCCTCCCAGTATACAATAGCATTTAAGGACATCAGTTGACTATGGAGTTAGTCAAATCCAAAATGATTATTCTCAGAATCTGCCTACATTTGTAACACAATCTCTGAAACAAATGACATATGTATCACAAAAATTGAAGGTTACTCTACATCACATTGAATGAATCTTAAATTTCACTATCTTAATAGGGTTCTCACTTCTCTTTTCTCTTTAAATACTACATATAGAATATTAAAATGAGATTATAAAGGAAGTAATATTTTCAAGGCAGTTAGACATAAACACTGCAGGTTACTATCACTACATCTTGCAGTACTCTCTTTCTTAGATCTCTGACATAAATAATTTTATGTTAAACAAAGAAGGGAAACATTTTTCAATCAAGAACACCATCAAATACTATATAAAAACCACTCATTTTACTTTAGTGTTAGTTTTACCTCAGGCCTCAACTGTCTTATCTCAGTCGTTTTCTCTCTCTCTCTTTTTCTAGCAACTGCCTGCAGTGAACAAAGAAAGTTTTTTTTTTTCTCATCTTTTTTGGGGAGAGGGGTCACAAGCCAAATAAATAAGACTTTTGTTTGGTTGTCTTTCCTTATTAAACCAGATTTTCTTAGACACAAAGAAGTGGAGAAATACTATCCCAAAAGCAACCAACACATTTCTCTCTTTTTCTCTTCTCTGGCTCTCCCCTCCATGGACTTGCAACTGAAGCAATGGAGAGGTCAGCAGCAGAATGAGTCAGAAGAACAAAGCTATGCAACTAAGATGTCCAACTCTTTCTCCCATCAGATTCAATCTCAAACTGCAATTTCTGCTACTGCTCTACCTCTCTTTGTCCCTGAAGCCACCTCTTCTTCATCATTCACATGTTTCAATCCTGATTCTTCCTCTTCCTCTTCCAGGTTTCTCAGTAAGTGTTTCCTGTCTTTTGAGAAGGGCAATGCTTTTCTCACTCAAATGTTGAAGCTGTTGCTGATTTGCTTATCTGAGTTTTGTCTGTCTTTCGTATGTAAAATTTGTAGAGATGGGAAACTTGTTTAGCTTGGCACAGTGGCACGAACTTGAGCTACAAGCACTGATATACAGATACATGTTAGCTGGTGCTTCTGTTCCTCAAGAGCTCCTCTTACCCATCAAGAATAGTCTCTTCCATCAATCTCATTTGAACTTCCTTCACTATCCTCTGCAACATAACTTCCCCCATCACCAGCGCTGTGAGTCTCTAGCTCTCTCTCGTCTATGCGTCTAACTTCTTCGATATAATCTTCAAGGTATAGAAACTATAAATTATAAGCGAACTGCTCCTCTTCCCCAGTACGTTTTTTGTTGGTTGTTAGATGTTAGCTAACAACGTGTTACTAATGAACACACACTAATATAAAAAAGGGTACTGGGGAAGAGGAGCAGTGGATCCTGAGCCAGGGAGGTGCAAGAGAACGGACGGGAAGAAATGGAGATGTTCGAGGGATGTTGTAGGCAGTTACAAGTATTGCGACCGCCATATCCACCGTGGTAGAAACCGTTCAAGAAAGCCTGGAGAAACCACAACAAATGCTACCACAAACGCCACATCTTCCTTTGTCTTAGGGGAGGAGCCTGGTCATGGACCAAACAGTCTCTTTTCTTCTAGCTCTTCACATTCTTCGACTCAACATCTCCACCTTAATAGTCATCAAAGGTACCAAAAAACACTTTGTTTAATTAAAGTCACTGGTAGCTTTGGTCAAGAGTCTTCAGACAAGTATTTTGCATAATGACAGAAGACTAATTATTTCAGTCCAAAGAAAAAGACAGAAGACTAAATACAAAGGATTTAATACATAGATTTTGGTAGATGTATTGAAGTTGTTATAGCTCTTGTTGTTTGGGATTTGTGAATAGTTATTTCACTGTGAAGTAATGCTATAAGGAAAGGTGTAATGTTGGCAATTGGGTGACACAGAGTTATTATCATCATTTTGTATGAACAAAATAAAAACTTATATTCTTCTTTTCCTTCTTTTGTTGAATAATATTGATAACAGTTGGATTTGATAGAATCTATTTTTTTTGATAGTTGGGTAAGACTTTTCAATCACAGAAATAGAAAGAGAGATGTATTTGAAATAATGAGATGGTAATGGTAGGGCCTCAGTGAAAGCTGACCAAACCTGCATAGCAAAAAAAAGCTCTCAGATTCTGCAACCACTTCCCCTTAAAAACACATATGAGGAAATTGAAGCTTTCAGATTCTAACCATGTCTCTTTGATAGTGGAAAATTCTGTAGAATTAGTAGTAATTGGTTATTGAGTTAAGCAGTCTTTAATCTCTAAAATAAAAAAAAATAAAAATGAAACTTTATTGTTTGGATCTCCTTTTGAAAATGTTCATGTCTTGTTCTAATCACAAATAATTTGTCTCTCACAGTTGTTCTTCAAAGATGAAACAAGAAGGCAACAACAACAACAACAAGAGGCCATATGAAGCTCACAATGGAAGAACGAACGATGGTCACATCCTGAGGCATTTCTTTGAGGATTTGTCAGAATCATCAGACTCCACCTCACGTCCAATGAGCTCATCGACTTGTCATCTTTCCATCTCCATGCCCAGTAACGCTTCATCAGATGTTTCTCTAAAACTTTCCACATGCAAGGAAGAAGAAGAAGAAGAAGAAGCAAACATGAGAAACCACAGCAACAATGAGAAGGAGCATCAACAAAGCATGAATTGCTGGAGCAGTGGAGGGAACCACCACAACATGGGTGGACCATTGGCTGAAGCCTTGAGGTCAGCCTCTCCTACACCCAGTCTTCCTCATCAGATGGGAATCTCAACTCAAATCTTTCACTGAAGAAAGTGTTATATAAAGCAAATCATGTCCTCTTTTAGCTACCTTTGAATATGCACTTTTTTGCAACAAAAAAAAAAATTATGTTTTTAAGTTTTGAGTCTTTGTATAAGCAGATGGAACTTAGTTTTACAGTCAAGAGAGGAGTGTGATCCTCTTCAAGTAACATCAACGAGAGATTTTGTGCATACACAGCTGCTTAGCAGTCCTGGTTATAGAAAAATTTTTAGTTACAATGTGAACGATTAGGAGTCATTCTAATCTATTGAAAACTAAACTAGATTGAAAACTGAAAATCATATGTAAAATGAATCAAGCAGGGAACATTGGATTCTTTCCCTATTAATCTGTGAAGCAAAACATAAAAATACTGAACAAGGGAGTTAAAGCATAAAACTCTATTAACTCTGATACAAGTGTAGAAATCAGCAAACCTTAAAATTGTACAAGAAAAAATTCGGTTTAAGTTAAACCGATCCAATGTTAGAAAACCAGTACATTACGAACTATACAGAACCGAACCGAACCGAACCGAACCGGAATAAGCCTTAACCGGTCCATCCCTAAACCCTTCCATCATCTCTTTCGACTTCCCTGAAGCCATTTGATCGTCTCCCTCGCAAGATTTCGTGCTCCGACGCCTGAAAGTTTCCGCCTTTCAATCCCAACATCAATCTAAAGCTTCTCAAAACACTTGTTTTAGTATCTAATTGAAGGTTCCTAATACAACAACCCTCAAAGCTCTTCCCTTTATGTACAGATATTTGATTTTTTTTTTTAGTCTCAAATTTGTTACAGGAAATGAAGTATGTGAAGCCACTGAGGTTACTGGGTGATGCGTTGAAGACAAAAGTATCAGCAGTACCTGCTCGGTTTCTCGGTTTAGATGTTGGTGATAAGTATGTTGGTTTAGCTGTTTCAGACACTTCTAATATGATTGCGTCTCCTTTGAGGTACACACATGAATTCAGTTTCGTTCAGAATCCAAATCTTGTTCTAAGTATATATATGCCAAAATCGATTCAGTACTTTTAACTTGTGTTTCAGTGTTCTGCTAAGGAAGAAAACAAACATTGACTTGATGGCTACAGATTTTCAGAATCTGGTAGGTTCTTGCTTTGTTTTTTTTGTATCTTAGCTCTAGCTTGACTTGATCTTAAAACAAGATGCAGAGCTTTTAGCTCTTTTTAAGATGTGGAGGAACATGTATAGCTTTGATAGTGTAGATCAGTGTGTACTAAGATTGTATGAACTCTATTCTACTGCACAAATCACTTGCCTTTTACTCATGCAGGTCAAATCATTTTCTGTGTCTGGCTTAGTCGTTGGTTATCCTTTTGGCAAACTGAACAATGTTGAAGACGTAAGTTTTCTTTTTTTTTTTTTTTTTTACTGAGACTGTTGTTCCTCTTCACTTGCACTTATAAACCATAAAAAGTTTTTTTTTCAACAGGTTGTCACTGTGAATCTTTTCATTGAGGAACTTCGTAAAACCGAAAAACTTAAGGACGTGAAGTACACATATTGGGACGAGCGTTTATCATCAAAGGTATTTAAAAAATCTTGCTAGTCATAGCATAATATATAAGACCTTGGATCTTATGTAATACTGTGCACAGACCGTTGAACTGATGTTGAAGCCCTTGAAACTGCATCCAGTTCAAGAGAAGACAATGTTGGACAAGTTTGCCGCGGTAGTTATACTTCAGGTACGGTTACTAGTTCTGCATCGGTCAGAGACTGATGAAGTCTGTCATCTGTTTCCTCTTTTCTCACATGGAAACCTCTGTTATGTTTGATTGTTACTTGCAGGAGTATTTAGATTACGCAAACAGGTATGTAAAAACTGAGCCAGAAGAGTAAAAGAGAGACGGGTACTGACAAGTTAGATTGGATGTTGACAATCTCCTATAAAGACATCTTGCATCAAACACAGTAATATCTCTTACAAACTTTGTTTTGGGCAGTGATCATGTCTTTAAACTTTAGGCAAATAAAACAAAAGGCCTTTATGTTACTATGTACTTAATTTCAATGTTTGAGTTGAGCATCTTGTAGCTGCTCCCTCTGCAAAACCGAGCCGCTGGTGAACTTTTTCCTTAACAGTATCTAATATTGAACAAATAATAAAAAAAATATTGAACCAATAAACCTTAAATTTTTTTAAAACAGTAAATTATATAAGATAGCTATGGGAGTATGGGTTGGAGTGGTTTTGTTGTTATTTTTTGTCGTGTATTCATACTGTTTTGACTGGTTTAGGACCGACTGATATAATATGAGACCCAAATCTCGTCGGATTTGGTAGTGTGAACAACCCATAAGCTTTCCTTCGCTAATGCATAAGTCACCAAGGTCACTTGCCCCCATGAATAAACCTGAATTCTATGAGCATCATCTTATGATGATAGTGTATTAACTCTGAAGGTCTCTAAATATGGTAGAGTTCATTAGAGAAAAGACAAATCAGAACCTTTAAGCAATCATCTAAGATAGATTTACGAAACTTGTAAGCGTAAAGACAAAGATTAACATTGGAGTATTGTTCCACTTGTTTTGTACACATCTAGCTCTTTTATCTATATTTAAGTATAACTTACGTAGCGCTCTCTCCGTTTCATCTTAGTTGTCGTTTTAGGTTTATGCACACATATTAATAAATCATTTAATTTTACATATTTTCAAAATAAAAACATCGTTACCAATATACCTAATCAGATTTCAACCGATAGAAAATCGACTGGAGAATAATATTAATAAACTAGAGTTTGACCCGCACGTTCGTGCGGATATTTTTCATATTATAAATTTATAACTTTGATATTATTATAGAATTTTTAAATATATATTTTACATTTAGTGTTATATATTGTAGAACTCTATAATCTTATTGTTTAAGTTTCTTATTTGTCATTATTAATATATAATGGTTTGTCTTTTTGTCAGATAGTGATTTCTTTTATATATTTCATATTCTTATTACTTATTAATTTATTTCTGAGTTTGATACATAAATTATAATATATATGAAATTATCAAATACATAATCTTCTTTAATATAGCTTTTAATTTTTACAATTTGCATACAATATATTTAAAAATTATTTAGTTATACAGTAGATGAATATTTGTTTATGATAATTTATATTTCCATGTTGTGTTTGGAAATAATAGTTTAAAACTTGTTCTGAATATGTTCTGATTATTGGAAATGTTATGTTGTTATTATGGTTTTCAAACTTGAAATGATAACATATTAGAATACAATGACCTACGTGATGATTAAAATATAAAAATAAGTATGTCGTTTTAATTTATACAAATATTGCTGAATTACGATAATTTATTAAATGTTTCGTTTTTGGCTATCTTTGAAAGTTTATTTATAATAATAATTGTCTAAAAATTGTAATTAACTGATATTCCTAAAATATAGGTGAATGGCCATATGTTAACCGATTTTTTACATCTCAAAGTGTTGAA
Source organism: Brassica carinata (assembly GCA_016771965.1). Lineage (NCBI taxonomy): Eukaryota > Viridiplantae > Streptophyta > Magnoliopsida > Brassicales > Brassicaceae > Brassica > Brassica carinata. Next base: position 14,824,768 of record CM028688.1, read on the forward strand.
ACACGTTCAATATATAACAGATAAAAGTATCTATAACAGATAAATGATACTGTACTTAAGAAAGCAGATTCTGTCCGATATTCTACTTATATATTAGAATAATTAATGTTAACTATAAAATAAGACATATTAGACAACTAATTAAATGGTCCTACAATGACTTCTAAACAGTAGATAAAAATTAGGACCATAAATTAATAGATTAGATTTTGCATTGAAACCATAACACGACACTTAGTTTGAAATGAAAATTTTGCTCTAAAACGACAAATAAACCGAAACGGAGGAGTACAACTTAGTAATTAAGATGCATAAGTTTCAAACTCACGTTAGTTATTATGTTCTTTCTCTCCACCTCTCTGTTCACTCATGATCAGAAGAATAAATAGTCATAGATCGGGGTCAGATCTGGACACATGCTAGTGAAACATTGGTATTGATCTCCAATTTTTTAATTGTTTTTTATATAGGTACAAACTCCCAAATTTTGGGAAAAAAAATATTGAAGTTTTTGAAAAATATTTCAAATCCCCAAATCTTAGATTCAGTCCTACATAGAACTTTGTTATGGTTTCTTGGGCTTCTGGATGGAGATATGGTCATCCGGTCCTACATAGAACTTTGTTCACAACTAGTTTGTTATGAGCTACTTATTACTTTGAAACGCTTGCAACAACTTCACTCTTTTTGTAGCTCTCCGGAAACTTCTAGTATACCCTGCCCTCAACACTGAGAACCCTTTCTTGTCATCTCCGAGCACTTTGCCATATTTCATATCCTCTACAGTTTAATTAAAATGGTGCTTTAGCAGGTTTACAATAAAATCTTTAACCACTACACTTCAACCGCAAGAGTCGAAATGGTAGACCTCATTATTCTGAAGTAAATGATATATATGTTCAAAAGAAATACCCGTATTCCCCATGTACAATAACAACCGGTATCTTCATGTTCGCATTCTACGGAAGTTGTTGGGCACATAAGGAGCAACAAATATTCAAAAGGAGAGCATGAAAATTAATCAACTAACTATTTGTTTCTTCTAGATCTCACAGCTTTGTCACACCCGAAGAAGCTCCACCAAGCAGCAAAACTTCAGCCGATACAATAAAATTCCAGAGAGCACCCACCCCCGACCACATTCAAAATATGTGAAACTTCACCCTGGTGGGTATTATTTCAGGACATTCCACGCTATCAAGTCATTCAGTTCCGGATCCTCTTCTTTCGAAGTGAAACATAGCATTATGTAGAATATTCAAGCTTTCTATGGAGCATGGAGTTTTAAGAAGCCGATGTTCGTTGGCGTTTTAAACGGGTCTCCTGGTTTCAGTATCCATTGTTCTGAACTCTTAACATATATCATTCTCAGTTGCAAAAAAAACATATATCATTCTCTGTGGAAGAAAGCAGCGAATATATTTTGTAAAATCTAATTAGAAAAACAGAGAAAAAAATTTAAGTGAATTACCCAGATCATTACCGTTGCCAAGAATGAGTTTGTGCGCAATTGTAGCAACTCACCATCTATGGAAGAACCTGCGACATTAGTATAGAATCATCAGACTCAAAGAGTAGTTTTTTTTTTTTTTTGCTAAAATTTGGCTCAAAGAGTAGTTAGGAGAAGAAGGTTGTAGAATTTCAGTCAAAAGCACCTTCATTCGTTCCAGTGTCGTCCAATAAGGGAAGCTAGAGCCCAGCCACCGTGAAATTAGGTCAGTGTCTGTCCTCTGACATCTCGGGTCTTATGAAACTAAAAATATAAACCCTAAATGATAACTAAATATTAAACTGTTAAAATTAAAATTTACAACATCCTCAAGACTATAAAATTTTATCAAGCCTAAAAACTATCCTTTTAAATATTTTTATACTAGGTGTTTTGCCCCCACTTGCAGGTTTAATAATTCTACAAAAATTTGTAAATAGTTATTATCAATTCAAAAACTATTAAAATAAATTATTTACATGCTTTAAAAATATTTAATAATTAATTAAAGATTAATTTTTTAATATGCGATAAAGTTTTTATTTTAAGAAAATATCTTTTATTACGTAAAATAAACTTGAAAACATTCATATATACATAAGATTATATACGAGGATTTATATTTATTTTTAAAATATTATAATCTAAAATATTTTTGGATGACATAATATTAGAATTTTTTAGATGATGATTATCAAATTAATGAAATTCATTTTTAATTGGTGATTATATATTAACAAATATAATCTAATTATTTGTTAAGAGTGCGAAAGATTTTAATGTAAGAACAAAAAAAATCACTTTGAAAATAACTGTATAGATAAGATAAGAAAAATAATATTCAAAATCATGTTTGATCAGGATTTGTTAGTATAAATTGTAGGTTTTATAGTGTACAAAATTGTAGGCCTCGTACTAATATTTTTTGTGTATGTGGTCAAGACCGGGTCTGAATCAGGTTGTTGCAAAATCCTCGAGCTAATGCCAGAAATCACTTGGACTTGCTCGCTTTGTTTATAGGATTTGAGTGGAATCAAATGGCAGTCATGGTCGTCAATGTGGTTTCGGGGTGCCGAGCTTTTTCATCTGTTTCATGAGCCAGATTCTCCTTAGCTCAGAACTGATCGTCTGGTTGATTAATGGCGAGTAATATGAATTCCGATCTGGGAGCCGAGCCGAGTGACCATATTTGTTTTAATATTTAGAGAGACAATTACGTTTTACACAGAGAGATGAACATACAACATGTTTCAACATAAATTGATTGGAATCTTAAGAAAGAAGTATCTAGGCTGACATGGTACCAAAGTTGATTATAATTGGCTGGAATATTTTTGGTGACGTAGACACTCTCAAGTTCTTAGTTCATCTGTTTCATCTTAATTGTCGTTTTAAATTTATTCACCGTGATTAAAAATATTTAATTTTATATATTTTTAAAAATAAAACTATCATTACGTATACATCTAACCATATTTTAACCTATAGAAAAATAAACTGTAGAATATTATTAATAAATTTTGCAATAAAATTCTAAAACCACGTGTATTTTGTGATGACAATTTTGTTTTACAATGAATCTGAAACGGAAGGACTATTATTTAGTATAGATTACAAGATTAACCAAATTCTTAGTTATATTTTTCTTTATAGAAAAATAGTCGAAAATTGATCCTTAAAACCAAATAAGCATGTTATTATAAGCCCAAGACTAACTAAATTCTAAAAATTTGTGTGAATTATGCATGTGTTCTAAGCAATGTTTTAATCCCCAAACATGAACCACACATAAGTGATCTAGTGGTACATAAATTCTAATGAATTAAGTGGTTCGGGTTCGATTCAATCACACAACACTAAACCTATATGGTAAAACGACATGAATTTCTATTTTTCATTGCAAGCAACACATTCTGTCTGGCGCAGGTGGATAAATCTCCTGCAAGAGACTAGTTAGTTGGATTTCGATCCGCCGGATACCCCAAAATTATGAGTTACATAATGTTTTAATCCTCAAACATGAATGAAAAAAGACGATAAAACACATCTTGTATTCTTTGAGTTTTTGTTACAACCAATTCATTTTTTTTGGTATGCCCAGAATTGTTTGTTTCTTATTTATTAAATTTTTTTTAGAAAACGCTAACTAAATGACCCGTAATGCGGGTTAATATTTTGAAATAAAAGTAAAATTTTTGTGTTTTAAAAATGGTATTACTAGTGTTTTAACTTTTAACTATGGTATGTGAACTTTTATTTCAGTTTATCTAAATCCGTTTTTTTTTTTTTGCGATTCAACTCTCTCACCATCAAGGTACAATTTCTACAAATATAGCAAATGGGCCTTGAAATCTTATGTTTGGACATCTATCATTGTTCTACTTCTAAAGCTTTGCTCAACTAGTCATCTTCTTTCCTTTTAGTTTCTTATGATTTTTGTATTTCGTCCTTGGCCACAGGTTTTCAAACAAAATGTGTAAATCGAAGGAATTTTTCTTCAAACGTGTTCGCTTCGATATTGATTTACGATCACTCTTTTGGTTAACTAGTTATATATAATTTTGTACGTGATTTTTTGCAGGGCCGGATCTGAGAATTTGGGAGCTTGAAACATTTTGTAAGAATTTTAAAAAATTTTGGGCCGAATCTAATGTTTGGAAATTTATACCTATGTAAAAATTCTCTAAAAATTTCATTAGGCTGTGCCCAGATCTGTTCCTGGTTCCTTGAACGAAATCTGATTGGACACCTTTAAACGCTAACCTAATAAGTTGGATAAGATCAGTTAATCTTCTTGTTCACATAGGATGAGCGAAACCGTTATTAATTAGCTTAATAGAGATGTGATGCGCATTCATAAGTTTGTTGGTGGGGCAAACTCTATTAAGTATGGAGGCCAGGTCACTCATATCTTGTTAGGTCTTAGTCTAAAATTAAAGTAAATTGAAATAAATATGACAGTGAAACACCACCAAACGTAATTCACCGGAATTTTCATTTAATATCTCTTTTAGTCTTTTCACATTTAATATCTCTTTTGTAATGAATAATACTATATGCTAAATTTGTGAGGGGAGTGAATGACGAATAAATTGACTTTACGTGTCTACGTTTTTCCCCTAAACAGACATCAAATATGGTGGGACATTTATGACTTTAAAAGGTATGCTATTCCGTATTCAACGTCACAGAAACCTAATCCACCTTTTAACATTTTTTTTTTTTGTAAAAGGGAATAACCTTTTAACATAATTGCAAGTTTATCTTTGATTGATCGTATTTAATCTAAATGATCAAAGAAAGTTGTGAACATTAATGTTGGCTAAGAATTTAATATCATAAATTTAGATATTATTAACATTACTATTATAAACGTAAAGAAAGGAGATGTCAATAATGCAGGCACCGAAACTTGACAAAACTATATGAATATTTATTACGTGGAATCCACCGTCACTATGCATGCACAGTGACTTCTGCTTTTTACTTCTATATAAACGAACGTTTGTGTTCGACGAAAAACACACCATTCTCTTCTTCCTCTATAACATATTCTCTCTCGTTTATTCTCTTATATCAGTATTATCTCTTTGCTACGGATATAAAATTTCGCTCATAATTAAATTATTCGACACTATAAAATTATAAGTTATTTTATAACAATTACAACATAAACTTTTTGGTCAATAACTTGCTTTTTTTTGTCGACAGGCCAATGACTTGGTAACAGGATAATACCGGCAACGCGTTACTTTATTTAGAAAAAAAGAACAAAATTATAAAAGCAACATTGTATGATTAAATTTTTACGTCCTCAGACAGATGGGAGTAGGCTTTACCGGAGTTGATGACAAGCATTAGATCAAATTGTTAAATTGTTAAGATTCTGTAAAGTGCCAAACATATTTAAAAGGGGGAGATTCAACTGAATATACCTAAGAAAAATGTCCATTAAATGATATAAAAGGCTAAAGGTATACATTTGGTGTTGGAATGAGACGAAAAAGCAACATTGTATGATTAAATTTTTACGTCCTCAGACAGATGGGAGTAGGCTTTACCGGAGTTGATGACAAGCATTAGATCAAATTGTTAAATTGTTAAGATTCTGTAAAGTGCCAAACATATTTAAAAGTGGGAGATTCAACTGAATATACCTAAGAAAAATGTCCATTAAATGATATAAAAGGCTAAAGGTATACATTTGGTGTTGGAATGAGACGAAAATGCACTTCGCACCTAATACAAAGATTCAGACAAGTAGACAAGTTTGATTCACTGTCAGATTTGATAGGTCACTGTTGCGCAGAGTAGGTCTGCTCTTGGGCAGTTGGAAGCCACTCATTTTCTCCTTTTTGTGAATCAAAATTTTTGTTTTTTGTAAAAATCAATATCTTTATTTTTTTCAGCAATCAATTTTCTTTTATTTATTATCAATCAATATCATTGTTTAAAACATTATAATATATAAACATACATCCACAATTAGATAGAATTTAATGACAATTTTTACTGACATGAATGATCCGATCGCTAACAAATAATGTAACAGCAAACTTAGTGGATTATAATCATGTTATCAAGTATGTAATGAATCATATTTCTGAAATATTTTATTAGATAGAATAATAGTATAATTTAGTTGTTGATATGATTGACAATATAAATTACAATTGAATGCAAGATCTCAACATTTCAAAAATTTACAATTCACTCTAAATTTTAATATTAGTATTAAAGTAATTGTTAGTGGTTAACTTATATATTAGAAACTGCACTAATGAAATAACTTTGTTTGCTATAGATACATAATTTGTTAGTTGCTACAGGTTTTGTTAGTTGATACATTGTTTGATAAATGGTTTGTTAATTGACATTTTGTTTTATATATGCTCTCTAAAATGATATTTGATACAACAATATATCAAAACATGTAATTTGTAAAACTAGTAATACACACTGATACACATTGATACACTTTGTTTCATATTACTTCCATTCTCTTTCTCCTGTCACTGCCACTATTTTTCAAATATTTGAATCTTCTCCTTTACTTTTTCATCAATATCAAACTATGTATTACCTAACAAAACATATACCGCATAACAAATTATGTATCAGATAAAAAAATCATTTAACAGACAACAGATTTACTCCCACTAAGTATCAATTCATTTGTCAGCAAAACAAAACAAGAATAAAAAATATATAAGCTGACAAACCATTTACAAAAACATTTATCAGCTACACCAATCATGTATCAATTAATGACAAACCTTTTGTAACATCATACCAATTATTTATCAATCTTTGATATCAAACTATGTATCAACTAACAAAACATATCTCATGTACACAAATTGTATCAATTAATGACAAACTTTTTATATCAGCTAACAAAACATGCAACAGATCAAATCATATGCCAAATAACAAACCATTTATAAAACTAATATATCAGCTAACAAGTCTTAGACAGTTTCAAGTTTAGAAAATCAAAATGAAAAATAACATCAAACATATAAAAAATCACTATAAATTAGTATTCACTCATGATAAAAAAACACACTCAAGCAAAAAATAAGAAGCAAAAGAAAAAAAAAATTTACCAGCACTAGAAGCATAGTCATGAGCTTCCTTTGTTTTGATTTTGATATCAAAAAATTACCAGACCATCTTCTTGGACCTGAATAATTTTATTTTAGAACATTCATAAGAAAAATGAGCAATTTTTATGACTGATAAAAAAAATATGCAACTTTCTGATTTATAAAAATAATTTGATTGTAAAATACAGAAAATGAATGAAAAAAAAGAATGAGAGTTTGAATAAGAATGAGTTACGAGAGGAAAGAGAGAGCTGAAGTGTATGATATGAGAAGAAAGAGATAATAGGCGGACAAATCGTCAGTGAGACCTGGAAAGTCTGACACAACTATCTGTAGAACTGTAAGTAGGGGAATAGGAGCATTTACGGAACATGAAAGCCTGGATTATGAGATGTGGTAAGTGTCGAACTGATACCCTCTATGTGGGTATAGAAGCCAAATTTCCTTTAAAATTTTTTTTCATGTTCTAATGTTCAAGTTTTTTCCATTTAATTCCATTCGTATTAAGAGCAAAAGAAAATGTTACTTCTAGATCCAAGCGAAGTGCTTTAATCACTAGTGTTAGTTGTCATTACCTAGGAAGAAAAGATGATATCATTTTGATTTTAGTTTCGTCCGAGCTCATTTTTATTGAGAATTAGCGTTTTCTTTGGACCACCTTAACCCGTATTTAGGCTTTGGTCATATGAAAAGTCGTCCCGTATATAGGCTTTGGTCATATGATAAGTCGTGGTACTGACTTGTGGAAAACTCGTCAAGGAGCTCACTACCGGAGTTGTCAATATTGGCTCCTAATTTTACTTTTGAAAATTGGACGACCGGATATCGTATTCATATTAATAATCTTATATAAAAAGGAAGAAGCTATCTAACAAATGAATTGTCGGAAAGAATACATCACCAAGACATTGTTTATAGACATTGTTTATATGACTTTCTAGTAAAACGGCCATACACGTACGCGAGTCAATCAATGCAAATCACATGCAAGCACGTAACGAGAGAAGCGAGTTGTTTGTTAGTGAATTAGTGTGTCGTCGTCCAAAGAAGTCAGACATAAAAAAGTCCGACCACGTGGACCTCATGCTTCTTTCCACTAACTTTTTACGTTACTTCTTCACTATCCAACCAAACAAGTAAAAAAAGAAAACTACATAAACGTTTTTAAAAATATTTAATGAATGCATAATTTAAATATTATAGTTCAAAAAAATCTTATATATTAATACGATCCAATTTTTCCCTGTTACGATTAACCTTCTAGACGCCATAGAAGAACATATAGAAACAGTCTAATGCATAGTCTCATGCATGTTTGCTGGATCGACCTTCTATTTCTCCGCATAAACTATCATATAGTATTAAATGACTTTTGAACTATGAGTTTATTCTATATATCCCTAAAAATAAAATTTAGAATATATTTCCTCACAAATCTTAGTTTAAAACATCTAGAATATAAAATCAATAAAAACCATTAACCAAAAAGAAAAAAAACTGGTTCAAAAATATATATTTGACCTGATTTAATACCCGACCAGTAAACCAACATTTTAAAATAACAATTTTGTAAATGCTCAAATTAAACAGATGACAAACCCTAAATAAAGTCAACTGAAAGTGTATTGGTAAAGTTGATATTTCAATTGGTTAACACAAGATGAAAGATATCCTGATAAACGTTGCGGCTAAGATCGATTGTAATGACTCATATAAAGAACTGACATGTGGCCACAAAAGAACCGGCTTGATCGGTACATGACGGGAGTAGAGAAATCGTTTAAATAAGTATGGGAAGCCCATAAGAGTTTGAGGAAGGTATGAAAGATCTCAAAATGACAGCTTGTTCGAAGGTTATTATAGTTTGGCGATACAACTTGTTTGAATTGACCATTAAGTGGCCATATGCTCGGGATTAGTCAAAATGCATTCAAGACCATTACCATGGATTACAAGGGTTTGGAAAACCATATTTGAGTCTTCATGTAAGGCAAAATGTGAAGAAATTACTGTTCACCAAAGAGACGCTAGATCTTCTACTTGATTAAAGCCAAATAGATGATTCAAAACAAATAGAATACAAGTTCATGGTTAATCCAAGCCAAATAGATGAGTTTTGAAGTAATCAAATGTAAACTAGCAAAACGAACTCAATTCCTATCAACAACTAAGGAAAAAAATAAGATTTAATCAAGGTTAAAAAATACACTCACGGGATGTGGCAATTGATCAGGTGATCTAATGTTAATCTATGAAGATAATCAAACATTCGAATATTAATCCTTAGGTCTAAGAAAACACAATTATATTGAACCACTTTCATGATCTTAATCTCTACACTAATCATGCAAGTAAAATCAACTCTCATTAGCTAATCACATTCAAGTATGCATTAATCACAAATCCATATAACCACATATCACATTAAGCATCAATTCTCATTCTCCTAACATGCTAAGCACTTAAATTGGTTCATTTAAGCATTTCATCAAACATCTTCCGGACATGAAACAACCTATGATCTAGATTCATGAATCCTAATCTTAATCAAGCACAAAACACTTCAATCAAGTAGGAATTATATATTGAGCACTAAGCATCCTAAATCAATTTAATATACTTAATCTATGAGTTTAACAACTGATAACTAACTAATCACCATGAAATATACTAAACATATGAGCTAAGTTTAGAGATAAACACAGTGAGAGATAATCACTATAAACACAAAATGATGAAAAAATTGCTTTAAAAATGCCAAAGATCCAAACTTTAAAAAATATATGCAAGTGTTCTTGAGAGAATAAGAGTTTGATTAGGTTCTTGACCTAAAAATATGTATATAGTTAGCTTAAAATCAAATTGTTTTGACCAGATTAAACCGGGTCAAACCAGTTTAAACCAGCCAAAGAAGAAAAGGGGGGGGGGGGAAAGAATTGTTACCCAATATGCCGATCGAGAATCATCTTCTCCACCACGCGGCTCCACATCTCCCGCGTTGGCTTGTCGTCCCATGGTCGTGAAACATGGACATGGTCAGCCCGCACCATGAAGTTATCAGCTGAGCTATTGTATATTGGGTAGATTAGAGATTCGTCCGTCTTAAGTTATATGTGATGTTAAATAAATCAGTTTAAAAAATTTGAAAAAAATGTTTAAGGTATTAATGTGGAAGCCCCCTTGGTCCAGAGATTTGACTAAGGGTTCATTAATGTTTCTACATTCGCAGGTCTGGGGTTCATTAATGTTTCTACATCCGCAGGTCTGGGGTTCAAACCCCATAAAATATCAAATTATGCAGATTATGGAGAAACAGTTTACAAGAGATCTTCAGCTTGGTGTAGAGCGTACAATCGAACATGGATTTCATAGGACGGCTCGGAGTGATGCAGTCAAACGTATATAATATTCTCATCATTGTAATAGCATAATTAATCAGATGTTAAAAAAGTTATTTCTAATATATATAAGATACTTGATATTTTGAAGCTATAAATCTGCTTAGTTTTTGGTCTCTCATAAACTTTCAGATTCAAGCCTGGCATTGCATGTTTTCTGATGCATAATCTTTTATTCTTTTGGATAACCTGCATGACATCATGTTTCCCAAACAAACATTTTTATTCCAAAATATTCTACTATATATCTCAGTAATATTCGCTGATCATATGTTTTACGTAATGATTTTAAAGAAATAGATACGACTAATAAAAAATGCTTTTATGACTTATGGATTTTTTCTTTTCAGTAGTCCCTGACTTAGCAATTTTTAAAATACGATTTTAGTTGATGTCGGTAACACGAGACATTAATTTTTTTCTCTCTTAGTATTGACTTCCTGGTAGACAGCTTGACATGTTTATTTATTGTATCCAGTGGCGGAGCTATGTGGTGGGGAGGGGGGTCAGCTGACCCCCGTGATTTTTATAAAAATTGAAATTCACTTATGCATGTTAGGTAGTTTTTAGATTATCTGGTGAAAAGCCTGAAGCTTGACCCCCATAACTCAACATCAATTCTTTCATTTGACCCACCTTTACATTTTCTAATGATATTTACATAATTAATTTGATAAATGACCCATGTAATATGTGATCCTAGCTCCGCCACTGATTGTATCCCTATTTATAAAGTTGTATATAGTGATTTGAGTGAAATGCGCATGCAATTATTTCCGGCTACAACTCGTAAACATTTTTTGAAAAATAAATTTTAAAATTTATTTGAAAAAATATTTTTTCATCTCTTTGCCACGAATCCAAAAATTATAAATAATTCTTCTCGGTGAATCTTCAGTGACAGAAATTATAGCCATAATCCTTTTATAACCAGAATTAATTCATTCTGGTCAAATTTTTTATAGTGATTTGTCCTCACCGCATATGGTACTCCAAATATGGGAAACCCCTTAAAATTCTTTGCAAAGGCATAATATCACTGCACTGATGGTGAATCAAACCTGCGACTTCTAACAGTCCTCAAAAGGAGGGACAGCTAGGATACACACTCTTCTCGAAATTGTGTTGAATAAACTTTTTATAATAATTATACTCCACCGGATACAGTATCCTAAATCCAGGAAAATCCTTTGTGATTTTTTTGGAAAAACATAGTACCACTGTACTGATAGAGAGTCGAATGTGCAATCTTTGGTAGTCATCCATAAGAAGAAAGACCAGTAAGATACAAACTCTTCTCTTTTTAAATTTAATTATATTTTATTAATACGTTCACTCTAACAAGAAAAATAATATGGCTTACTAAAAACGTAAAGTTTCAACCTTATTATAACATATACGCATAAATATATAAGTAGAAAAGCTATCTCTAAATGAATTGCTTGAAAAAATACACCATATTATAAACTAAAATAATATATATATATACACCTCATTAAAAGTTAAAAACTAAAATAAATAAAATATATACACAACCATAAAAGTAGAGTTTGGAGAAAATGGCCGTACACGTAAACGAGTAAATCAATGTGAATCACATGCATAGAGGGTGAGTCGTTTGTTGTCGTACGAAGAAGTCAAACGTAAGTAAAGATGTCCGATCACGTGCATGCGTCTTCCGAGTAATTTCTACGTTATTCACTAATGAACCAAACAATTAAGTAACTTCCGAGTAATTTATATTTATATCCACACAATCCGATATTTTCCTACTTTTCTATCTAGATGCACTAGAATAACGTAACAAACTTCCATGCATGCTTCGTGTCCATTATTATATTTCTCATATTAGTGGTATTTTATGCAGACTGAGGATCATATATCACATGTCATTAAGGAATAATATTATGCAATTAATGGTTATACCGACTACAATATCAGTACACCGAACTAACGCATCAAGTAAAATCCAGGAAACTCAGATTAATTAAGAACAATACCCTCCTATTAATTTAGCAACTCAGAGAGGTACTCTACCCACGATACAACGTACCACTACCTCACAATTAACAGCGACATCTAAACAACTAACTTTAATTAATTAGCTAGTAATAAGAAAAAACATGACATATTTAGCAAAAACAAAAAACTTGATAGAGCTGAAATAATCAACTGATGACGGGAGTATCATCATCTTCCTCATTAGTTATCTAGAATTGTTCTACATACGGACCATGTCAACGCAATGCAAAAACTACATACCATACATAGACTAATTATTCGGTCTGAACGAAAACACAAAAAAAAATTAAAACCAAACAGCCAAATTTAACTTTTCCTTAAGAACGATTTTAATTAATGGAAAGTACGTTGACTACAAAGTCAACTTAGCCAACCTCCCCGAAAAGTCCAGCATACCATGTATGTCTCAGAATTAGTTTAGATTTTGGTTGTTCAAATATATTTCGACAATACAAAACATAAAACATAACATTATTCAGTAAAAAAAACAAAACAAAACATAAAATTACAAATAGCAATAAACTTTTTAATAAAACTTAAAAATTCACGATAATATCATGAATAGTATATTAACATCTCGTATATATAGCCATTACATATATGCTCATTTCATAACATACTAATATAGGGAAAGTAATAAATGAGAATCGATCTTACACTGGTTTTTTTCTTCTCCAGCATTTATAGTTACTGCGTAATGTTTTTTTTTTTCATCTAATGATTAAACGACTAAGTGGTGAATGACTAATATGATAAAATTTATATAAATAAACTTAACTAAAGTTTTGATTGGAAAAGCATTTTCAAAAACATTATGCTCTTTAGTTTTCAATCAACCTTTATTAAAAAACATTTAGAAAAAGCATTTATAAACCTCCAATGCTCTCAAAATTCTATATGCTCAATCTTCTCATATGAAGTTTTTGGTTAAATTAAATATTTGCATTTAGAATATATAAAAATTTAAATAATTTTATAAAATTAATTTATTTTATTTAATGATATAAAGATTATGTTATATCCAAAAGTAAATTTATTATTTATCAATAAAATTTACAACTAAAATATTTTTAACTTTTTAAAAGAATAATATTTCATATTTAAAATATAGTTTGATTCATATATTAAATATGACTCATTATTTTTAATAAAAAAAATATTAATATTAATCTATATATATTATAAAGATAAATATATCTATATTATTTATGAATAAATAAATTATATATCATATACTAATTTTGTGATAATTTTATATATGAAGTATTTACTGTTTTACCAATCAATTTATTAAATATGTTTATGAAAGCGTAGAACTTCTATAACATACTAGTACTGCTTTATCATTAGTTCTACCAATTAAAGTCTAAGTAACACATCTTCCATTATTTGTAAACTTCTGTTTAGATATTATTTTTGGCATTATAAATTGTTTAAATGGCAATATATAATATTTTACTGATTTTGGAATTAATTTACGTTTCTGTTCAGACTTACAAAGTTATTAAATAGGAATTTATAAAGAGTAGTATGATTTTTATAAATATTTTTAATTTCATCCATTAATTGAATCATAATTTGTGCGTACCAAATACAATAGTTGTAATATTGATGTCCTTCATTTAGGAATGACTATATATGGTGGAATTGCTCTAGTTCAAGCTTTAGACCAAAGTCCAAATAACAATGATATGGAAAGCTATGTGTGGTTTTGGTCTTCGTGTTGTAAATGAAGAAAAACATCAATAAAAGCCTTATTTAAAGAGAAATGGTAGGAATTGTTTTGTTGGGTGGCGTCAGATCAATGACAAGAACACAAAAGAAGAAACCTAATGGAACCAAACTTCCATAAAATGAAAATAAAGATGCTTGAAACTGCAGAAGAATAATCTTCTAATATAAGAAAATAGTAAATAATCTCTTCTACTAGCTAGATTCAAGCCTGGCATTGCATATTTTCTTATGCAAATGGTATTATGTAATCTAGATTCTTTTGGATAACAAGACCATTTGAAGTTAATAAATCGTTTGGAGACCCTCATGAACTTTTCCATAACCATTATTATAAAAATCCTTGTCATGAAGTATTCAATTTTATGAATTACTAATCTTTGATGATCATATATGTATTTCTTGCGAGCACTGATCTGACTTACAACTTTTTAATTATCGTATTGGCTTTTATGACCTATGGAATTTATATTTTTCAGTAGTCCATTTAAACCAATATTATATTTGACACGAGTTAAATATTGTTCTCTACTTATCCTAATATTAACTTCCTGGTAGACAGCCAGACATATTTTGATATTCCCAGCTGTATTCATATTAGGAGTGTTACGAGTTGTTTGCCCATATAATTATTTCATCCAGAATTAAAAATACTTTTATCTTCATGTCATTTTTAGCAACATAATATTCTACTTGGTTGTTTGCCCATATAATTATTTCATCCAGAAATAAAATACTTTTATCTTCATTTCATTTTTAGCAATAATTTCACCATGTTACCTGTCTATTTCTCACAAGGAAAACGGAAATGGAGTATATTTTTTGTTGACAAAAATGATAAAAGAAACAAATTTAGAATAAGAAAATCTATTAAAGAGAAAGAAATGGTCCTCGGGGTTAGAGACGAGCCATTTATTATATATATAAATACACACCAAACACTGATGGCAGAGAAACACAAGTCTCTCCCATATTGACAGAAAAACTTCGACCCATTGTCTTGTTCAGACATTAAAGATCGAAGTGAGTTTTGTTTGACTTAGTTCTCAGAAGAGAAGAAGATGCAGGTCGTCGCCAGCTTCGATTTCCAGCCTTCTCCGTTCGCTCACGCTGCCGGAGAGATCCTCATTTCTCCGGTAGGCCGCCAGGACGAAGCTTTTGTAAATATCACCGACGCGCTTGAAGGCGCGAGTGATGAATCGCCTCCTAGCTTGGCGGCGGTGAAAGTACAGAAGGTTTACAGGAGTTATCGCACGCGCCGGAGATTAGCGGACTCTGTGGTTGTGGCCGAAGAGCTCTGGTAAAGCTTTTTTTGTTTTTGAACAAAGAGCTCTGGTTAATTAAAACTTTAACTATATGGAGGGATTATTTTGAAAGATTAACGTTAATTAATGATTGAATGAAGGTGGCAAGCAATGGATTATGCGAGGTTAAATCATAGTACAATCTCATTCTTCGATTACTCAAGACCTGAAACTGCAGTCTCCAGGTGGAATCGTGTGAGCTTGAATGCTTCTAAGGTATGCCTTGTTCCTTTTTGTCTTAATATAAAGAAAAAAAGAAGTCAACGTTAAAAGATTGTCATTTTTTAAAGAAGTGAGATTTGTGCTTCCTAAAATCAAGATCCATTTAAAGTGTAAATTATTGTATATATATATTTAAGAATTATTTTCCACTAATATTATCTGAAAATGTTTCAGATTATAATAATATTGTAAAGAAATGAATCCAACTGGTTTAAATAAGCATGTGGTTTGGTTGTGATTAGGTGGGGAAGGGTCTGTCCATAGTCGACAAAGCTCAAAAACTGGCGTTCCAGCATTGGATTGAAGCAGTAACTTTTTAAAACCCTTTTTTTACCATCAATTTCTTATTCTTTTTTTTTTTGTTACTGCTGGTTAATAGTCAGATTAATTGAAAAAAATATATTACGATTGATTGAATTTTTTAGGTATAACAAGTATATACTAAAATATGTAATTTATATTCAGATTGACCCTAGGCACCGGTATGGACACAACCTACATGTGTACTATGAAGAATGGTGTAAAGCTGATGCTGGCCAGCCATTTTTCTACTGGTATGCTTAAACCTTTTTTAACCAAATATTCTCTCGGTTTTTTTAAATCAGTTATTGCCTAAGGTTCCTTTTGTTAGTGTTTCTTGTTGTTCAAGAAATTGGATTGATATGAGTCTTATCTGTAACTTTTGTAAAATATCGGTTTCTTGTAGGTTGGATGTTGGAGATGGAAAAGATCTGGATCTTATAGATTGTTCAAGGTCGAAGCTTAAGCAGCAATGCATCAGATATCTTGGTCCTGTATGTGCCATGTTTTTCTAGTCAATTTTCTTTTTACATATTTGGGGATTTCTCATGTGAATCTTTTTTGGTAACCAGCAAGAGAGGGAAGAGTATGAATATGTGATCATCGATGGGAAGATTGTTCACAAGTTAACCGGAAATTTTCTACACACCATGTACGGATCTGAGGGAACAAAATGGATCTTTGTTATGAGTACTTTCAAGAAACTCTATGCCGGTCTGGTAGGTTTTCTTGAAAACCGGTTTGATCTTTGTGTTGGTTAAGCTGGCTTGATACTGTTGTTGAAGAAGATTTTAATGGGTCTTTTTTGGTTTATGTGTACTTCAGAAGAAGAAAGGAAGATTCCATCACTCAAGCTTTTTGGCCGGAGGAGCTACACTAGCCGCAGGGAGGGTGGTCGTTGACAATGGAGTCCTCAAGGTAATTTACTAAGTCTGCGATTGTATCAAAATACGAGTTTCTATTTCTGCATTTTAATTTACATTTATTGTGGTGACTTTTATTTTACATTTTTCAAAAATAGTTAAAATGAGTTCTAATCATTATTATGTCTCCGTGCGTTGTCTCGTATGTTTTTTCAGACAATCTCTGCATACAGTGGACATTACAGGCCGTCAGATGATAGTCTGGAAACCTTTCTCTCGTTTCTTAGAGAGAATGAAGTGAGCTTAGACGATGTTGAGGTAAACTCTTGTTCTGCTCAACCTTACACGATCAAATCTTAGTTATATAATGATACTATCTCCGTTACACAAGATAATATTTTGGAAAAGAAATTGTATTTGTTTAAAAAAATTTAATAATAGTAAATTGTAAATTCCAAAATGTTAGTTGAACTTCTTGAATTATTATTTGTTTAATATTATAGAAAACTGAAATCACATAAAATAATACATTTATGACAGAAAGCTAATAGTACTAGTTACTTTAATTTTGTCTTGTATAGGTGCACAAAGCTATTGAAGATTCAGACAATTACGACGACTACATTAAACCCAATGGAGATGGAACCAAATCTTTGAAGAAAGAGTACGCAACGTCATGCAATGCAGAGACTGAAACTGATGAAAACAGTAACGGAACACTTGAGGAGACGAAAGGGCGTAGTTACCAGAGAACGGTATCGGGTGGGTTTGAAAGCCCAAAAGCTGACGTTCCACAGAAAGCAATGCTACAAAGGATCAACTCTAAGAAACAGTCAAAATCTTTACAGTTGGGTCATCAGTTGATGCTGAAATGGTCCACTGGAGCCGGTCCAAGGATCGGCTGTGCAGCTGATTATCCGGTTCAGCTGAGAACACAGGCTTTGGAGTTCGTTACCTTATCGCCTCGATACCGGACCACCACGTTGTCTCCGACCGGGAGGCTTGATCTCTGATCATATGTTTTCCTTGTTCTTTAGTAGAGTTCATCGTAATCTTCTGTGACTTGATTAACGTGTGAGTTTTATCTATCTTAATTTTTTGATGTGTGTTTTTTCTAAAATGTTTTCCACCTGTGATGTTGTGAAGCAGAAGGGAAATATTGCGGTTATGTTTTGTGTAAGAGCTTTTTTCACTCATAAATGATACTTCTGTTTCCGTTTTTTACTCTTTTTATTAACTGAATTATATACCAAATTAATTTCTATTTTACTTAATATTTTTTAAAATTAAATTATTTATATAATCACCATCTAACAAATAATAAAATAGCATAATATAAAGTTAATAAAATTAATTCTATTAAAACAAAACATAATTTAGACCTAACTTTAGTTTATAGTGTGATATTACTAAATTCAGACGGTCAGACCCTTATATCAACTATGCACTTTAGTAGATAGTCTAACAACATAATTATTTTATTAACTCAACTTAATATTTAAATATTTCTAAAATAAATAACTAAAATATATTCACACAATATTAAATAACCCGTAAAATGTTATAAGCATAAAATATCAACAGTAATTTGTTATATTTTTCAAGTAAATTTATACTTATCAAACTTTTGGATTTTTTATAAATTATAATTAATTATCATTCATTTAATATTTATTTTTAATAGTGTTTGTAAATTATTGTGTATTATGAAATCTAAGATTTTTTTTGTTATTTAATGTGTATATATACTTAATTTAATTTTATAATAGTAGATAGTCTAACATTAAAATTAATTTATTTTCGACTTATATACACAATATAAATTTCTAATATTTTCTATATATTTAAATAATTATTAAATATTATATTAAACAATAAATATAGTTAAATAACTTAATCTATTAAATAATTTACTATTAGAAATTTATAAATAGTATATAATTAATGAATAAAATTAAAAAACTTGAGATAGATAAAACTCACATGTTAATGTTAGATTAAATAACATTAAACTAAATTTGTGCCCTCTTCTCTATTACTTGTATTAATGTCATATTTGCTGGAAGCCTGGTACACTTTTGGTTTGGCAAAGAGCTATTTTATTCAGAACATTGGGAAGATGATATAGAATATATTCATAGCTCATAGCCAGGGTAATTAGCATTGATTCCCTTATTTGGTTTATTCTATGAATAAGCTATATTATAAACTTGCAAATATATTATTTAGGCCAGGATACACCACTCTTCCAAAATAAACCAATAATTGCCACTGTATCTGTACATACTGTAAGCACTGCACAGAACCTTAATCATAACTTCAGAGGAGATGCACCCACAAGTAGATTTTTTCTCCATAAGAACGGATTAAGAGCTTCATTTGTTTGTTCTTTTAACAACAGAGATCCCACTTGGATCACCACCCCATTCCTCAAACACAACTAGAAGGTTCCCAGAAGGCTTAAGCCATGAACGAGGCACATGGTACCTGGAAAAAGGAGAACCCATTAATATATCATTCATGTAAATAATTTTTAGAGGAAAGACGAGGAAGAAGAAAGACAGTTTTCATTTTCTTCTCACCATCTTTGAGAAGATTGGCCACAATTACTGAGACATTTCTTCTCGTTGTAAATCCCAGCATAGTTGCAGCGTCCGCAGTTACCATGAGCCGTGTAGGCAGGCCAATGACGTCCTATGATACGTCCATTTACCCAAACTTGTCCTTTTCCCATTGTGCTCATGTCCAATGCCAATGGTTCATTGCCTACCGGCGCATTAAAAGAAGACTGCAAATAAAGAGTGCAAGAATCTGACATGAACATGTATGTCCGAAACTATGCTCGTAACTAAGCTCAATAAAGCACACATATATATAAATAGTCCACCACTAAAATTATCAGTGGCGGAGCCGGCATCAAATTTTAGAGGGGTCAATTTACTAAATTAATTGTGTAAAATTGTTAAGAAAATATTAAAGTGGGTCAAAAGAAAGAATTGGTCTTGAGTTATGGACTTATGGGGGTCAAACTAAAGGTTTTTAACCAAATATTCTAACAACCACCTAACATATATAGATGGTCTTAGTAAGGTACTAGTTAGTCTCATTTCTGACTAAGGTAAGAGACTCAACACAATACACAATCCCAGCCGATCAATAAGTTTATTTTTATCATACTGATCCAAATTATTGGTAAGCATGTAGTTATCCTGAATTCCTGATGTTCTCTCTGTTTCCGGAGTTATATGTTTTGAAGTGTTCCAAACGCATATTCATAAAACATTCAAAACATCATATATAACATTTTTATTAAGGGTGTTATCATACGCCGAAACATAGACTAATCTCTGAGCTTGATTTCTGACCTTGACCAATTGATTCATATATATCTAGTCTTGAATTGCTTTCTTTTGTTAATTTTGATTAATGCACTATAATAGCTAACCAATTGCTTTTTGTCATCTAAAGGTTATTTTAAAATAGGTAAAATGCAATCGCACACACATAAGCTGGCAAAAAATACAATCCTTTCGGATGTTTGGAAAGATAGCTAACCAATATCACGTGTATATTTGGAAATAGCATTTGATTTTGTATGTAAATCTGGGAAACCGTTCCTTTTATCAGCAAAATTTAAACCTAAAACATATATTTAAGAAAATTAAGAAGTATTTCTTACCTTGTACCAGGTCAATGGTTGCTTCACGGCCACGAATGATCCTTCTGTCCATTCCACAGAGGAACTCCCGGTTAAAGTATGAAGGCCCATAGCTTCACCTTTGGTACCGATCTACTCAGATCACACACACACGCATAGTTTATTACGGTCTTATAAATGGTTGGTATAAAGATTCAGTGAAAGTTAACTTATCAAACTATTGTTCATTAGGACCTTATAGGACCATTTCCACTTAGCCATGTCCCATGTTCCAGAGTTAACTCCATTCAGTGTGGCTGGACCTAGAACTCCAGTATTCCAAGTCTCATAGTGCACACCTGCGTTCTGTATTATAAAAAACACAAATCTCAGAACTTATCTTCATCTCCTGAAGGAAAAAGGCAGTAATTAATCAAGTGAGGGAAGATCAGAACTAACCGGAAGACCCACTGCCGTACTTAGGAGAGCAAGTTTGTTGACGCCTTCGTGCAATTTGATCTTTTGACTAAATGTGAGCTTGGGGCTACTCAACGCTCCATAACTAGTTCCTAAAAAAAGAATGTTGTAAGGACAGAAGGAGACAGAGCTTGGCCCTTACATTTATCTTATTTTACCTGCAAGCTGACCATTAACGAATACATGAAGAGCATGCCCAGCTGAACAAATGGTAAGAAGTGGATCTTCACCAGTTTTCAAGAACCTCTCATCAGAACTGATTGTAATGCTGAGAATGAATAAAAACATAACCAATTAGCTGTGATCAGCAAGATACTGAGAATTAATTTGTCACAAGAAGGTTAAACATTACTTACTCTGTAAGATACCAGAAGTAGTCTGTTTTGTCTCTGGTCATGCTTATTTGTTCCAACAGACCATCTCGAGCAAACGTACCATAGTCACTTGAAGAAGGGATTGCTTCTTTGTACGATTCCCATGAAAATGGCGTCCTAGTAGGAACCATCTTCATAAGCATGCTCGGTGAACGGATCTATATCACGTTACACATGCGAAACATATATATGTCAATCTCAATAAAAAGGATACTGTTCCTACGAGATCAGCAAAGTTAGGACCTTCTTAGACTATTTGAAGTCATTTGGAAATATTTAATGTGTTAAAAAGTTTTTTTAATTAAGAACCTGAATATATATAAACTCATGTGATTTCTTATAGTAAATCTTTTTTGAATCGGCACATTTCCTAGTGTCAAGACGAGTCATGTACAAATGAACCATTTGCATATAACTCCAAATCTCAGGGTAAAATTTTTTAAATTAAAATTCTTGATGGTTATACATAATTTAACAAGAATTTGATGGCTGCATAACAATAATTTTATAACCATCAAAAATTATCTTGATGGTTATAGATAATTTAACCATCAAAGACTTTTTTTATTAAAATTCTTGTTAAATTATCTATAACCATCAAAATGTCAGGGTCGGTTCTACGGAGGGCATGACTTGCACATCTCAAAAGACGGTCATAATCAATTTAATTAGTGTTTTTGATAAAAGCTTATTAACCTTTGCAGTGTTGTGATACTCGGTTTTGCAGTCAGGTAAAATACTGATGGACCAAGCGGGCAAATCGTACGGAAATCCCCTAAACATAACTCTTGCTGCAAAATTTGTGTCGTAATTCGAAAGAAACGCAGAGCAAGAAGTCTTGGACTTAAACACATGAGCCTGAAATTATAACAAAAAAAAAAAAAATGTATGAATATTTGATGCTTCTTCTCTTCAAGGTTACATTGCATACTCACTTCTTGCTTATTGCCGAGCGATATAATGGTGGGATCAACAGAGACCAACGCAGGTTCACATAGTTTTATGACTTTATGCAACTCTTTTAAGTGACTATACTTCGGTTCTCTCAGTAATCCTTCTCACACAAAAGTCGTTAGAAAATTTGTCAATTAAATCGAGAGGCTATTAATATGTAACATGTAACATTTTCATGTGATATCAGAAATAAGTACCATATTCATCGAGAGGAGCATCGTAGTCATAGCTCGTGGTGATAAACTCACCGGATGTTCTATCATAGTTCGTTCCTCCATGGTACTGTAACAACATTTTCTTAATTAACTCTTCAATCATAAGTTAATTAAAATATTTTATATTTTTTATCATTTTCTTGATTTAGTAAAATTATTAAAGTTACCATATAATAATTCATAAAGGAACCACCATTCTGTATAAAGCGGGCCACGGAGAACGCAAGGTCTTCGACTGGTCTGTTTGGTATCGCACCTCCAAATTCAGTGAACCTGAAAATGATCACCCACGCTATCAATTATACTCTATTTTGTTTTATCTTTGCCAAGAAATCAGTTTATAAAATACTTTACTAGCTAGAGACAAATTTTTCATTTTCAATTATATTTACAATTTAGCAAAAAAAATAAAAAAATTTGTATTATATTTTGTTAATTTTATATTTAGACAAACAAGAAGATATTGATACTGTATATATTGAATAGCTTCGCGACTTACCAACCAGTCCAATTCTCTGTCCATAGCTTGGGCTGATTGACTGAGTTTGGTTTGAAACCCTCACAATAAAACCCGTTGCATGTGTTTATCTATTATAAAGTGCAAGTTAGAAACTGTGAACATTTATTATATTCCAAAGTTGAATAACTCTGTTGAAAATTTAAAAGTTGAAGAAAATTGTCCCCGTGAATTATTTTCGTTTTTGGCCGGTGGTCCTATGTAATTAAATAGAAAAAGAAAGCAAAGGAGAAAAAAAAAAGCAAACAAAAAGGGAGAAAACGATATTGTATTTGTAATTATCAATAACTAACAATATTTAACAAGAAAAGAGAGTTACATAGAAGAACAATTGAAGGGAAGAAAAAAGCAATGGAAGGCGAAAATAATATTTTATCCAAAAGGTAAACCACAAGGACAGAAAGATCGAATGATTGCAAATTACAAAACATAACAAAGATTCGATAGTGTTATACTGTTATCACTAAAAATACACGATAAGAAATATCTATTTGCCGACAAATTAAAAGGAGTATCTAATTCTATATTCAATCCTAATAAATGATATAAATCTAGCCCATACTGAAATGTGACAGCATATTTTTCTTAAGAACTAAAATTTAAAGTGATTAATCAACAAAATCAAATCAAATTTTTTATTTCCTTAAAAAGATCTTTAGGTTGATAAAAAGCAGAATTCAAGCTAAAATAGAAAGCCTACCAAACTCAACCATATTAAACGTTAGCATTAAATCGATTACGAGAGTATCTAAACCAAAACTAACCAAAATCAAAGTAGAGCATCATTCATATCCTACTTATATATTGTATGTATAACTAAGGGTAAGGGTAAATTTGAGAATAAAAAGGAAACGAGAAGAGATACAATAGGGTAAGGAGCATCATCTTGCTTGCACATAACCCATGGGACACCAGTGGACAAACCCAACGCCATTGCAGCTGTCCATTTTGTGTATGCCTTTCCTGCTGATCCTATCTCCCATTCCATTGGTCCGTACTCATTCTCTATCTACACATTTAAAAAAATATATCGTTTTTATATATTACAATGTAATAGATGTGCATCATGTATAATACAAAATGGCTAACAATTTAAAGAACAAAGAAGATACGAACCTGTGAGAGAATGATGGGTCCTCCTTGAGTTTCAAACAACTTTTCTTCTTTCATTATATCCACAATCTTCTTTGTGAATTTTTCCATTGCAATCTTTTCAGTTTCACATCAAAATGAATTTTTTTAAACCTTCATAATTGGAATTTAAACTGGAAACTGATTTGTTTTACAATTGGGTACCTTGAAAGGTTCATTATCTGTCCTGAAAACCATACCAGGGACATATTTGAGCCAAACAGGAAGGCCCCTAAAAATCAGAAAACATGTATGAATAAATTTATAATTCATATGAAAATATATTCTTTTTTCCGTAGAACAAACATTTTTATATTTACCCAAAATTCCACTCGGCACAAACATATGGACCGATTCTCAGACTAACATATAGACCAGCTTGCTGCACCAGCTTTATGAACTTAACCAGATCATACCTATCCCCAAAATAATACTGGAAGCAAACAGAAACATTAAGCAGTAAGATTTTATATGCCTATGAGTCAAATAAGAAATTGGTAGAAAAGTCTTTAAATTACTTGTCCAGGAGAAGGTTCATGTCCATTCCAGAAAACATAAGTTTGTATAACATCTAAACCACCTTCTTTGGCCTTCTTTATAAGATCAGGCCACATCTGCACATAACAAATTATCCACAATTCTATATAAAAAAAATAGTTTTGTAGTGAAATAGCCTGGACTAGAAGGTCAAGTAGAAAAAAAAACTTCATGTGCAGAAAAATCAAAGAAATTATGCAGTAAATTTAACCACAACTCAAGAAATTGTGCGTTTGATTAGAAAGAGATTGATTATTGAAATGAAAACAAAATTACCTCAGGGGTGCTTCTTGGATAGTGGATGGAACCAGAGAGAAGGATCCTTTTTCTGTCCATTGATGATTAAAGCTTTATGATCATAAGAGACCAATGCTTTAGTTGAGCAGATCAACAATGAAAAACACATAATCGCAAGAAAATTACAAACTTTAACCCTAAAATTCATAACCATTTTCCCACTTTTAAGTTCGTTTTTAGAAACTGGTAAAGAAGAGTCGCTGAGCTATTGGGATTGGAATGAATGATGGCATAAAGGTTATATGTAAAGCCTGACACTTATCCTACTGTTCTTATAGATTAATGAATGTATATGAAAATGAGAAAAAAAAATTATGGGGCCAATCTCGCTGCTTTTTGAGCGGATGACTTTAAAACCTTCTGCGTTCTGCCCTACCAGTTGAGTGTTTTTCATTTTTTCCATTTTTCTTTTTATCAAATTCTTTTCTTTTTTTTTTGTTTAAGGCTTATTTTTATCAAATTCTATAAGGTAGTATTAAGCCTTAATTAGTTATGTTTTCTTTCTTTTGCTTCCACTTTTCAATATCACATTCCATGTACACAATCTTTTCTTCTTTTTTGCTAACTTATCTTTTTATTTTTCGTCACGGGAAAATGATGTAATGTAAAAGTGGTTAATTCCATTACTAAATGTCATTATGACTCCAATATGTCAATATCATATATTCATATACAATGAAGATGCGATTACGAATATGGTTCGACCACATCAGATTGCTACTCATCGCTTATTCCAGAGCTGAAGAACGATAAGACACCTGTGAGGATAATAATACGATACATTTTCCTTCTATGGATACGAAGAAAAACATGTTTTAATCGAGTAAGAAAAAATGGATACATATTGCAAGTTGTGTGGTCCTTGACTCTATGTAGGCAACACATTGAAGACTACCAAGTAAATCCAATAAAATATTTTTTTCCTTTTATAAAATACATTTAAGTTGTGAACGGATCATATAAAGCAGGACATATTTGTATTGATGAAATAGAAAACTGAGAGGAGTTGCCTTTCAAATTTGCAATACAAATTTATTGATGGAAAGTATAAATATATATATATATATATATATATATATATCTTAGGTTAAAAAGCTACATATATATGTATGCTATAGTATTGATGCAAATTGAATTAACAATTAATTTACATTTACACACTGGATAAGAAAAAACCTTCCGCCACATTCTTCTAAGTGCACATAATGACTTAATTAATTCATTGCCGTTTTCCTTATTTTGCATATTAGATTTTGATCCGTGTTTTGAAATGCGACTACTTTTATTACAATTTTAATAATTTGTTTGAATTTATAATTTATATTACAAAACAAATAATTTTAATTTTTTTAGCATAGTGTTTGAGTTTTAAGTTGCTTTTTATAAACGATTCAGACCCTTGGTCAAACTAGTAAATCCACGACCCAAATATAATCCATATCAAATTTAATAAAAAATTCTGATTAAATCCGGTAACAACCCAAAAATCTGTTATTAACTTGCATTCCGATACCGATTAAACAGATTAAAAAAATCAAAAAATTATTATAATATATTTTAAATAATTTGATTAAATTTATCATATATCTTTAATATTATATAAAATTGAATATATAAATGATCTTTTAGTTTTTGATCAAAAATTTTATTATGTCACTTGAAAAAGGTAATAAACACAAAATTTATTGATATGACAATATTTGTTTATTTTTGTTACTAATAAATTATTATAAGTTTGTATTTTTATTTCTTTTAGATTTAAAAGTCGATTTATAATAATAATTATTTAATTATTTATCATCTTAACTTTTAACCCATATTTTAATTATTCAAATAATTTGTTTTTTTATGATTGATGAAAATTAAAATTATTAATATTCGAATATGTATATGATATATTTTTAGGGTATAGGGTTTTGGTTTAAATTAAACATATGCATGATATTCAAATGATCTATTTTGAATATTGGTATATAGATTTTTTTTTTTTAAATAAGATATTATTATGTTTGTTAGGTGGTTCCGATTTTGGAACGGGTGTGGTGTTAGAGCGGTTTATAGTTCCTGTGTTGACGGCTTCGTTCTAATGGATGAGATCTCGTGATCGATGAAGTTCTCCGGAAATAAGACGAAGCGAGGTAGAATAGAGATGGTATGTGGTTGTCAAGACGTCAGTGGTGGTTCTGAAGGCTCGGGATGAGATCTCGAAACAGTTTCGACGGAGGCTCTCCGCTTTTATAAGCTCAGACGAGGAAAGGATGTGTGGACCAGATCCCAGTGTGTTCCGATGAAACTAGGGTTTGGGTCGTGTCTCCGGCGGTATCTCGAAGCAGCGAAGATCAAGATGAGGCGGCTGGGAGGCGTGTTCATGCGTGCAGCAGTTAGGGTTTTCTTCGGTTTGGGCTTTAGGTCCGTGTGTATGTGGACCTCAAGTTTAGCTGTTCTATTTCTGAATGATTTTTAATAATTACAGAAATAAAACATAGATTCTTTGTTAATTAGTATAAATAAGTATTTGTCGTATATGGTTTAATTCAAAATTCGAATGAATAAATATTAAAACTGGTTAACGACTTAACGCTCTTGTATTTGGTAAGATAACTTAACGACCTATTATTGTGGGATATAGTGTAAATTTGGTAGATTTTGTTATTAGTTTAAATGAAGTTAAAGCCCAAAAATCAAATGACTATTTTACTATTAATAAATAGTTAACTATTTTTGAAATAATAATAGCATATTTCGTAAATTTTAATATTTCATTAAGGACATAAAATGATCCTCTTCTTTTAATAGTATTGACTAGATCTCGACCCGCACAACCGTGCTGGTGATTATTTTTATTTTTATACATGTAACTACTTGGTTTATATGGTTAGTGGTATATAGTTTTAATATTTATCATATTATTAATAGTTTATTATATATTTTCAAACACAACAATTTTATAGCTTGCATGCATATTTTATTTCAAATTGTTAGTGATATCTCTCTTATTAATACATGAACACTAATTAAAATCTTACATTATGTGATATTTACGACAAATTCCATTCAACTTACTATTAACTTAGATATTAATTTTCCTTATACTTTTATTTTAGGTTTTGATCGTACATATATGTTAATCGAATTATATGTATGATTTAAATCTTTGACTGAATAACCTACATTAAGTGTAATTAATATCAACCTACATTAAAAATATTATATTAAATTAATATCACAAATGTAATACAAAATTATACATGAGTTTAATATAATTAAAAAATTAATTAGATACTTAAAAGGTTTATTTTAGTAAAAATGAAATATACATGTATATTATAAATAATTACGAAATTAATTAAATATCTAAAAGTTTGTTTAAGTAAAAACAAAATGTACATTTACATTTAAATAAAGATGAATATATATTTATATTGTAAATAAAAAGGTTTGAAAAGATTTTATTGAGGTGTAATTAAGAGAACATCTGGGAATATCTATTTGATTTGTTTGTTTAGAATAATTTAAATATGTATAAAAAAATTATTTAAATATTTTTTTAAAAAATGGTCCAAATAAAAAAAATCACACATTGACTTCTGTTTTAATATATAAGATGTTGTATTACACGGTTGCGGAACTTTTCAATGGAACCAGTGGGATTGCGAAATGCTGACTCAAACGGTTACGCCCTCTGTTAATCACACAAATGAAGTGTTCCTGGGAAAAGGACGTTGAGATATTTTGGGGTTCTCCAAAGAATGGGATGTACTCAACCAAAAAAGGTTATGAAGTGGAAGAGTTGGCAAAAAAAACCGCACATCCGTCTGCACCGACACTGGCACCTATTGAAAAACGTCTCTGGAAACAGCTTTGGAAGACTAAGGCACCAGCTAAAATCAAGCACTTTCTTTGAAAAGCGATGTCTAGTGCATTAGCAGTAAAAGAACGTATACTGTCAAGGGGTTTACATAATTAACACAAATGTAGAATGTGGTTAAATATTTTTAAACAACAATAAAAAATATAAGCTCCAGTTAACTAAAAACTCAATATTTTCGTAGGGGTTAACCTACAAATTTTGAGTGAAATTAAAAAAATATGACAATATTGTTTTATTGCATAGTTGCATCCTCCACTTACATATTATGATGGTCAAAGAGGTTAGGAACCTTTGTTGTCTCAGTTTCTCTAGATAATAGTGATTTCATAGTGTTTAGTCCACTTATTTAAGCAGTATATAATTTTAAACTAAACTTACTTCTAAAAATTAGAATGATGTAAAATTACCTTGAAAGATAGTTTACAATACATTAACACAAATGTAGAATGTGGTTAAATAATTTTAAACAACACTAAAAATATAAGCTCCAGTTAACTAAAAACTCAATATTTTCGTAGGGGTTAACCTACAAATTTTGAGTGAAATTAAAAAAATATGACAATATTGTTTTATTGCATAGTTGCATCTTCCACTTACATATTATGATGGTCAAAGAGGTTAGGAACCTTTGTTGTCTCCGTTTCTCTACCTTTGTTGTCTCCGTTTCTCTAGATAATAGTGATTTCATAGTATTTAGTCCACTTATTTAAGCAGTATATAATTTTAAACTAAACTTACTTTTAAAAATTAGAATGATGTAAAATTACCTTGAAAGATAGTTTACAATACATTAACATAAATGTAAAATGTTGTTAAATATTTTTAAACAACAATAAAAAAATATAAGCTCCAGTTAACTAAAAACTCAATATTTTCGTAGGGCAAATTTTGAGTGAAATTAAAAAATATGACAATATTGTTTTATTGCATAGTTGCATCCTCCACTTACAATATATGATGGTCAAAGAGGTTAGAAACCTTTGTTGTCTCCGTTTCTCTAGATAATAGTGATTTCATAGTGTTTAGTCCACTTATTTAAGAAGTATATAATTTTAAACTAAACTTACTTTTAAAAATTAGAATGATGTAAAATTACCTTGAAAGATAGTTTACAATACATTAACACAAATGTAGAATGTGGTTAAATATTTTTAAACAACAATAAAAAATATAAGCTCGAGTTAACTAAAAACTCAATATTTTCGTAGGGGTTAAACCTACAAATTTTGAGTGAAATTAAAAAAATATGACAATATTGTTTTATTGCACAGTTGCATCCTCCACTTACATATTATGATGGTCAAAGAGGTTAGGAACCTTTGTTGTCTCCGTTTCTCCAGATAAAAGTGATTTCATAGTGTTTACTCCACTTATTTAAGCAGTATATAATTTTAAACTAAACTTACTTTTAAAAATTAGAATGATGTAAAATTACCTTGAAAGATTGTTTACAATACATTAACACAAATTTAGAATGTGGTTAACTATTTTAAACAACAATAAAAAATATAAGCTCCAGTTAACTAAAAACTCAATATTTCGTAGTGCAAATTTTGAGTGAAACTAAAAAAATATGACAATATTGTTTTATTGCATAGTTGCATCCTCCACTTACATATTATTATGGTCAAAGAGGTTAGGAACCTTTGTTGTCTCCGTTTCTAGATAATAGTGATTTCATAGTGTTTAGTCCACTTGTTTAAGCAATATATAATTTTAAACTAAACTTACTTTTAAAAATTAGAATGATGTAAAATTACCTTGAAAGATAGTTTACAATACATTAACACAAATGTAGAATGTGGTTAAATATTTTTAAACAACAATAAAAATATAAGCTCGAGTTAACTAAAAACTCAATATTTTCGTAGGGGTTAAACCTACAAATTTTGAGTGAAATTAAAAAAATATGACAATATTGTTTTATTGCACAGTTGCATCCTCCACTTACATATTATGATGGTCAAAGAGGTTAGGAACCTTTGTTGTCTCCGTTTCTCCAGATAAAAGTGATTTCATAGTGTTTACTCCACTTATTTAAGCGTTATATAATTTTAAACTAAACTTACTTTTAAAAATTAGAATGATGTAAAATTACCTTGAAAGATTGTTTACAATACATTAACACAAATTTAGAATGTGGTTAACTATTTTAAACAACAATAAAAAATATAAGCTCCAGTTAACTAAAAACTCAATATTTCGTAGTGCAAATTTTGAGTGAAACTAAAAAAATATGACAATATTGTTTTATTGCATAGTTGCATCCTCCACTTACATATTATTATGGTCAAAGAGGTTAGGAACCTTTGTTGTCTCCGTTTCTCTAGATAATAGTGATTTCATAGTGTTTAGTCCACTTGTTTAAGCAATATATAATTTTAAACTAAACTTACTTTTAAAAATTAGAATGATGTAAATTTACCTTGAAAGATAGTTTACAATACATTAACACAAATGTAGAATGTGGTTAAATATTTTTAAACAACACTAAAAAATATAAGCTCCACTTAACTAAAAACTCAATATTTTCGTAGGGGTTAACCTACAAATTTTTTAGTGAAATTAAAAAAAAATATGACAATATTGTTTTATTGCGTAGTTGCATCCTCCACTTACATATTATGATGGTCAAAGAGGTTAGGAACCTTTGTTGTCTCCATTTCTCTAGATAATAGTGATTTTATAGTGTTTAGTCCACTTATTTCAGCAGTATATAATTTTAAACAAAACTTACTTTTAAAAATTAGAATGATGTAAAATTAACTTGAAAGATAGTTTACAATACATTAACACAAATGTAGAATGTGGTTAAATATTTTTAAACAACAATAAAAAAATATAAGCTCCAGTTAACTAAAAACTCAATATTTTCGTAGGGTTAACCTACAAATTTTGAGTGAAATTAAATAAATTTGAAAATATTGTTTTATTACATAGTTGCATCCTCCACTTACATATTATGATGGTCAAATAGGTTAAAAACCTTTGTTGTCTCCGTTTCTCCAGATAATAGTGATTTCATAATGTTTAGTCCACTTATTTAAGCAGTATATAATTTTAAACTAAACTTACTTTTAAAAATTAGAATGATGTAAAATTACCTTGAAAGATAGTTTACAATACATTAACACAAATTTATAACGTGGTTAATTATTTTTAAACAACAATAAAAAATATAAGCTCCAGTTAACTAAAAACTCAATATTTTCGTAGGGCAAATTTTGAGTGAAATATAAAAAATATGACAATATTTTTCTATTGCATAGTTGCATCCTCCACTTACATATTATGATGGTCAAAAAGGTTAGGAACCTTTGTTGTCTCCGTTCTCTAGATAATAGTGATTTCTTAGTGTTTAGTCAACTTATTTAAGGAGTATATAATTCTAAACTAAATTTACTTTTAAAAATTAGAATGATGTAAATGTACCTTGAAAGATAGTTTAAAATACATTAACACAAATGTAGAATGTGGTTAAATATTTTTAAACAACACTAAAAAATATAAGCTCGAGTTAACAAAAAACTCAATATTTTCGTAGGGGTTAACCTTCAAATTTTGAGTGAAATTAAAAAATATGACAATATTGTTTTATTGCAGAGTTGCATCCTCCACTTTCATATTATGATGGTCAAATAGGTTAGAAACCTTTGTTGTCTCCGTTTCTCCAGATAATAGTGATTTCATAATGTTTAGTCCACTTATTTAAGCAGTATATAATTTTAAACTAAACTTACTTTTAAAAATTAGAATGATGTAAAATTACCTTGAAAGATAGTTTACAATACATTAACACAAATTTATAACGTGGTTAATTATTTTTAAACAACAATAAAAAATATAAGCTCCAGTTAACTAAAAACTCAATATTTTCGTAGGGCAAATTTTGAGTGAAATATAAAAAATATGACAATATTTTTCTATTGCATAGTTGCATCCTCCACTTACATATTATGATGGTCAAAAAGGTTAGGAACCTTTGTTGTCTCCGTTTCAGTAGATAATAGTGATTTCATAGTGTTTAGTCCACTTATTTAAGCAGTATATGATTCTAAACTAAATTTACTTTTAAAAATTAGAATGATGTAAATGTACCTTGAAAGATAGTTTAAAATACATTAACACAAATGTAGAATGTGGTTAAATATTTTTAAACAACACTAAAAAATATAAGCTCGAGTTAACAAAAAACTCAATATTTTCGTAGGGGTTAACCTTCAAATTTTGAGTGAAATTAAAAAAATATGACAATATTGTTTTATTGCAGAGTTGCATCCTCCACTTTCATATTATGATGGTCAAAGAGGTTAGAAACCTTTGTTGTCTCCGTTTCTCCAGATAATAGTGATTTCATAGTGTTTAGTCCACTTATTTAAGCAGTATATAATTTTAAACTAAACTTACTTTTAAAAATTAGAATGATGTAAAATTACCTTGAAAGATAGTTTACAATACATTAACACAAATGTAGAATGTGGTTAAATATTTTTAAACAACAATAAAAAATATAAGCTCCAGTTAACTAAAAACTCAATATTTTCGAAGGGGTTAACCTACAAATTTTAAGTGAAATTAAAAAATATGACAATATTGTTTTATTGCATAGTTGCATCCTCCACTTACATATTATGATGGTCAAAGAGGTTATAAACCTTTGTTGTCTCCGTTTCTCTAGATAATAGTGATTTCATAGTGATTAGTCCACTTATTTAAGAAATATATAATTTTAAACTAAATTTACTTTTAAAAATTAGAATGATGTATATGTACCTTGAAAGATAGTTTAAAATACATCAACACAAATGTAGGATGTGGTTAAATATTTTTAAACAACACTAAAAAATATAAGCTCCAGTTAACTAAAAACTACATATTTTCGTAGGGGTACCTACAAATTTTGAGTGAAATTAAAAAAATATGAAAATATTGTTTTATTGCATTGTTGCTTCCTCCGCTTACATATTATGATGGTTTAAGAGGTTAGGAACCTTTGTTGTCTCCGTTTCTCTAGATAATAGTGATTTCATAGTGTTTAGTCCATTTATTTAAGAAGTATATAATTTTAAACTAAACTTACTTTTAAAACTTAGAATGATGTAAAATTACATTGAAAGATAGTTTACAATACATTAACACAAATGTAGAATGTGGTTAAATATTTTTAAACAACACTAAAAATATAAGCTCCAGTTAACTAAAAACTCAATATTTTCGTAGGGGGTTAACCTACAAATTTTGAGTGAAATTAAAAAAATATGACAATATTGTTTTATTGCATAGTTGCATCCTCCACTTACATATTATGATGGTCAAAGAGGTTAGGAACATTTGTTGTCTCTTTTTCTCTAGATAATAGTGATTTCTTAGTGTTTAGTCAACTTATTTAAGGAGTATATAATTCTAAACTAAACTTACTTTTAAAACTTAGAATGATGTAAAATTACCTTTAAATATAGTTTAAAATACATTAACACAAATCTAGAATGTGGTTAAATATTTTTAAACAACAATAAAAAATATAAGCTCCTGTAAACTAAAAACTCAATATTTTCATAGGGGTTAACCTACAAATTTTGAGTGAAATTAAAAAATATGAAAATATTGTTTTATTGCATAGTTGCATCCACCACTTACATATTATGATGGTCAAAGATGTTAGAAACCTTTGTTGTCTCCGTTTCTATAGATAATAGTGATTTCATAGTGTTTAGTCCACTTATTTAAGCATTATATAATTTTAAACTAAACTTACATTTAAAAATTAGAATGATGTAAAATTACCTTGAAAGATAGTTTACAATACATTAACACAAATGTAGAATGTGGTTAAATATTTTTAAACAACAATAAAAAATATAAGCTCCTCTTAACTAAAAACTCAATATTTTCGTAGGGGTTAACCTACAAAATTTGAGTGAAATTAAAAAATATGAAAATATTGTTTTATTGCATAGTTGCATCCGCCACTTACATATTATGATGGTCAATGAGGTTAGAAACCTTTGTTGTCTCCGTTTCTCTAAATAATAGTGATTTCAGAGTGTTTAGTCCACTTATTTAAGCAGTATATAATTTTAAACTAAACTTACTTTTAAAAATTAGAATGATGTAAAATTACCTTGAAAGATAGTTTACAATACATTAACACAAATGTTGAATGTGGTTAAATATTTTTAAACAACAATAAAAAATATAAGCTCCAGTTAACTAAAAACTCAATATTTTCGTAGGGGTTAACCTACAAATTTTGAGTGAAATTAAAAAAATATAAAAATATTGTTTTATTGCATAGTTGCATCCTCCACTTACATATTATGATGGTCAATGAGGTTATAAACCTTTGTTGTCTATGTTTCTCTAGATTATAGTGATTTCATAGTGTTTAGTCCACTTATTTAAGCAGTATATAATTCTAAACTAAACTTAGTTTTAAAAATTAGAATGATGTAAAATTACCTTTAAATATAGTTTACAATACATTAACACAAATGTAGAATGTGGTTAAATATTTTTAAACAACATTAAAAAATATAAGCTCCAGTTAGCTAAAAACTCAATATTTTCGTACGGTTTGTTAACCTGCAAATTTTGAGTGAAATATAAAAAATATGACAATATTTTTCTATTGCATAGTTGCATCCTCCACTTACATATTATGATGGTCAAAAAGGTTAGGAACCTTTGTTGTCTCCGTTTCAGTAGATAATAGTGATTTCATAGTGTTTAGTCCACTTATTTAAGCAGTATATGATTCTAAACTAAATTTACTTTTAAAAATTAGAATGATGTAAATGTACCTTGAAAGATAGTTTAAAATACATTAACACAAATGTAGAATGTGGTTAAATATTTTTAAACAACACTAAAAAATATAAGCTCGAGTTAACAAAAAACTCAATATTTTCGTAGGGGTTAACCTTCAAATTTTGAGTGAAATTAAAAAAAATATGACAATATTGTTTTATTGCAGAGTTGCATCCTCCACTTTCATATTATGATGGTCAAAGAGGTTAGAAACCTTTGTTGTCTCCGTTTCTCCAGATAATAGTGATTTCATAGTGTTTAGTCCACTTATTTAAGCATTATATAATTTTAAACTAAACTTACTTTTAAAAATTAGAATGATGTAAAATTACCTTGAAAGATAGTTTACAATACATTAACACAAATGTAGAATGTGGTTAAATATTTTTAAACAACACTAAAAATATAAGCTCCAGTTAACTAAAAACTCAATATTTTCGTAGGGGGTTAACCTACAAATTTTGAGTGAAATTAAAAAATATGACAATATTGTTTTATTGCATAGTTGCTTCCTCCACTTACATATTATGATGGTCAAAGAGGTTATAAACCTTTGTTGTCTCCGTTTCTCTAAATAATAGTGATTTCATAGTGATTAGTCCACTTATTTAAGCAATATATAATTTTAAACTAAATTTACTTTTAAAAATTAGAATGATGTATATGTACCTTGAAAGACAGTTTAAAATACATCAACACAAATGTAGGATGTGGTTAAATATTTTTAAACAACACTAAAAAATATAAGCTCCAGTTAACTAAAAACTACATATTTTCGTAGGGGTACCTACTAATTTTGAGTGAAATTAAAAAAATATGAAAATATTGTTTTATTGCATTGTTGCTTCCTCCGCTTACATATTATGATGGTCAAAGAGGTTAGGAACCACTGTTGTCTCCGTTTCTCTAGATAATAGTGATTTCATAGTGTTTAGTCCATTTATTTAAGAAGTATATAATTTTAATCTAAACTTACTTTTAAAACTTAGAATGATGTAAAATTACCTTGAAAGATAGTTTACAATACATTAACACAAATGTAGAATGTGGTTAAATATTTTTAAACAACACTAAAAATATAAGCTCCAGTTAACTAAAAACTCAATATTTTCGTAGGGGGTTAACCTACAAATTTTGAGTGAAATTAAAAAAATATGACAATATTGTTTTATAGAATATTTGCATCCTCCACTTACATATTATGATGGTCAAAGAGGTTAGGAACCTTTGTTGTCTCTTTTTCTCTAGATAATAGTGATTTCTTAGTGTTTAGTCAACTTATTTTAAGGAGTATATAATTCTAAACTAAACTTACTTTTAAAATTTAGAATGATGTAAAATTACCTTTAAATATAGTTTAAAATACATTAACACAAATGTAGAATGTGGTTAAATATTTTTAAACAACAATAAAAAATATAAGCTCCTGTTAACTAAAAACTCAATATTTTCGTATGGGTTAACCTACAAATTTTGAGTGAAATTAAAAAAATATACAATATTGTTTTATTGCATAGTTGCATCCTCCACTTATATATTATGATGGTCAAAGAGGTTAGAAATCTTTGTTGTCTCCGTTTCTCTAGATAATAGTGATTTCATAGTGTTTAGTCCACTTATTTAAGCAGTATATAATTTTAAACTAAACTTACTTTTAAAAATTAGAATGATGTAAAATTACCTTGAAAGATAGTTTACAATACATTAACACAAATGTTGAATGTGGTTAATTATTTTAAACAACAATAAAAATATAAGCTCCAGTTAACTAAAAACTCAATATTTTCAGTAGGGTTAACCTACAAATTTTGAGTGATATTAAAAAAATATGACAATATTGTTTTATTGCATAGTTGCATTCTCCACTTACATATTATTATGGTCAAAGAGGTTAAGAACCTTTGTTGTCTCCGTTTCTCTAGATAATAGTGATTTCATAGTGTTTAGTCCACTTATTTAAGCAGTATATAATTCTAAACTAAACTTATTTTTAAAAATTAGAATGATGTAAAATTACCTTTAAATATAGAATACAATACATTAAGACAAATTTAGAATGTGGTTAAATATTTTTAAACAACATTAAAAAATATAAGCTCCAGTTAGCTAAAAATTCAATATTTTCGTAGGGTTTGTTAACCTGCAAATTTTGAGTGAAATTTAAAAAATATGACAATATTTTTTTATTGCATAGTTGCATCCTCCACTTACATATTATGATGGTCTAAGAAGTTAGAAACCTTTGTTGTCTCCGTTTCTCTAGATAATAGTGATTTCATAGTGTTTAGTCCACTTATTTAAGCAAGATATAATTCTAAACTAAACTTAATTTTAAAAATTAGAATGATGTAAAATTACCTTTAAATATAGAATACAATACATTAACACAAATGTAGAATGTGGTTAAATATTTTTAAACAACAATAAAAAATATAAGCTCCAAGTTAACTAAAAACTCAATATTTTCAGTAGGGTTAACCTACAAATTTTGAGTGAAATTAAAAAATATGACAATATTGTTTTATTGCAGAGTTTCATCCTCCACTTACATATTATGATGGTCAAAGAGGTTAGAAACCTTTGTTGTCTCCGCTTCTAGATAATAGTGATTTCATAGTGTTTACTCCACTTATTTAAGAAGATATAATTCTAAACTAAACTTACTTTTAAAAATTAGAATGATGTAAAATTATCTTTAAATATAGTTTACAATACATTAGCACAAATATAGAATGTGGTTAAATATTTTTAAACAACATTAAAAAATATAAGCTCCAGTTAGCTAAAAACTCAATATTTTCGTAGGGTTTGTTAACCTGCAAATTTTGAGTGAAATTTAATAAACATGACAATATTTTATTATTGCATAGTTGCATCCTCCACTTACATATTATGATGGTCAAAAGGTTAGTAACCTTTGTTGTCTCCGTTTCTCTAGATAATAGTGATTTCATAGTGTTAAGTCCACTTATTTAAGCAGTATATGATTCTAAACTAAATTTACTTTTAAAAATTAGAATGATGTAAATGTACCTTGAAAGATAGTTTAAAATACATTAACACAAATGTAAAATGTGGCTAAATATTTTTAAACAACACTAAAAATATAAGCTCCAAGTTAACTAAAAACTCAATATTTTCGTAGGGGTACCTACAAATTTTGAGTGAAATTAAAAAATATGACAATATTGTTTTATTGCATAGTTGCATCCTCCACTTACATATTATGATGGTCAAAGAGGTTAGGAACCTTTGTTGTCTCCGCTTCTAGATAATAGTGATTTCATAATGTTTAGTCCACTTATTTAAGCAAGATATAATTCTAAACTAAACTTAGTTTTAAAAATTAGAATGATGTAAAATTATCTTTAAATATAGTTTACAATACATTAGCACAAATATAGAATGTGGTTAAATATTTTTAAACAACATTAAAAATATAAGCTCCGTTAACTAAAAACTCAATATTTTCAGTAGGGTGTTAACCTACAAATTTTGAGTGAAATTTAATAAACATGACAATATTTTATTATTGCATAGTTGCATCCTCCACTTACATATTATGATGGTCAAAAGGTTAGTAACCTTTGTTGTCTCCGTTTCACTAGATAATAGTGATTTCATAGTGTTAAGTCCACTTATTTAAGCAAGATATGATTCTAAACTAAATTTACTTTTAAAAATTAGAATGATGTAAATGTACCTTGAAAGATAGTTTAAAATACATTAACACAAATGTAAAATGTGGCTAAATATTTTTAAACAACACTAAAAATATAAGCTCCAGTTAACTAAAAACTCAATATTTTCAGTAGGGTTAACCTACAAATTTTGAGTGAAATTAAAAAATATGACAATATTGTTTTATTGCATAGTTGCATCCTCCACTTACATATTATGATGGTCAAAGAGGTTAGGAACCTTTGTTGTCTCCGCTTCTAGATAATAGTGATTTCATAGTGTTTAGTCCACTTATTTAAGAAGTATATAATTTTAAACTAAACTTACTTTTAAAACGAGTGTAAAATTACTTTGAAAGATAGTTTACAATACATTAACACAAATGTAGAATGTGGTTAAATATTTTTAAACAACATTAAAAATATAAGCTCCAGTTAACTAAAAATTCAATATTTTCGTAGGGGTTAACCTACAAATTTTGAGTGAAATTAAAAAATATGAAAATATTGTTTTATTGCATAGTTGCATCCTCCACTTACATATTATGATGTTAAATGAGGTTAGAAACCTTTGTTGTCTCCGCTTCTCTAGATAATAGTGATTTCTTAGTGTTTAGTCAACTTATTTAAGGAGTATATAATTCTAAACTAAATTTACTTTTAAAATTTAGAATGATGTAAAATTACCTTTAAATATAGTTTACAATACATTAACACAAATGTAGAATGTGGTTAAATATTTTTAAACAACATTTAAAAATATAAGCTCCAGTTAACTAAAAACTCAATATTTTCAGTAGGGTGTTAACCTACAAATTTTGAGTGAAATTTAAAAAATATGACAATATTTTTTTATTGTATAGTTGCATCCTCCACTTACATATTATGATGGTCAAAGAGGTTAGGAACCTTTGTTGTCTCCGTTTCACTAGATAATAGTGATTTCATAGTGTTTAGTCCACTTATTTAAGCAGTATATGATTCTAAACTAAATTTACTTTTAAAAATTAGAATGATGTAAATGTACCTTGAAAGATAGTTTAAAATACATTAACACAAATGTAGAATGTGGTTAAATATTTTTAAACAACACTAAAAATATAAGCTCCAGATAACTAAAAACTCAATATTTTCGTAGGGTGTTAACCTACAAATTTTGAGTGAAATTAAAAAATATGAAAATATTGTTTTATTGCATAGTTGCATCCTCCACTTACATATTATGATGGTCAAAGAGGTTAGAAACCTTTGTTGTCTCCGCTTCTCTAGATAATAGTGATTTCATAGTGTTTAGTCCACTTATTTAAGCAGTATATAATTTTAAACTAAACTTACTTTTAAAAATTAGAATGATGTAAAATTACCTTGAAAGATAGTTTACAATACATTAACACAAATGTAGAATGTGGTTAAATATTTTTAAACAACAATAAAAATATAAGCTCCTGTTAACTAAAAACTCAATATTTTCAGTAGGGTTAACCTACAAATTTTGAGTGAAATTAAAAAATATGAAAATATTGTTTTATTGCATAGTTGCATCCTCCACTTACATATTATGATGTTAAATGAGGTTAGAAACCTTTGTTGTCTCCGTTTCTCTAGATAATAGTGATTTCATAGTGTTTAGTCCACTTATTTAAGCAATATATAATTTTAAACTAAACTTACTTTTAAAAATTAGAATGATGTAAAATTACCTTGAAAGATAGTTTACAATACATTAACACAAATGTAGAATGTGGTTAAATATTTTTAAACAACAATAAAAATATAAGCTCAGTTAACTAAAAACTCAATATTTTCGTAGGGTTAACCTACAAATTTTGAGTGAAATTAAAAAATATGAAAATATTGTTTTATTGCATAGTTGCATCCTCCACTTACATATTATGATGTTAAATGAGGTTAGAAACCTTTGTTGTCTCCGTTTCTCTAGATAATAGTGATTTCATAGTGTTTACTCCACTTATTTAAGCAAGATATAATTCTAAACTAAACTTAGTTTTAAAAATTAGAATGATGTAAAATTATCTTTAAATATAGTTTACAATACATTAGCACAAATAT
Organism: Brassica carinata; assembly: GCA_016771965.1. Lineage (NCBI taxonomy): Eukaryota > Viridiplantae > Streptophyta > Magnoliopsida > Brassicales > Brassicaceae > Brassica > Brassica carinata. The sequence goes on from CM028688.1 coordinate 14,866,273, forward strand.
AGAATGTGGTTAAATATTTTTAAACAACATTAAAAATATAAGCTCCAGATAACTAAAAACTCAATATTTTCGTAGGGTTAACCTACAAATTTTGAGTGAAATTTAATAAACATGACAATATTTTATTATTGCATAGTTGCATCCTCCACTTACATATTATGATGGTCAAAGAGGTTAGGAACCTTTGTTGTCTCCGCTTCTCTAGATAATAGTGATTTCATAGTGTTTAGTCCACTTATTTAAGCAGTATATGATTCTAAACTAAATTTACTTTTAAAAATTAGAATGATGTAAATGTACCTTGAAAGATAGTTTAAAATACATTAACACAAATGTAGAATGTGGTTAAATATTTTTAAACAACACTAAAAATATAAGCTCCAGGTAACTAAAAACTCAATATTTTCGTAGGGGTTAACCTACAAATTTTGAGTGAAATTAAAAAATATGACAATATTGTTTTATTGCATAGTTGCATCCTCCACTTACATATTATGATGGTCAAAGAGGTTAGAAACCTTTGTTGTCTCCGCTTCTCAGATAATAGTGATTTCATAGTGTTTAGTCCACTTATTTAAGCAGTATATAATTTTAAACTAAACTTACTTTTAAAAATTAGAATGATGTAAAATTACCTTGAAAGATAGTTTACAATACATTAACACAAATGTAGAATGTGGTTAAATATTTTTAAACAACACTAAAAATATAAGCTCCAGTTAACTAAAAACTCAATATTTTCGTAGGGTTAACCTACAAATTTTGAGTGAAATTAAAAAAATATGACAATATTGTTTGATTGCATAGTTGCATCCTCCACTTACATATTATGATGGTTAAAGAGGTTAGGAACCTTTGTTGTCTCCGTTTCTCTAGATAATAGTGATTTCATAGTGTTTAGTCCACTTATTTAAGCAGTATATAATTTTAAACTAAACTTACTTTTAAAAATTAGAATGATGTAAAATTACCTTGAAAGATAGTTTACAATACATTAACACAAATGTAGAATGTGGTTAAATATTTTTAAACAACACTAAAAAATATAAGCTCCAGTTAACTAAAAACTCAATATTTTCGTAGGGGTTAACCTACAAATTTTGAGTGAAATTAAAAAATATGAAAATATTGTTTTATTGCATAGTTGCATCCTCCACTTACATATTATGATGGTCAATGAGGTTAGAAACCTTTGTTGTCTCCGCTTCTAGATAATAGTGATTTCATAGTGTTTAGTCCACTTATTTAAGCAGTATATGATTTTAAACTAAATTTACTTTTAAAAATTAGAATGATGTAAATGTACCTTGAAAGATAGTTTAAAATACATTAACACAAATGTAGAATGTGGTTAAATATTTTTAAACAACACTAAAAAATATAAGCTCCAGTTAACTAAAAACTCAATATTTTCGTAGGGTTAACCTACAAATTTTGAGTGAAATTAAAAAAATATGAAAATATTGTTTTATTGCATTGTTGCATCCTCCACTTACATATTATGATGGTCAAAGAGGTTAGGAACCATTGTTGTCTCCGTTTCTCTAGATAATAGTGATTTCATAGTGTTTAGTCCATTTATTTAAGCAGTATATAATTTTAAACTAAACTTACTTTTAAAACTTAGAATGATGTAAAATTACCTTGAAAGATAGTTTACAATACATTAACACAAATGTAGAATGTGGTTAAATATTTTTAAACAACACTAAAAATATAAGCTCCAGTTAACTAAAAACTCAATATTTTCGTAGGGTTAACCTACAAATTTTGAGTGAAATTAAAAAAATATGACAATATTGTTTTATAGCATATTTGCATCCTCCACTTACATATTATGATGGTCAAAGAGGTTAGGAACCTTTGTTGTCTCTGTTTCTCCGGATAATAGTGATTTCATAGTGTTTAGTCCACTTATTTAAGCAAGATATGATTCTAAACTAAACTTACTTTTAAAACTTAGAATGATGTAAAATTACCTTTAAATATAGTTTAAAATACATTAACACAAATGTAGAATGTGGTTAAATATTTTTAAACAACACTAAAAATATAAGCTCCAGTTAACTAAAAACTCAATATTTTCGTAGGGGGTTAACCTACAAATTTTGAGTGAAATTAAAAAAATATGACAATATTGTTTTATAGAATAGTTGCATCCTCCACTTACATATTATGATGGTCAAAGAGGTTAGAAACCTTTGTTGTCTCCGTTTCTCTAGATAATAGTGATTTCTTAGTGTTTAGTCAACTTATTTTAAGGAGTATATAATTCTAAACTAAACTTACTTTTAAAATTTAGAATGATGTAAAATTACCTTTAAATATAGTTTAAAATACATTAACACAAATGTAGAATGTGGTTAAATATTTTTAAACAACAATAAAAAATATAAGCTCCTGTTAACTAAAAACTCAATATTTTCGTATGGGTTAACCTACAAATTTTGAGTGAAATTAAAAAATATGACAATATTGTTTTATTGCATAGTTGCATCCTCCACTTACATATTATGATGGTCAAAGAGGTTAGAAACCTTTGTTGTCTCCGTTTCTCTAGATAATAGTGATTTCATAGTGTTTAGTCCACTTATTTAAGCAGTATATAATTTTAAACTAAACTTACTTTTAAAAATTAGAATGATGTAAAATTACCTTGAAAGATAGTTTACAATACATTAACACAAATGTTGAATGTGGTTAATTATTTTAAACAACAATAAAAATATAAGCTCCAGTTAACTAAAAACTCAATATTTTCGTAGGGTTAACCTACAAATTTTGAGTGAAATTAAAAAATATGACAATATTGTTTTATTGCAGAGTTGCATCCTCCACTTGCATATTATTATGGTCAAAGAGGTTAGGAACCTTTGTTGTCTCCGCTTCTAGATAATAGTGATTTCATAGTGTTTAGTCCACTTATTTAAGCAGTATATAATTCTAAACTAAACTTACTTTTAAAAATTAGAATGATGTAAAATTACCTTTAAATATAGTTTACAATACATTAACACAAATTTAGAATGTGGTTAAATATTTTTAAACAACATTAAAAAATATAAGCTCCAAGTTAACTAAAAACTCAATATTTTCGTAGGGGGTTAACCTACAAATTTTGAGTGAAATTAAAAAATATGACAATATTGTTTTATTGCATAGTTGCATCCTCCACTTACATATTATGATGGTCAAAGAGGTTAGAAACCTTTGTTGTCTCCGTTTCTCTAGATAATAGTGATTTCATAGTGTTTAGTCCACTTATTTAAGCAAGATATAATTCTAAACTAAACTTACTTTTAAAAATTAGAATGATGTAAAATTACCTTTAAATATAGTTTACAATACATTAACACAAATGTAGAATGTGGTTAAATATTTTTAAACAACAATAAAAAATATAAGCTCCAGTTAACTAAAAACTCAATATTTTCGTAGGGGTTAACCTACAAATTTTGAGTGAAATTAAAAAATATGACAATATTGTTTTATTGCATAGTTGCATCCTCCACTTACATATTATGATGGTCAAAGAGGTTAGAAACCTTTGTTGTCTCCGTTTCTCTAGATAATAGTGATTTCATAGTGTTTAGTCTACTTATTTAAGCATTATATGATTCTAAACTAAACTTACTTTTAAAAATTAGAATGATGTAAAATTACCTTGAAAGATAGTTTAAAATACATTAACACAAATTTAGAATGTGGTTAAATATTTTTAAACAACAATAAAAAATATAAGCTCCAGTTAACTAAAAACTCAATATTTTCGTAGGGGTTAACCTACAAATTTTGAGTGAAATTCAAAAAATATGAAAATATTGTTTTATTGCATAGTTGCATCCTCCACTTACATATTATGATGGTCAAAGAGGTTAGAAACCTTTGTTGTCTCCGTTTCTCTAGATAATAGTGATTTCATAGTGTTTAGTCCACTTATTTAAGCATTATATAATTTTAAACTAAACTTACTTTTAAAAATTAGAATGATGTAAAATTACCTTGAAAGATAGTTTACAATACATTAACACAAATGTAGAATGTGGTTAAATATTTTTAAACAACAATAAAAATATAAGCTCCACTTAACTAAAACTCAATATTTTCGTAGGGGTTAACCTACAAATTTTGAGTGAAATTCAAAAAATATGAAAATATTGTTTTATTGCATAGTTGCATCCTCCACTTACATATTATGATGGTCAAAGAGGTTAGAAACCTTTGTTGTCTCCGTTTCTCTAAATAATAGTGATTTCATAGTGTTTAGTCCACTTATTTAAGCAAGATATAATTTTAAACTAAACTTACTTTTAAAAATTAGAATGATGTAAAATTACCTTGAAAGATAGTTTACAATACATTAACACAAATGTTGAATGTGGTTAATTATTTTAAACAACAATAAAAATATAAGCTCCAGTTAACTAAAAACTCAATATTTTCGTAGGGGTTAACCTACAAATTTTGAGTGAAATTAAAAAATATGACAATATTGTTTTATTGCATAGTTGCATCCTCCACTTGCATATTATTATGGTCAAAGAGGTTAGGAACCTTTGTTGTCTCCGTTTCTCTAGATAATAGTGATTTCATAGTGTTTAGTCCACTTATTTAAGCAAGATATAATTCTAAACTAAACTTACTTTTAAAAATTAGAATGATGTAAAATTACCTTTAAATATAGTTTACAATACATTAACACAAATTTAGAATGTGGTTAAATATTTTTAAACAACATTAAAAAATATAAGCTCAGTTAACTAAAAACTCAATATTTTCGTAGGGGTTAACCTACAAATTTTGAGTGAAATTAAAAAATATGACAATATTTTTTATTGCATAGTTGCATCCTCCACTTACATATTATGATGGTCAAAGAGGTTAGAAACCTTTGTTGTCTCCGCTTCTAGATAATAGTGATTTCATAGTGTTTAGTCCACTTATTTAAGCAAGATATAATTCTAAACTAAACTTATTTTTAAAAATTAGAATGATGTAAAATTACCTTTAAATATAGAATACAATACATTAACACAAATGTAGAATGTGGTTAAATATTTTTAAACAACAATAAAAATATAAGCTCCAGTTAACTAAAAACTCAATATTTTCGTAGGGTTAACCTACAAATTTTGAGTGAAATTAAAAAAATATACAATATTGTTTTATTGCATAGTTGCATCCTCCACTTATATATTATGATGGTCAAAGAGGTTAGAAATCTTTGTTGTCTCCGTTTCTCTAGATAATAGTGATTTCATAGTGTTTAGTCCACTTATTTAAGCATTATATGATTCTAAACTAAACTTATTTTTAAAAATTAGAATGATGTAAAATTACCTTTAAATATAGAATACAATACATTAACACAAATGTAGAATGTGGTTAAATATTTTTAAACAACAATAAAAAATATAAGCTCCTGTTAACTAAAAACTCAATATTTTCGTATGGGTTAACCTACAAATTTTGAGTGAAATTAAAAAATATGACAATATTGTTTTATTGCAGAGTTTCATCCTCCACTTACATATTATGATGGTCAAAGAGGTTAGAAACCTTTGTTGTCTCCTTTCTCTAGATAATAGTGATTTCATAGTGTTTAGTCCACTTATTTAAGCAAGATATAATTTTAAACTAAACTTACTTTTAAAAATTAGAATGATGTAAAATTACCTTGAAAGATAGTTTACAATACATTAACACAAATGTTGAATGTGGTTAATTATTTTTAAACAACAATAAAAAATATAAGCTCTAGTTAACAAAAAACTTAATATTTTCGTAGGGAAAATTTTGAGTGATATTAAAAAAATATGACAATATTGTTTTATTGCATAGTTGCATTCTCCACTTACATATTATTATGGTCAAAGAGGTTAAGAACCTTTGTTGTCTCCGTTTCTCTAGATAATAGTGATTTCATAGTGTTTAGTCCACTTATTTAAGCAGTATATAATTCTAAACTAAACTTATTTTTAAAAATTAGAATGATGTAAAATTACCTTTAAATATAGAATACAATACATTAAGACAAATTTAGAATGTGGTTAAATATTTTTAAACAACATTAAAAAATATAAGCTCCAGTTAGCTAAAAATTCAATATTTTCGTAGGGTTTGTTAACCTGCAAATTTTGAGTGAAATTTAAAAAATATGACAATATTTTTTTATTGCATAGTTGCATCCTCCACTTACATATTATGATGGTCTAAGAAGTTAGAAACCTTTGTTGTCTCCGTTTCTCTAGATAATAGTGATTTCATAGTGTTTAGTCCACTTATTTAAGCAAGATATAATTCTAAACTAAACTTAATTTTAAAAATTAGAATGATGTAAAATTACCTTTAAATATAGAATACAATACATTAACACAAATGTAGAATGTGGTTAAATATTTTTAAACAACAATAAAAAATATAAGCTCCTGTTAACTAAAAACTCAATATTTTCGTAGGGGTTAACCTACAAATTTTGAGTGAAATTAAAAAATATGACAATATTGTTTTATTGCAGAGTTTCATCCTCCACTTACATATTATGATGGTCAAAGAGGTTAGAAACCTTTGTTGTCTCTGTTTCTCTAGATAATAGTGATTTCATAGTGTTTACTCCACTTATTTAAGCAGTATATAATTCTAAACTAAACTTAGTTTTAAAAATTAGAATGATGTAAAATTATCTTTAAATATAGTTTACAATACATTAGCACAAATATAGAATGTGGTTAAATATTTTTAAACAACATTAAAAAATATAAGCTCCAGTTAGCTAAAAACTCAATATTTTCGTAGGGTTTGTTAACCTGCAAATTTTGAGTGAAATTTAATAAACATGACAATATTTTATTATTGCATAGTTGCATCCTCCACTTACATATTATGATGGTCAAAAAGGTTAGTAACCTTTGTTGTCTCCATTTCAGTAGATAATAGTGATTTCATAGTGTTAAGTCCACTTATTTAAGCAGTATATGATTCTAAACTAAATTTACTTTTAAAAATTAGAATGATGTAAATGTACCTTGAAAGATAGTTTAAAATACATTAACACAAATGTAAAATGTGGCTAAATATTTTTAAACAACACTAAAAATATAAGCTCCAGTTAACTAAAAACTCAATATTTTCGTAGGGGTACCTACAAATTTTGAGTGAAATTAAAAAAATATGACAATATTGTTTTATTGCATAGTTGCATCCTCCACTTACATATTATGATGGTCAAAGAGGTTAGGAACCTTTGTTGTCTCCGTTTCTCTAGATAATAGTGATTTCATAGTGTTTAGTCCACTTATTTAAGCAAGATATAATTCTAAACTAAACTTAATTTTAAAAATTAGAATGATGTAAAATTACCTTTAAATATAGAATACAATACATTAACACAAATGTAGAATGTGGTTAAATATTTTTAAACAACAATAAAAAATATAAGCTCCTGTTAACTAAAAACTCAATATTTTCGTAGGGGTTAACCTACAAATTTTGAGTGAAATTAAAAAATATGACAATATTGTTTTATTGCAGAGTTTCATCCTCCACTTACATATTATGATGGTCAAAGAGGTTAGAAACCTTTGTTGTCTCCGCTTCTAGATAATAGTGATTTCATAGTGTTTAGTCCACTTATTTAAGCAAGATATAATTCTAAACTAAACTTATTTTTAAAAATTAGAATGATGTAAAATTATCTTTAAATATAGTTTACAATACATTAGCACAAATATAGAATGTGGTTAAATATTTTTAAACAACAATAAAAAATATAAGCTCAGTTAACTAAAAACTCAATATTTTCGTAGGGTGTTAACCTGCAAATTTTGAGTGAAATTTAATAAACATGACAATATTTTATTATTGCATAGTTGCATCCTCCACTTACATATTATGATGGTCAAAAAGGTTAGTAACCTTTGTTGTCTCCATTTCAGTAGATAATAGTGATTTCATAGTGTTAAGTCCACTTATTTAAGCAGTATATGATTCTAAACTAAATTTACTTTTAAAAATTAGAATGATGTAAATGTACCTTGAAAGATAGTTTAAAATACATTAACACAAATGTAAAATGTGGCTAAATATTTTTAAACAACACTAAAAATATAAGCTCCAGTTAACTAAAAACTCAATATTTTCGTAGGGGTACCTACAAATTTTGAGTGAAATTAAAAAAATATGACAATATTGTTTTATTGCATAGTTGCATCCTCCACTTACATATTATGATGGTCAAAGAGGTTAGGAACCTTTGTTGTCTCCGTTTCTCTAGATAATAGTGATTTCATAGTGTTTAGTCCACTTATTTAAGAAGTATATAATTTTAAACTAAACTTACTTTTAAAACGTAGTGTAAAATTACTTTGAAAGATAGTTTACAATACATTAACACAAATGTAGAATGTGGTTAAATATTTTTAAACAACAATAAAAAATATATGCTCCTGTTAACTAAAAATTCAATATTTTCGTAGGGGTTAACCTACAAATTTTGAGTGAAATTAAAAAATATGAAAATATTGTTTTATTGCATAGTTGCATCCTCCACTTACATATTATGATGTTAAATGAGGTTAGAAACCTTTGTTGTCTCCTTTTCTCTAGATAATAGTGATTTCTTAGTGTTTAGTCAACTTATTTAAGGAGTATATAATTCTAAACTAAATTTACTTTTAAAATTTAGAATGATGTAAAATTACCTTTAAATATAGTTTACAATACATTAACACAAATGTAGAATGTGGTTAAATATTTTTAAACAACATTTAAAAATATAAGCTCCAGTTAACTAAAAACTCAATATTTTCGTAGGGTTCGTTAACCTGCAAATTTTGAGTGAAATTTAAAAAATATGACAATATTTTTTATTGCATAGTTGCATCCTCCACTTACATATTATGATGGTCAAAGAGGTTAGGAACCTTTGTTGTCTCCGTTTCTCTAGATAATAGTGATTTCATAGTGTTTAGTCCACTTATTTAAGAAGTATATAATTTTAAACTAAACTTACTTTTAAAACGTAGTGTAAAATTACTTTGAAAGATAGTTTACAATACATTAACACAAATGTAGAATGTGGTTAAATATTTTTAAACAACACTAAAAATATAAGCTCAGTTAACTAAAAACTCAATATTTTCGTAGGGTTAACCTACAAATTTTGAGTGAAATTAAAAAATATGAAAATATTGTTTTATTGCATAGTTGCATCCTCCACTTACATATTATGATGTTAAATGAGGTTAGAAACCTTTGTTGTCTCCTTTTCTCTAGATAATAGTGATTTCTTAGTGTTTAGTCAACTTATTTAAGGAGTATATAATTCTAAACTAAATTTACTTTTAAAATTTAGAATGATGTAAAATTACCTTTAAATATAGTTTACAATACATTAACACAAATGTAGAATGTGGTTAAATATTTTTAAACAACATTTAAAAATATAAGCTCCAGTTAACTAAAAACTCAATATTTTCGTAGGGTTCGTTAACCTGCAAATTTTGAGTGAAATTTAAAAAATATGACAATATTTTTTTATTGTATAGTTGCATCCTCCACTTACATATTATGATGGTCAAAGAGGTTAGGAACCTTTGTTGTCTCCGTTTCACTAGATAATAGTGATTTCATAGTGTTTAGTCCACTTATTTAAGCAGTATATGATTCTAAACTAAATTTACTTTTAAAAATTAGAATGATGTAAATGTACCTTGAAAGATAGTTTAAAATACATTAACACAAATGTAGAATGTGGTTAAATATTTTAAACAACACTAAAAAATATAAGCTCCAGATAACTAAAAACTCAATATTTTCGTAGGGGTGTTAACCTACAAATTTTGAGTGAAATTAAAAAAATATTACAATATTAATTTATTGCATAGTTGCATCCTCCACTTACATATTATGATGGTCAAAGAGGTTAGAAACCTTTGTTGTCTCCGTTTCTCTAGATAATAGTGATTTCATAGTGTTTAGTCCACTTATTTAAGCAGTATATAATTTTAAACTAAACTTACTTTTAGAAATTAGAATGATGTAAAATTACCTTGAAAGATAGTTTACAATACATTAACACAAATTTAGAATGTGGTTAAATACTTTTAAACAACAATAAAAAATTTAAGCTCCAGTTAACTAAAAACTCAATATTTTCGTAGGGGTTAACCTACAAATTTTGAGTGAAATTAAAAAATATGACAACATTGTTTTATGGCATAGTTGCATCCTCCACTTACATATTATGATGGTCTAAGAGGTTAGAAACCTTTGTTGTCTCCGTTTCTCTAGATAATAGTAATTTCATAGTGTTTAGTCCACTTATTTAAGCAGTATATAATTTTAAACTAAACTTACTTTTAAAAATTTTAATGATGTAAAATTACATTGAAAGATAGTTTAAAATACATTAACACAAATGTAGAATGTGGTTAAATATTTTTAAACAACAATAAAAAATTTAATCTCCAGTTAACTAAAAACTCAATATTTTCGTAGGGGTTAACCTACAAATTTTGAGTGAAATTAAAAAATATGACAATATTGTTTTATTGCATAGTTGCATCCTCCACTTACATATTATGATGGTCAGAGAGGTTAGGAACCTTTGTTGTCTCAGTTTCTCTAGATAATAGTGATTTCATAGTGTTTAGTCCACTTATTTAAGCAGTATATAATTTTAAACTAAACTTACTTCTAAAAATTAGAATGATGTAAAATTACCTTGAAAGATAGTTTACAATACATTAACACAAATGTAGAATGTGGTTAAATAATTTTAAACAACACTAAAAATATAAGCTCCAGTTAACTAAAAACTCAATATTTTCGTAGGGGTTAACCTACAAATTTTGAGTGAAATTAAAAAAATATGACAATATTGTTTCATTGCATAGTTGCATCCTCCACGTACATATTATGATGGTCAAAGAGGTTAGGAACCTTTGTTGTCTCTGTTTCTCCAGATAATAGTGATTTCATAGTGTTTAGTCCACTTATTTAAGCAGTATATAATTTTAAACTAAACTTACTTCTAAAAATTAGAATGATGTAAAATTACCTTGAAAGTTAGTTTACAATACATTAACACAAATGTAGAATGTGGTTAAATATTTTAAACAACACTAAAAAATATAAGCTCCAGATAACTAAAAACTCAATATTTTCGTGGGGGTGTTAACCTACAAATTTTGAGTGAAATTAAAAAAATATTACAATATTAATTTATTGCATAGTTGCATCCTCCACTTACATATTATGATGGTCAAAGAGGTTAGGAACCTTTGTTGTCTCCGTTTCTCTAGATAATAGTGATTTCATAGTGTTTAGTCCACTTATTTAAGCAGTATATAATTTTAAACTAAACTTACTTTTAGAAATTAGAATGATGTAAAATTAACTTGAAAGATAGTTTACAATACATTAACACAAATTTAGAATGTGGTTAAATATTTTTAAACAACAATAAAAAATTTAAGCTCCAGTTAACTAAAAACTCAATATTTTCGTATGGGTTAACTTACAAATTTTGAGTGAAATTAAAAAATATGACAATATTGTTTTATGGCATAGTTGCATCCTCCACTTACATATTATGATGGTCTAAGAGGTTAGAAACCTTTGTTTTCTCCGTTTCTCTAGATAATAGTGATTTCATAGTGTTTAGTCCACTTATTTAAGCAGTATATAATTTTAAACTAAACTTACTTTTAAAAATTAGAATGATGTAAAATTAACTTGAAAGATAGTTTACAATACATTAACACAAATTTAGAATGTGGTTAAATATTTTAAACAACAATAAAAATTTAAGCTCCAAGTTAACTAAAAACTCAATATTTTCGTAGGGTTAACCTACAAATTTTGAGTGAAATTAAAAAATATGACAATATTGTTTTATGGCATAGTTGCATCCTCCACTTACATATTATGATGGTCTAAGAGGTTAGAAACCTTTGTTGTCTCCGCTTCTAGATAATAGTGATTTCATAGTGTTTAGTCCACTTATTTAAGCAAGATATAATTTTAAACTAAACTTACTTTTAAAAATTTTAATGATGTAAAATTACCTTGAAAGATAGTTTACAATACATTAACACAAATGTAGAATGTGGTTAAATATTTTTAAACAACAATAAAAAATTTAAGCTCCAGTTAACTAAAAACTCAATATTTTCGTATGGGGTTAACCTACAAATTTTGATTGAAATTAAAAAATATGACAATATTGTTTTATTGCATAGTTGCATCCTCCACTTACATATTATGATGGTCAAAGAGGTTAGGAACCTTTGTTGTCTCTGTTTCTCTAAATAATAGTGATTTCATAGTGTTTAGTCCACTTATTTAAGCAGTATATAATTTTAAACTAAACTTACTTCTAAAAATTAGAATGATGTAAAATTACCTTGAAAGATAGTTTACAATACATTAACACAAATGTAGAATGTGGTTAAATTTTTTAACAACACTAAAAAATATAAGCTCAGTTAACTAAAAACTCAATATTTTCGTAGGGTTAACCTACAAATTTTGAGTGAAATTAAAAAATATGACAATATTGTTTTATTGCATAGTTTCATCCTCCAGTTACATATTATGATGGTCAAAGAGGTTAGGAACCTTTGTTGTCTCCGTTTCTCAGATAATAGTGATTTCATAGTGTTTAGTCCACTTATTTAAGCAGTATATAATTTTAAACTAAACTTACTTTTAAAAATTAGAATGATGTAAAATTACCTTGAAAGATAGTTTACAATACATTAACACAAATGTAGAATGTGGTTAAATTTTTTTTAACAACACTAAAAAATATAAGCTCCAGTTAACTAAAAACTCAATATTTTCGTAGGGTTAACCTACAAATTTTGAGTGAAATTAAAAAAATATGACAATATTGTTTTATTGCATAGTTGCATCCTCCACTTACATATTATGATGGTCAAAGAGGTTAGGAACCTTTGTTGTCTCCGTTTCTCTAGATAATAGTGATTTCATAGTGTTTAGTCCACTTATTTAAGCAGTATATAATTTTAAACTAAACTTACTTTTAAAAATTAGAATGATGTAAAATTACCTTGAAAGATAGTTTACAATACATTAACACAAATTTAGAATGTGGTTAAATATTTTTAAACAACAATAAAAAATATAAGCTCCAGTTAACTAAAAACTCAATATTTTCGTAGGGTTAACCTACAAATTTTGAGTGAAATTAAAAAATATGACAATATTGTTTTATTGCATAGTTGCATCCTCCACTTACATATTATGATGGTCTAAGAGGTTAGAAACCTTTGTTTTCTCCGTTTCTCTAGATAATAGTGATTTCATAGTGTTTAGTCCACTTATTTAAGCAGTATATAATTTTAAACTAAACTTACTTTTAAAAATTTTAATGATGTAAAATTACCTTGAAAGATAGTTTACAATACATTAACACAAATGTAGAATGTGGTTAAATATTTTTAAACAACAATAAAAATATAAGCTCAGTTAACTAAAAACTCAATATTTTCGTATGGGGTTAACCTACAAATTTTGATTGAAATTAAAAAATATGACAATATTGTTTTATTGCATAGTTGCATCCTCCACTTACATATTATGATGGTCAAAGAGGTTAGGAACCTTTGTTGTCTCTGTTTCTCTAAATAATAGTGATTTCATAGTGTTTAGTCCACTTATTTAAGCAGTATATAATTTTAAACTAAACTTACTTCTAAAAATTAGAATGATGTAAAATTACCTTGAAAGATAGTTTACAATACATTAACACAAATGTAGAATGTGGTTAAATATTTTTAAACAATACTAAAAATATAAGCTCCAGTTAACTAAAAACTCAATATTTTCGTAGGGGTTAACCTACAAATTTTGAGTGAAATTAAAAAAATATGACAATATTGTTTCATTGCATAGTTGCATCCTCCACTTACATATTATGATGGTCAAAGAGGTTAGGAACCTTTGTTGTCTCCGTTTCTCAGATAATAGTGATTTCATAGTGTTTAATCCACTTATTTAAGCAGTATCTAATTTTAAACTAAACTTACTTTTAAAAATTAGAATGATGTAAAATTACCTTGAAAGATAGTTTACAATACATTAACACAAATTTAGAATGTGGTTAATTATTTTTAAACAACAATAAAAAATATAAGCTCCACTTAACTAAAAACTCAATATTTTCGTAGGGCAAATTTTGAGTGAAATTAAAAAAATATGACAATATTGTTTTATTGCAGAGTTGCATCCTCCACTTGCATATTATTATGGTCAAAGAGGTTAGGAACCTTTGTTGTCTCCGTTTCTCTAGATAATAGTGATTTCATAGTGTTTAGTCCACTTATTTAAGCAGTATATAATTTTAAACTAAACTTACTTTTAAAAATTAGAATGATGTAAATTTACCTTGAAAGATAGTTTACAATACATTAACACAAATGTAGAATGTGGTTAAATTTTTTTTAACAACACTAAAAAATATAAGCTCCAGTTAACTAAAAACTCAATATTTTCGTAGGGGTTAACCTACAAATTTTGACTGAAATTAAAAAAAAATATGACAATATTGTTTTATTGCGTAGTTGCATCCTCCACTTACATCTTATGATGGTCAAAGAGGTTAGAAACCTTTGTTGTCTCCGTTTCTCTAGATAATAGTGATTTTATAGTGTTTAGTCCACTTATTTAAGCAGTATATAATTTTAAACTAAACTTACTTTTAAAAATTAGAATGATGTAAAATTACCTTGAAAGATAGTTTACAATACATTAACACAAACGTAGAATGTGGTTAAATATTTTTAAACAACAATAAAAAATATAAGCTCCAGTTAACTAAAAACTCAATATTTTCGTAGGGGTTAACGTACAAATTTTGAGTGAAATTAAAAAAATATGACAATATTGTTTTATTGCATAGTTGCATCCTCCACTTACATATTATGATGGTCAAAGAAGTTAGAAACCTTTGTTGTCTCTGTTTCTCTAGATAATAGTGATTTCATAGTGTTTAGTCCACTTATTTAAGCAGTATATAATTTTAAACTAAACTTACTTTTAAAAATTAGAATGATGTAAAATTACCTTGAAAGATAGTTTACAATACATTAACACAAATGTAGAATGTGGTTAAATATTTTTAAACAACAATAAAAATATAAGCTCCGTTAACTAAAAACTCAATATTTTCGTAGGGTTAACATACAAATTTTGAGTGAAATTAAAAAATATGACAATATTGTTTTATTATATAGTTGCATCCTCCACTTACATCTTATGATGGTCAAAGAGGTTAGAAACCTTTGTTGTCTCCGTTTCTCTAGATAATAGTGATTTCATAGTGTTTAGTCCACTTATTTAAGCAGTATATAATTTTAAACTAAACTTACTTTTAAAAATTAGAATGATGTAAATTTACCTTGAAAGATAGTTTACAATACATTAACACAAATGTAGAATGTGGTTAAATTTTTTAACAACACTAAAAATATAAGCTCAGTTAACTAAAAACTCAATATTTTAGTAGGGTTAACCTACAAATTTTGACTGAAATTAAAAAATATGACAATATTGTTTTATTATATAGTTGCATCCTCCACTTACATCTTATGATGGTCAAAGAGGTTAGAAACCTTTGTTGTCTCCGTTTCTCTAGATAATAGTGATTTTATAGTGTTTAGTCCACTTATTTAAGCAGTATATAATTTTAAACTAAACTTACTTTTAAAAATTAGAATGATGTAAAATTACCTTGAAAGATAGTTTACAATACATTAACACAAACGTAGAATGTGGTTAAATATTTTTAAACAACAATAAAAATATAAGCTCAGTTAACTAAAACTCAATATTTTCGTAGGGTTAACCTACAAATTTTGAGTGAAATTAAAAAAATATGACAATATTGTTTTATTGCATAGTTGCATCCTCCACTTACATATTATGATGGTCAAAGAAGTTAGAAACCTTTGTTGTCTCTGTTTCTCTAGATAATAGTGATTTCATAGTGTTTAGTCCACTTATTTAAACAGTATATAATTTTAAACTAAATTTACTTTTAAAAATTAGAATGATGTAAAATTACCTTGAAAGATATTTTACAATACATTACAGGTGAATTCAGCATGTGGAAGTTGCAGTGAGGGTCCAGAATCAATTGTGCATGTGCTGTTTAACTGTCTTGCGAGTTGTGGCAAGTATGGAAAAACTCGGGTATTCCACTGCCTCCTGCAGTTTTTTTCGAACAAGAGCATCCTTCTGAACCTTTATCATCTGATAGATTGCTGCAAGAAGGTATCACCTTCGAAATTAAGAAAGGAGATGGTCCTTTTGACCAAAAAATAAAAGAAAGGAGATGGTCATTTCCATGGATCTTGTGGAACTTGTGAAAATCCAGAAATGATCCTCTCTTTGAAAACACAAGCTCTACTCCAGCTAAGATCTTAGAGAAAACCTTGAAGAAGCAGAAGTAGGGCTCACTGTTAATAACTTCATTGATAAGGCTGAAACATGAATTAACGTAAAACATTCGGCTAGAGGCTGGCAACGACCGTTGGCTAATGTCTTGAAATGTAACATAGGAGCTTCATGATCATCGTCAGATCAGTCTTGTGGAGTATCCTGGTTGGTTCGTGATCATATGGAGAAACTCTGTTTCATGGACGATGATCGTTTGTTTTTATTCGGTCGTCAGTTGAAGCTGAGCTGGTGACTCTGTTTTAGGCTACATAATCAATGGCAAACATGAGAATGGATAGGATAGTAATCGAGGCCTCTTTCGAGAGTGCAAGAGAGGTGATGCTCAAACCTAGCATTGACCCCTACATGCCTACAGGAATACGTGAAGGAAATACATGGGAATCTGGCTAGAATCAGCTACTGGTCTTTAGAACGCACATGTACACCGAATGGAGGAGCTTGGTTGCATAACATCTTGCATAAGGAAGCTCATAATGGAGGAGCTTAGGCACTGAGAGCTGATGAAGTGTTGACAAAAAATGAATGTTGAAAGGAATCAGCTTACTGATTCGTCATCCCTGTTGTCGGTTTGCATATCTCTTTTTTGCTCTTTTGAGCTCTTTATATCACCTACTGGTGGGTTTCTTTCCCTTTGTAGTTTTTTGTAGCAATGCATTGGCATTGAACCTTATCAATAGAACTTTACAGTGTTTAAAAAAAAGGCAGATAGGTAACAATTCTTGGGGCTTAAGCGAAAAGCTTTAAATCAGAGCAAAGACATTTTATTAAGCGTAGTGAGAATCTCGAACATTTATGTCATACTCCAATTTCCAAGGCCAGATCCTTTGGAAAAGCCTTCGGTGGCCACTTGGCCTCATAATGGCTTATATCATTAACCAAAATAATCTTAACGCGTTGATTAGAATTAGATTTGAGAACTTCCAATTCATATATTGCAACATATACATATTGGTGACTGAAGTTTTCTTCCAAGTTATCATTTGTTCAAATGTAACTTTATAAGCCTAATATTCCCTAGTTTCAAAAGAAATACGTATGTTATAGATTATTCTTTTTTCCTTATACAAACAGTTAGGAATGTTGTAACGGGGTTAGTCAAGCTCGATCAAGATATGCTTATAACAGCTCGGGTCCACAGACAAGATTTGGGTCTACAACATGCAAAATTAATATAGATCATGCCTTAGTTTTCTGAAACTATTTGTAAGTTTAATATCTTTCTTTTAATAGTTTTTGAAAGATTTGCATATAATACTGTGATAAACTAAAGAATTTATTTTCTAGTGAAATCCACGTACGTGTTTATCCATGTATAAGAACAAACCAGACATATCTTTTCATATTTCTCGGGGCATCTCCAACCTCATTCTATTTTCTACACCAAATTCTATAATAGAGTAAAACCTTCTCCAATCCCACTCTATATCTCACTCTAAAATAGTGTAACTCTATTTTTCACTCTATATTTGGAGTAACTCTATTTCTCACTCTATTATAGAGTGGAACTTTTTTATTTATACTTTAGTCCTTTGATTTTTTAATCTTTTTATTTTGTAACTATTTATGTAATTTAATTATGCAAACATTATATTATTATCTTCAGCAAAATATATATGAATTGAAACTTATTATTATTAGCCAAAGAAAACAAACACCAAATTTAAAAATTAACCAAAAAAAAAGAAATACTAAAATTAAAAATAAGCAGCATAACATAAAATTAAAATCATAGAAAACTGTGATTTAATATTCTGGTAAATTGCCTCCAGATCCAATCGCGTTTTGCTATTGTAAAAGGACCAGTTCGTTTTTGGGAAAAAAATGTGTTACATGACATTATGACAACATGTATAATTCTACACAACATGATAATTGAGGATGATCGAGATCTTGACGCACCGATTGAAGCGGGAAGAGAAGCTTCACCTCCGAGGTTCAAACACCAGAGAATTAAAGCTAATAATCTTTTTGGTATATGAAAAGAAAATTAATTGGGAAGATGAGGAAATCGTCTCCATCGTAGTAAAACCACATGACATATGTCTCTCTGCCTATAAATACATATCTTTTACATTAAATAACCCATGATGAACGGCTGAGATCAATGTTATAAAACACCACTCTATATGGCACGGACGCGTCTCGAAGACGAAAAAGTCAACGCATCGAACGGCTCCGATCAGATCTTCTGAAGCTTCGCCGCTTTAACCAGCGGGTTCGCCTTCGTAATCTCTTCGCGGCCCGCCGTTTTGAAATCGAAGGTGCATCCATGGACCTCAGGGTACCTGTGGGCCCCGCAAAAAGTCGTCCCGCACCGGCACTTGAACCCGGTCAACCCGACCCGTTTCCTGCACGTGGTACACCGGTTCGGCCGTTTCTGCTGCTGCTCCGTCGCCGTTACCGTTACCGTTACCGTCACCTCCAGTTCAGCAGATGGGTTTTGAACGAGAGGCTGGATCATCGGAGTAGAGATGGAAGCGATCACCGGCGACGGAGTAGGAGATACGGCGGAGAGAGAGGATGAGCCTTGCTGCTGTTGGTTAAGACAGAGATCGCCGTAGCAGTTGGAGCATAGATTCATGGTTGCGGAGCTGCCGAGGAAGCCGCAGTTGTTAGCACAGAGACGGTGGCCTTCCGGCGTTTGACATCGATGCTCTTCCGCCATGGATCTTGATCGTACGTAATTCAAGAACTAAAATCAATAAAGCTCGTCACAAAAAAAAATCTGAAAAAAACCAAATACAAAAGACAAATGATTAAAGACGGTAATAAATCTACGAAAGGAAGAACAAAACACGAACCGGAATCTGGTCACCGAGAAAGAAAAATTCAAAAAAAAAAAAATCCTCCGATTTCTCAGCAACCAAACAGAAATGAAAAAAAAAGAGAGATGGAAAGTTTATTAAAATAATAAGAGAGAAAAGAGTCAAAGACAGAGAAGAGAGGAGAAAAAGAGGGAGTGGAGGAGAGAGATTGTGTATACCTGTTCTTGAGAGAAGAAGAAGTAGAAGAAAGATGACTCACTGATCTTTATCTTTACTTGACCAAACAACGATCATGATATAGGGAAGAGAAAAGTTGTACACACAGCTCAGTGGAGAGAGAAAGAAACAACGACGAAACAGAGACGACCCTGATCAAGATTTTAAATAGAATAACGGTATCTAGTTTCATAATCAACATATTATTATTTTTATAATCTCACTAACTCTCTAATAAACTTTGTGCTGCTATATACTAATTTAATATAATATTTATACACGTAATGCACCTATTTTGACGATCAAATCTTTATCCTACTGGTTAAATGTCGGCATGGTGGTGTCTTATTTGATTAGATAGGTCAAACTTTACACCGCGTGGATTATTAATAAAAAAACAAGAATAATCCTTATGTGTTGATTACCTTAGGAAAAACCACTTGGGATCTTGTCTTCGTTATGTGTTGATTACCTTTGGAAAAAAAAACACTTGGGATCTTGTCTTCGATATATGTAAACTTCGAATCGTAATTACGGTTTTCCATATGGTTCCGAGTGTGGCTCATATAGTTTGCGGGATAAGTACCAAAATTATACGGTTTTGATAGAAAAATAATGTCCAGAAAAAATATTAATACAGTTAGAAATTAAACTTGTTTGCTTAATGATAATGTCTTAATATTTTTGAAATTTTAAATATTCTTTTAATTTGAAATAAAAAGTTTCTAATTTGTTTATATTTCATGTTAAAATTAATTTAAATACTAAAATTCTTTTGAAATGAAAATAAAAATTAACAAATATTGTAAATATCTAATATATTTAATTAAACTAAATATAACTAAATGATTTAGTATACATTTTATGTTTTATGTATTCAGTAATTATTAAATTTTTTGTTCAATTGAAAGATTTTAGATATAAATGTACATGAACTTTGTTTTTGTAGTATTCCGTTTAATAACTCTTTGTTTCACCATTTCCCTGGTTTGACTAAAATTAAATTTGTGAAGCGCCATATTTATTATTTTTATTATATGTGAAGAAATTTATTTAATCTTATCTTAAATCATATATAATTGCATTTGCATAATACATGTATAACTGCATATATATATATAATATACATATTACTTTTGCATACGGTAGATGTAAATTTGCTTATCATCTGGTCTTAAAGCCTACCAATCGTCTAAGTTAAAAAAAAAAAAAAGCCTACCAATCGCTCCTATGGTCTCAACGTTTTTCTCGTTTCCCTGCCTTTCTTAAGCTGAGCTTGACTCTGCTTTGGCAAAAATAGTGGCTTACTCAACCATTCTTCCCCTCTTTTCTGCTTCTATCAGTGTTGTTCTGACGATCCTTTTTCCAATTACTTGTAATACTTTTAAGTTAATAAAAGTTTAATAGAAAAAACAAATAAAGAGTTATTTGTGAATAACTAAAAAATAATGGGAAGTTAGATTTTTAGTAAGAGGATAGAGAGAGATCAGAAGAGAAATAGAGAGAGAGAGAGAGAGAGAGAGAGAGAGATTTTGGTTAGTTAATGAATTTGTATTTGTTTGTATATTAGGCCTAATTTCCCAATTCAGATGCAGAAATATTTTTCTTCACGAAAAAAGTTATCGTGAAAAGTTATATCTTTAACGTTTTATGTCTAGTATGGTCATGTCAGGTTTGATAGACACTACTAGCAGTACATCAAGAAATTCATTTAACTGAAACATTATAATTAACATTAAATTAGCCAAAACATTTCCTTGAGATTTAAACTAATTATTTTCTAAAATTAATATTTAAAGCGATAATTTATGCAAGACAATGATTATTAAAAAATGACGAATAAATCATGAATGCATAACTAAAATTCGCATGATATATTTTAAGGATGGAGAATAATAAACATATACTAATAAATAAGAATTTTATTTTTAAAAGTACGTTGAATTGCAAATCAACAAATGATATTCTAGTAACAAAAAAGTTTCAAAAACCTTGATTAGGGTATTGCAATTAATATAACTCTGTGATATCAAAACTTTTATTAGAGATGTCGACGAGTAGATCCACGTCCAAGAAATCAACCCCGTAAGAGCATCTCCAAGAAAAAACCTCATTTTGAGGATGAAGAATCCTCAAAATGAGGGTTTGAAGGTGGGGTGCTCCAAAAATAAATCTCAAATTTATCTTTGAAATTTTATGTAATTTATATCTTAGTCCTTAACTTTAATATAAATTAATTATAGTCCTTAAATTTTATAGAGATAGATAATACATACACATTAAAAATATGAAACACAATATTTATAAATACAATTTATTACAACACAGAAATACATAGTAATAATATAAAATCCACATTAATTCATATAAAAAATAAAAATACAAATTATTCACTATTGTTATTTCCATAAAGTTCCCATATATGATCAATTAACCCATTCCGAAGTAAAAATATCTTTTAAGTAATATTTTTTATTTATTTTAGTTTAACATCTTTATATATTTTATGAATTAATAATACATATATATATATATCTGTATAAATAAGATATATTTTAATATTTAAGTGAAATATAGTTTTAATGACTAAAGTGATAAGAAAATTATTACAAATACAAATATATGTGAATTACAAATCTATAAGGACTAAAATGAAAAGTAAATAGTGTTTTGAGGGCTTGAATAGTGAAACTTCAAATTTGAGGTTCCACTATTCAAGTCCTCAAAATTTGAGGGTTTGAGGATCTATTGGAGAGTTAAAAACTTCAAAATTTGAGGATTTGAGGGCCTCTTGGAGATGCTCTAATGGGTACAGCTATTTTACAGACCGTGCGGGTCGGTCTGTTGCGATATATATATATATATATATCCAAGCCGACTCAATATAGTTAAGTGGTTTTGTGGCCCAATCTATGGATATTCACTCATGATGTTTAAAATAAGCTATGTAGTTTTTATGCAAAGAATATCATTTTAAAATGAGTGTGACTTATATGAAAAAGTCATGGAGTTTTTTTCTATAAATGATATGCATTATATTGAAAAGCGTTCATTTTTTCAGAAAAATAATAAATTTTTAAAAAACGAGAGAGTATAAGCAAATATATTTTACAGCATATTATTCTTTAAATTATTTAGATATAATATGTTTGTTTTTAATTATCATCCAACACTTTTTTCCAAGAATAAACAAACTTGAGAATAAACAGTATATAATGCTGAGATATAAAAGCCAGAGATCATCCATAAGCGTATTATATCTGATTATATAAGGCAAGTAAAGGTTAAAGTGTTGAGATGGTTGATTACAAAACTCAATTCCTTGTGTTTGCTATAATAATTAGATTCTAAAATTATTAACAAAATTACAAATCAAAAAAAATTATAAAACCTATTTTATTTTGTGCAAATATAAAATGCAATTTGTTTTACATGTTTTGTTTGTTCTTATCTTTTCAATTTTTTTCTTTATTTGAATTTCAAACGTCTCATATTTTTATAAATAGTAAAATATTTAAGAAAACATATGTGACTCAAGTTATTTATAGAGATGAAAAAAAATAGCAATGGGTTGGAGATAATAGAGTTCGTGGGTTCTAACTTCTAACAAAATTCAGTTACATGATTGCTTCCCAAAATGTTGGTTGGGTTTTATAAAAGTGAGGACCTGTGGTAGGTCTACTATGGACATTTTCATGCTTTTCTTTTTCATAGATACACATTCTAAAGAGAAAACCCATTAATGTTACCAGAAAAAAAAAAGATTAAACCCATTAACACAGACTACAGCTAACACTATGATATGCTCTCTATAAATTTAAAGCGCAAATATAAAGTACTCCAAAGATTGATGTTTTAAGATTGTTATTTGTATATAAAAGATTGATATTTAAGAATATAAGTAATGCATTTTTCTTTAAAACTAAATCATAATTTAAAATGTAAAATCATGAATGGTGAAGCTTTATTTGTAAAACCAAAAAATAATAATTAAAAAAAAAAATATATATATATATATATATTCATTTTTTTCTTAATATGTGTGAGAAACTTTAAACATCAATCCTTCGAAAACATAAGAATACAACATTATCACATAATAGATGAATGAATAAAAATTGTGATATGTTTTCTCTGAAATTCAATTATTGGTTTCACCTTCTTTCTTTTTTGATCATTGTTTTAATAAAACTGCATCTTTAAGCTTGGTTTGGTTTGGCCCATGGGTGTTTAGTATGGAATCTTAACTGATTGTAAGAACCTCAAGGGTCCATATGTGATCTTTAGCTTAATAATATTTGTTTAACCCAAAGTTTAGAGTTTTAGGCTCATGGAAAATGTTTGATTTTAAAATATTAAGTAGGTTTAATATTACATAAGGGTAGATGGGATATTAGGAAACTCTAGTTTGCCCAAATAGAATTTTGCAAACTTGATTTAGTAGTTTAAAAATGATATAAAATGCATTAACTATTGACCAGCCTCCAAAAATTATAAATATTATCTTTTGAGTTTTTAGAAAATATAAATAATACTAAATTCACTAAATCAAGTTGATTATGCTTTTTAATCTGTGTACAGTATGTTATATTCCCTTATTTAAGTAAATTAATAAATTATAATGATTTATACTTGAAATAATATAAAATTCCCATACGTTCATAACATATGTTTTAAAATATAGTATGACATATTTATCGTCTTAGGAAACATATTATCCACTATTTCCAGTGGAGATAATATAGTTCTAGTGTTCTTAAATAATGGATTCACTTATACCAAAGCCTAAACTATTCTGGCAAAGTCAAGAAAACGCAGAAAAGAAAGAGAAAATTGGTTTTCAATATAATGATCTAACCATTGGTCAACTTATCTAAATTTGTATTCTTTTCTAGCAATTGATGCGATGGATATATTTCACATTAATTCGTTGAACGGGAATAATTCAAATTAGACAAGCAACCTAACACAAAAAGAACCTGCAACATTACAACCATCTCAACTCCCGCTAATATTCACACCAACTCCAACAACAACATCATCAATCTTTTATCAACTTAATCCATATTCACATCTTTACGTATATATCCACGAAACACCTTTCATATAATCACCAAAAATTATCAAATACCTGTTAAACCAAATTGTCTAAATAACTTTTAGAATGGCTAAGAGCTATTCTCATTCTGCTTCCATGGTAGTAGCAGAGAAGATCTCTTGGTATTGTGCGGTGTTTGCCGCCATGATGCTGCTGATGAACTGCTGCCATGTAGAAGATAAGGCCGGTTCCACGGATACCATCGTGCAGAAGCAGCAGCCATCGATGATGATCGCCGGATATTCTGATAGGCGGCCAGCATGCGATGAAATCTATGAAGTGAAAGAAGGAGAGACGTTGCAGACGATAAGCGAGAAGTGTGGAGATCCATACATCGTTGAAGGGAATCCTCATATACATGACCACGATGATCTTTTCCCTGGTTTACTCATCAGAATCACTCCTTCCTTTTAATCTCAACTGGTTATTTAATGTTTTAATATGGATCTTTTTTTAATGTTCTTGGATTGTGAAGTGTGAATTGGTATATATAAAAAATATATTTATAATCATTCTCGAATATTTGAGAGATCAATTAATTGACAGTTATTAAAAGATAGACGGACTAATCTTACCTTCGATAGAGCCTTGAGCAATCGAGATGAACATACACATACCTGCCACCGGTTAAAACCTTCCCTGATAAGCTGATGGGCTCTTGATATGATACTGATTCCATTTTTGTCATTGAATTGAGCTGTCCAAATGTATACCACCATCTCGTGGAGATAACCCACATCGATCATGGGGATCAGACCATAGTATATCATACATTGGTCCTTCGTGTTGCACCTAGACGTAGTTCAAATAGATGACCGATAAGATTATTCTTTTGCTTTTTCAGAAAACGACCTAATACTAATTTGGAAGTTAGCACTTAAACCTTACGAGAGAAAGGAGAGAGATCCATCAACAACTCATAACTCTTCAAATCCAATCAGAACTAAGGACTTAGGCAGAAAAAGGAGAAGGTACCTGTAGCCAATCTAAGCTCCGATATTTTCAAGTAAAATTGTGTCTTTGGAAAATACGTCTAAAATACCAGCTTGAAAGAAGAGCTCAAACCTTACTCTCGAGGGCAGTAAGAGGAAGATAATCGAGAAGGTCCAGGCATTCACTACAAGAAAACCTTTTATGGTAACATGAAAAGAATATGGTGACGCTGTTATGCACCAAACATTGCTACTGGTGTGGTGACGGTGCTATTGGCCCTAAAACCTATACCGATGTTACGTTCGGAGATGTGCAAAAGAATCTTGCCTGGAGATCTTTCGTACGCTGATTCTCACCAAACTGTGTGGGTCACTTTTAGTCGCTTGGTACAGCTACTTGCGAGCCGGAGACCATGGATGGTCACTCAAGGCAACCACGAAGTCGAACATATTCTTCTCCTTCAACGTGAAAGGTTCACCGCCTATAACCACAGGTTCATTATTTCAATTCATCCATGATCCAACCATCCAACTTACTTATTGTTTACATGATGCATGGACATGGAAAATAAATAGAATATGATATATGTCACTTGATGTTTTGGGGCAGCTGGATGAAATCGGTTCTAGCTAGTTTGATTTGTTTTCTTTGTTCAAGTGACTTTTAGTATTTTTCACCCGAATCTTTCAAGTTTGTATTGTTTTTCTAATCATGTTCATTTCCAAGCTAAATGAGTAAAGTACTGATTGTCTTTGCTCCCATATTTTTCATGTTATGGAAGTAAGTTTAAAAGTCCTATATTTTGTTTACCACATCTTGTAAAGCGTCAATTTTGTTTAGTAAAATAATATTTACATTTTTAGCAAAAAAAATTTTTTTCAAAATTGTCATGTGTAATTGATCAAAACTAACACTTGTTCACAGATAGTTAAAATAAAAGTTTATGCGGTTTTAAGTAAGCATTTAAAATTAAGATTTATAAGATACTAGGTGGACAAAGGGGTCATCGTTATGTAATTTATTGATATTTCTGTATTAGGCTCGTGTGGATTTGGTTTTTGCCGGTCACGCCCATGCTTTCAAGCGCTTTGTAAGTCAATAGGGTTTCTTAATTATTTATTTTAAGTTGAAATAATTATTTTGGATACGTCTAGCTAATTGTTGGAGTTGTTTGACAGAATCGGGTGTACCAAGATAAATACGACAAATGTGGTCCGGTTTATATTAATATTGGAGACGGGCAGAAGGCGCAAATAAGAAGGCCTTGCTAAAAAGTAAGATTTTCGTAGAATGCTTATTTAAAAACAAAAACTGTTCTACGTTAGTGACATTAAGTGATCTTTCGATGATGTTTATAACTCATATTTCTATATAGCTACCAAGATCCAAGTCCAGCAATATCATTAATTAAAGAAGCAAGTATGGTGAAGGCCCTTTCTCAAAAAAAAAAAGTTTCGGGCATGGTCAACCGGTGATGGTGATGGTGATGGTGATGGTGATGGTGATGGTGAATGCGAGTAATGCAAAATGGCAATGGCAGAGGAACGATGATAATGTGTCGGTTGAAAAGGATCAGGTATGGTATACCAGCCTCTCAGCCGATTTATCTTGTCTAATTTAGACCATCTCGGTTCGTGTTTTACATTAATTTTGACCCAAACTTAAAAGCACTGGATTATTTTTATTGATAAAATTATTAATTCGTTTGTTAGTTCATAATAGAAGTGAAAAACCTATTTTTTAACCAGTTTATATTCGATAAATATTTTATATGGAATAACCAGAAACAGTAATTTTATTCAATTCTATTTTAATGATGATCAAATTAGTGAAATTATTTTGAAACATATATTAGATCCTTTTCTACTTTCCGATATTGTTTCAAATGAAATTGAGATTGTTTCCCAAGTTAATGGCTATAGAATTAATTTAAAGCTCTCAGAATATTCATAGTGTTTATATATTGTATTTTCCCTAGAATGTATTAAAGATATTGTTTGTTGTCCAAGATTAAAACTCGTGAATTAATCAAAACTCGCCCAAGTTTGAAACTCGTAAATTAATCAAAAACCACTTTTGAAAATATTTATAAAAATATTGCGTAACGAAAAATAATAATATTGGAGAGTCAAACAAAATTCATATTCAGTCTTGAACAAAAGATTTTAAAAATGAATTTATAATATGATGAGAAACATAACACATTTATAATTGTTTATAATATACTTAGCTAACTATATATCTATTGTTCATAGTGTTATAAGGTATTTTTATAGTTAGTACTATTTTTCAAAATAATTATAATATAGGGTCTAGGATTTCGTAACTAATATGGTTAGTATTTTAAAAAGGATTGTATATAGGGTCAACGATTTGAAAATTTAAGAGCGGAGAGAATATAGGACATAGGTAAATGATTTATATGCCGAAAAACAATTAGTGATGCAACACGATTAGATGGTCAAATTAATTAATTATCCTAAGCAGAAAAAAGGCAATGGCATACGATGTAAATATCATAGAAAATCAAGGCCAGAATACTATTAAGAATTATGTTTTAACAGTATAGATGTGCTTCATCACTGATTCTATGTTAATTGTCAATATGTAATCGACCAAATAAAAGTATTTGTAGTGTTGAGAGTATGGACAATAATGTTCCATCCAATAAAATAATAGAACTCACAATTTTTTAATATTTTGTTTTATTTTTCTTGGCTGTTTTCTTTGAGATCCTTGTCACTTTCTACAAAATGCAAATTCATATAAAAATGTATTTGTCTCTCGCTTGAAAAAGAGACTACTACTATATCAGTTTGCAGTTTATCGTTCGTCTATGTGAAATATAGTCCTTTGTTCAGCATCTCCCACACCCCCACACACACAATCTTCAGTAAAGGATTTATTGAAAGTAGTTAAGAGCTGGAATGATAATGTTTGCATGCGGTCTAATATGAACAACTTTAGACCCTTACAGAGGAGACATCAATAAAAGAAGTAAAGTTCAAAAGACAAAAGAGAAGATTATGGAAAAGAAATAATATTTTCAAAAATACAAAATAGAATATGATTTTCGAGTATATTCTCTACCAAACAAGTCCGAGTATTAGTTCTATAGCTGTGATCAGAGACCGAATGTTGAAGAAGTAATATACGTTCGATCTGGTTCAGGATAAACCGGTCCATTGATTAATCAAGTCACACGAGATATGAAAAGGTTATATGAAACAAGGGGCAGAAACGCCATTTGCAAATTCAATCCAGCAAGAAAAGGAAACTCCTCAGTTTAATACATTGCCTTTGGTGTAAGCAAGTGCACACTTTAGTTCCATTTCAAGTCACACCTACTAACTATTGATTGTGTTTCAGTTTTGTTTAACTTCTAATATCAACCTATTAATTTTAAAAAATAATAAAATTACTAGAACTTATTCCGTGATAAAAGATTTGAAAGAAGCCGTACAAGACATACACTAGGGAAAGTAGTTTTTCCATAAACGTGAAATTTGTAGTCGTCTTTTTTTCTTTCTTTTCCTTCTTAAAATTATGGGCAAACGAACGAGTTCTAGACAAGTACATGTGAATTTCATACATTTAAAAACAACTACCATGCTGTTTATATGATGTTTCACGTTCTACTACACTTATGAGTCTTTATTTTGTAGGTTTTGGAGCTCAATGTCCAAACACTATTGGTTTTCATTATTTATTTTTTCCTCCCATCATAAATAAACCAGTCTTTATTTAACACAAGGAATGCTGAAAAACTAACAAGGAACAATTTATTTTTGACA
The DNA here is from genome assembly GCA_016771965.1 of Brassica carinata. Lineage (NCBI taxonomy): Eukaryota > Viridiplantae > Streptophyta > Magnoliopsida > Brassicales > Brassicaceae > Brassica > Brassica carinata. The sequence continues at coordinate 14,895,564 of CM028688.1, forward strand.
ATTTATACGTTTAAATCAAGTTTTAGCTGATTAAAAAATTCTATGTGTAACCGTTTCTGTCGATACAATCTAATTTATATGGGAGAATAAAGTGTTTCGTGTTCGAGATTCTTTTGCAAAAAGGCATTTGTACGGACATTAAATACCCGGAAAATATGACAAACACTAACGAATTGCACGTACTAAACGAAAACAATCTATTTCCGAAAAAATCGGCCAGTCAACCGGATTCTTGAATATATTCATTAACTAATAACAAATAATTAAAATAACTAAATAACCAAAAAAAATATTTTAGAAATCTTTAAAGCTGTCAATGTGCATGTTGGAAGAGGATATATATATATATATATAAAAATTTTATTTAATTAATGTTTTTATGTTTTTGCGATTATATTTATATATGCAGATCTTAGATTACAAGGGTCTATGATTATTTCTCAAAATTACCATCCAAATTCTTTTTTAAATGAACCAAATGATTTGTACTCAAAAAATCAAAAACTTTAATTAAGGTTGAGTGTAACATTGACTAGACCAATATTGAGCAAACCGGAAAATGAGTGGATGAAGAGAACATTTAAAAATGGTCTAAAACTGTCTAAAACGGTTGAAACTGAATCATGAAGGATGATGGTTCAAACCAATCTTTACCATCTTTGCGAATCTTTATATAGGTCGATGGACTTCTTCTACATATAGCTAGCTCGCTCATTCCTACACAAAATGATGAAATTATCCTTTCGACTAGTTCTCTTATAAACGAATTTTCTCCCGTTTGAAGGATGCATACGATGAAATGCCGAGAATGTTTGAAGAGGGATATCTGAAAGTTACGAAAATGTTACGAGAAAGTGTGGACAATTTATTTTCATTTGTTATTCATTTCGATTTGATACAAAAAGATCAAATATTCATAAATTTAAAAAAGCATAATGAATATTAATTTTCAGATCTCGTCAAGAATTCAAATCACAATTTATTTTCTATATAATTTTTAATATATTTTACTAAATTGGTTATCTAATTATTTATATTTAAAATCTAACTATATTTTTAGTATTGTGGTAAAATATTGTTGTTTATATTATATTTAAATTTTTAAAATTATTTTTAAATTTTATTTTTGCAGACTAGATTAGATATTAAATACTCGGCTGAAAATATAAATTTTTAGATATCCATACATCAAATATTATAATTACGAAGTGGATGTATAGATGTTAATTTGGAAAAAATGGAACGGCTCATAAATACTTTCAAATTTTGGATATCCACTTTGTTTCCACCACTAAAGATCAATTTCGAAAGATGAGCAAGCAAAGCAAGAAACCCCCTTCCTCTCTCTAACTTCTTTCTCTTTAATAAATCATCATCATTCACATGACGCAATATGCACACATCTTTTCTCTCTCTCTCTTCTCGCGGCCGCCATCTATGCATAAACACAACACAATGCATGATTGTTGTGTCAGGAGAGAGATAAAGAACCTTCTCTCTCTAGCTTTTGGGGATCTATATAACAGACAGTGTCTCGCTTTGTTCTCTTTGTCCCTCTACCTTCTATACACAGTAGCGTCTCTCTCTCTCTCTCGTTTAGCTCTGCATCTTAACACTCCTTCCCAAAAGGTATACCTTTTCTCTAACTCTCTTTTAGGATCTTCTAGAAGATTTACCTGAGTTATCTCACCCAAAATTAGTTACCACACGATATGTTCTTCTCCATATGCTTTGTTTCTCTTTAGCTGCTCTGTTCAGTTTTCTTGCTTTGTTTCTACTTCGTTGTTCTGTTCTATTTGGTTGCTCTTTTTCTGTTTCTCTTGCGGGCATACGTTAAATCCAGATACTATGTAGTAACGTCACACGTCAAGCAACGTGAGACAAACCCGTTATAACCTTTTTATTTTTATTTTTGGTCAAAATGTTAGAATTTATAACCTTTTTATTTATTTTTTTCCCTCAGTGATGGAAAGTTTTAATCTTTTATAATTTTCTTTGAACCAGAGGCGACTGAAAGAAAAAAAGTATTAGATTTTTTTCTCCTCTTTAACAATTATTTCCTCTTTCTAATGCTTGAAACTCGTTTGATTTCTTTTTATTAAGAGGGTTTTCTATTAAAGTGCATGTACTTAACAAGGCCATGACTTTGAAAAGTCATTCAGTTAGGTACAGAGAAATGAGAGCTAGTGTTTTAAGATCACACACTTTAGTTAGACTTAAAAGAAGACCAAAGAGAGTAGAGCAAGAGAATCTCAAACCGAACTAGTGCTTGTTTTCTTTTCACTATTTGTATTCATACAATCACCATCTTTGTTTTGTTGCTTACTCTGTTTTTTTCTAGCTTAGTTGTGTCTCAACAATAATCATTACTTTCTGTCAATACAAATAAATGCAGAGAGGTTAAAACATTAATAATTACTGCATATCATGATTACTTGTTTTTATCTATTTCCATTTCCTTTTCTTTAGCTTTATCTTTTTATCCTCCATACGAATTTATAATCATGTTCTTCTCTCTATGATCATTGATATGTAAAAAGAAGAAAAATCACATTTTTAAGACGAAAACGAAATAAATGCGACAATAATTTTCTCTAATGTAATTCACACCCGACGTGTGAAGCTGCACAACCCATGTGTGATGTAATGATTTAACATGAACAATAATCATAACACAAGCTATCTTTGAAATTATTATTATTAGTCTCTTTTGTCTTTTTATATTTGTCAATATTTTTTTCTGTTTATTGAAGAGAAGCAAGCAATCAATGGAGAGGCTAAACTCGAAGCTGTATGTGGAGAACTGCTACATAATGAAAGAGAATGAGAGGCTAAGGAAGAAAGCTGAGCTTCTGAACCAAGAAAATCAACAGCTTCTGGTTCAACTCAAACAGAAACTCTCCAAGACTGACAAGAACCCTAATGGATCAAACAATGACAACAATATCTCTTCATCAAGCTCTGCTTCTGGAAAATCCTGAATTATAATTAAGAAAAGTTAGAGCAAAGATCTGGAATTGGAAGAAAAAAAGACTCAAACCGTATGCAGTTTTTCTTTTGTTATTTGGTGTTAATGTAGGGAAGATAGTAGTAGTATCCAGTAGTTTGTTAATGAAAGAAGATTCTCTTCTATTACAAGAAGACAGTGTCTCTGTGTTAGTCTTCTCAGTCATATTTTACTCTGTTTCTATTTTCGATGTTAATTAAAGATCTTTCTTTGCTTTCTTGTGTGGGGTTTGGGTTTTAGGATATGGTTGATTCCTGGACTAACATTGTACGTCTGCTCTACTTATTATCAAATATTTTGTCAAGTCCATATATATCCATTAATTTCTCAAATGTATTCAGTTTCTTATAAGCAAAAATAAAACAAATGTCCTCCTATATTAATAATATATATTCTCAAGTTAGACATATCATAAGCCCACACAGAATATTTAATTACTTTGTTCATACTTCATAGTAATTTAACAAGTCCTTCAAAATTAGATTGATGCAATAATTCAGAAAACTGATTTTACTTTTATCATGTTTAAACTTTTTAGTAATTAAAAGGATATTTTGAGAATATAAAGGAAGACTGTCGAGTGTCGACTCTAGTGTGGTGTAGCAACTCAAGTCACGTGATGAAAAGTTGTATCCCATAACACCCTTAATTGAAATGATTTAATAATTAGGCCATGCGCATCTGAACATTCTAATTATTTTATGGTTTCAAAATTCAAAAAAAAATCATGATATTAGATTTGTTTAAATGATATAAGTTGTCACATATCTATACGTAAATCATTTATCTTCAAAAATAATACTGGATACAAATTCAGATAAAATTTTCATATTTATAGGCCTACTGCTGCTCAAACCAGCTGGGTTAATTACATAAAGTAGAGTAAACAGGTTTACATTGTTAATATATGCTCGGCAATTTACGTAGATGCTTTCCCCCAAAAATTTATTAATCCTTTTAATAATTTTATATATACTAAAAATATAATATACATTTTATCTTTAAACACAAATCAGTGGGATTCAAGCGGCTCTGTGCAGAGAGATGAGACAGGAGGCTTTTCATTCGGATTCTATGTGACGTCATCAAGCCACAAATTATTAGTCAAGAGACTATTCATTTTTCTTTGAAAACGTAACTACGAGTTCTGGTTTTATTTGACCTTATTTTTTGTCTACTACATCCTAAACATCAACTCATCGCATTTACCCTTTATTTTATTTCCCTTCGCATTTCATTTCAAACTTTTAAATGCTCCTAATTCCAAATTGCCTTTTACATCCGTTTTTCATGTTGACAGGAAGTTCTTCATAAAAGGTCCACAGATTAAAATTTTATAAAATTAAAGGACAACTTCGAGCAAATCCATGATGTTTTAGCTGAGAGTTCAACATTATTTTATTGAATAAAGACTAAGGTTTCGAATGGATAATGCAGATCAAAAAATGCAGATCAAACAGAAATGCAGATCAAGCAGAACAAATGCAGATCATGCAGATCAAGCAGAACAAATGCAGATCAAGCAGAACAAATGCAGATCAAGCAGAACAAATACAGATCAAACTAATTAATAAATTATTGCATTTAAATAAATGTTAAATTTTAAAATAAAAATTAAATATCTAAACAAAATACAACTTATCATAAATAAGTGATAAATATCATGTTGAAAAATAACAATAAATATCGTCATTTTAATAAATAAAAAGAAATTTTAAATTCTTTGAAAATTCATCATTAGTTACAAAAGTTATTAGGTTTGGGCATTTGGGATATCGGTTTGGTTCGGTTTGGGTATTTCGGATATCGGGTAGTTCAGATAAGAGGTTAGAAAATCCGTTTACTATCTAACCTATTATCGGTTCGGGTCGGTTAGTTTTGGATTCGATTCAGTTCGGATAGTAAACTAGGAACCAGAAAATATCCAGAAAATTTTGTTTTTATTTGGTTCCGGATCAGATAGTTTGGGTAATTCGGGTAAAATATCAGTTGTTTATGGTAAAATATCAAATAATTAGGATGATTTATAAAACAAATTCGGATAAAACTATCTGTATACATAAAAATTATTTAGTGTTGTTATTTGATTTTCTAAACAAAAAATAAAGTTGTGTGTAGTATTTATAGGTTAAAAAAAGAACAAAGAAAAAACAAAATTCACACATTGGCCCTCAGCATTTCGCTAGATTCTTTTTTCCCTTATTTACATAACAACTTTTTTTAAACACAAATTGACAGCTTTTTTTCACAGTTATATATTTTATTATTAATTTTTTTCTGCAAATTAAAGACATATGAGTCAGTTTGAAAAAGTAATTAAAACGAATTGATCCAGAAAAACGAATATATTGGTCCAAATAGTGATTTTACAGATCTGGATACGGATCCAAATAGTGAAATTTTAGGTGACCATATCCGGATCCTGACTTATTATATATATAAAATATAATTGTATTTATATGTGTATACTGTATATACTTTTTATATAAATAATTACAATTTTAGTTTTATTAATTTCAATAATTTCAATTTAAAAAAAATAAAGACTAAATAAATGGTTAATCTGTTAGTTTTAATTTAATTTTAATATTTTTAAAAACAAATTGGATCCGGATATCCATGGATATACGGATTTTAGTCCGGATATCCCAACCTCGGATATCTATAAGACCCGAATTCAGATCCGTATAATAATTTTAGGGATCCAGATCTTGATATTCAATCCTTCCCACCTATATTGAATATATATTTTAATTTATTTGTAATCAATAGAAATAAAGTATTAAAAGATATATAGATAGTAGACCTAAAAAAAAAAAGCTAGACATACCATTGGGCATCTGCCCATTGCCAACCTTGCTTCCCTTCCTTTTCCCTGCAGTCCAAAAAATCAACATATTATTAATCTGCATGCAGAACTTTAATATTTTATTAATTAAATTTAGTTCTGCATTTTAGTGGTGAATGGTTATTAAATGCAGTCTATTCTGCATTACTATCTCTCCTGCATTTCATCTGCATCTCTCCTGCTATACATTCAAACGCTAAGAAAATTTATTTCTTATTCTTATTATTATTATTACGGTCAATTCCTCGTTTGTTTCTACTCTCCTTGTGTTTGCGGGTACGACATGATCTTGCCGTGATTTGTGATTTATGAATGAATTATTCAAAAAAAAAAGACTAAGAAATGATACTGCTTTATATGCAAATCCAACTCGTTTGAAAAAAAATTTGCAACCGGTAACGAAGCCAGCCACATTTTTCACTGGGGACATTTCAATTTCATCTATATGTCACAGGGGTCAGTCATATAAGCTATATTTGCAATGTTTCATTAAACTTTTTTAAGGTAAAAAAAATTATCAGAATTCATAGGGGTCACATAACCCCCCACCCCTACCGTAACAATGGCTCTGCCACTGATTGCAACTCGTTTATGTGTTTTTGTCATCTATGGACTGATATTAATCACAAAAAGTACATTAAAGTTCAAAACACAACATCATTCCATCACAGAAGAAAGATAAAGTGATCGACAAAAGACAACAATCCGATAGACATCGAAAACAAAAGCCAGACATCCCCCAAGCCAAAAGCCAGACAATCCCAGAATCAATAAAACCATAACTAAAACGAAAAGCTTATCTATGCTTTAATCTGCCATGAAGTATAAAAAAAATCCACCAAAACCTTAAAAAAACAAGTAAGACATTACCACATTATCAAGAACATCCAACAGAGCTGGAAGCTAGCACCACATCCATAAGGACGACTACCAAAGAGAACCATCCATGAACCACAAACCCATCTTGACAGGAGCCAAGAGAAGAGCTCCTAACCGCTGGGAAAAAAAAACTCTAATATTTTTACTGACCATGTTACAAGAAACTAGAACTAAATCGTAATGAAACATTATAAACTCTAAAGAAAAATCATCGAGGGACAATCAACCGGATACACACACCATGCTATCAAGGGCAAGACTCCAAACGGATGTAAGGAACAAAATAACTCTTTTAAATTTTTCCTAAATTTAATACCATTAATTTACACATATTTTTCAAACCAAAAATCATATTTTCTGTCAAAACCATAAAAATCATATTTTTTTTATCAAAAGTTGTGGAATCACATTTTCTGCCAACACTAAAAGTCACTTTTTGTCAAAACTGCATAATCACATTTTTTCATTAAAATTGTGAAAATCCAATTTTCTTCCCAAAACTACAGATTCATTTTTGTTTGTCAAAAATCGTAAAAATAATTTTTATCTCCAAAATTGCAGAATTATTTTTTCCACCAAATTATGTAATCACATTTTTCTGACAAAATTACGAAATCATCTTTTCCTGCCAAAAACCAAAATCACATTCTTCGTTAAAACATAAAATTATATTTTCCCGTTAAAACTACAAAATTCATTTTTTACCAAAAACACAAAATTACATTTTTGTCAAAATCGAAAAAATCACTTTTCCCACTTAAATCTTGGAATTACATTTTCTTACCAAAATCTCAAATCATTGTTCCTCCAATACCTCAAAACTATATTTCCCCAAATAGAAAAATTATTTTTCGACCAAAATTATAAAATCACATTTTCTGCCAACACTAAAAGTCACTTTTGTCAAAACTGCATAATCACATTTTTCTGACAAAATTACGAAATCATCTTTTCTGCCAAAACCAAAATCACATTCTTCGTTAAAACATAAAATTATATTTTCCGTTAAAACTACAAAATTCATTTTTACCAAAAACACAAAATTACATTTTTCCGTCAAAACTGCAAAATCACTTTTCCACCATAATTACAAAATCATATTTTTCCCGCCAAAACCGCAATATCATATTTTTCCTGCCAATACACAAAATTACCTTTTATCCAAAATCGCACACATTTTCTCGTTGTGTGAAAATATATTTTTCTCACTAAAATCATAAAAACATTTTTTGTTGCCAAAACAAAAAAAAATTAAATTTTTTCTGTTAAAAACTACGTTTTTCTCCAATTGGTATTTATTGTACATTTAATAAACATCTGATTAGGATCCAAATATAATTAAATATAAAACATATCCGTTTTAATTTTTTTATTACAAATGCATTTGGATGTAGATAAAAATTCCAAAAAAAAAAATAAACAAACACAATTTCATAATATGGATGCACAACCGAAAATACAAATGAACAACATCTAAGATATAGAAATGAAGCATCTCTATGCATCTTTTCATATGTACAAATTAACAACATCTTACTCGTTTGTTTGTTTTTTTGTTACCTTTGTAAGTTTGTAATTTTTCAAAAGTACATTACGAACGGATCAAGTAATACACACATTCTTTTTAAAAGAAAGTGCTCCCACAAAATAATTCGAAAAAATCTTGCAAATAGTTCATAAGTTAAGTAGTAAAATCAGACAAGTAATTTGTAAATAGATTTTTGGAAAGTGTTTATAATGTCGAAAATCCGTGTCAAATGACTTAAAACTGATACGGAATTTGAAGTGATAGTACCATTTCGTTTGTCGTTGGACATTAAAATGTGTTTGACAAATTGAACTAGCTAGAGAAATAAGAAAGATGTCGCATCGAACTCAAGTGTGTGTATGAAAATTAGATTGAGACCAAGAACCATCATGATATAATTGGCCAAAATGAATCATCATCATACTATATCATAAAACAAGGCAAACTCGAAGTCAACATTGAAATCTCAGTTTTAGAGATGTCCGATATATGATTACCCCAAATCTCATTGGAAGACCATGCAAGGCATCATCATCTGACGTAAGAATTAATTATGGACCTCCAGTTTTCAATTTCTATAATCATTGTTCTTCTCAGTTCTTATTTATGAAACCTAGATATTATACGGACAATATATGTTATAGGGTTTGAGTTACGATGTACAATATCTTTAACCCTTATTTTACATTTGTTCCTCTCTGACGTTACTCTCAGTGGAGTGCCCCTGACTATGCACAATATATTTAACTAGTGCTCCTTAAACCGATACAAAGAATTTTACGTGAATGTTATGGAATTCAAATAATTTCTCAAGTTGATTAGAGTAAAATAGTGATGAATTTTGACCCGACATATAGTGTGAAACACTTACACCATCAATATTTTTCTTACTGACATTAAAATTGCTGCTTTTTTATTAGTCTAGAATTGAACTTGGCTCCATATAGTTCATCTGATATAATCTAGTAATATGCGATTTAGATATTCTATGCATTAGTTTTAAATTAGTATTAGTCAATGGGATATCTAATTCACTCTTTAGTAATCATCGGAGAGTTGATCGGATAGCCGATATGATTTATTTAAAAAAAAACATTATTCGAGCGTCTGTGTATTTGAGAACAAACAAATCTCCTCCAGTGAAATGTAACGCAAACAAAATTGATTTGTAGTTTCAACAATAAAATTTGATTTTACCCAAATCTAATCAAACATAAATTACTTACTATTATGCAAAAAGTCTTCAAAAATGTGTTTCTGCAACGTTACTTCTGTCTGTGTTATGTATGAGTTGGTGTCATTATCAACGTCTATAAGGCCCGAATGATAAATGGGCTTTAAGAGGAGTATTAGACCCATATATGATAAACCTTTGTTTCTCTTCATCTCCTTCCCCTCTATTTAAGAGGAGTTTGGTAACTATTCCACGCTTGACTCCTGCGGATTCTCGTCTCCTCACTGTTCTTAGAAAGACTGTAGTACTGGAGAGTCATGTAGGCAGCAGGGCTAGCTGCTTTAGAATGATTCAAACCAAGAGAAAACGTCTTGTTGTTGCTGCTCATAGACCATCAATCAGAAACTCTTTGAACTCTCATAGTTCTAACCATTTCCATAGCCAAGACTCTTTCTTGAACCTCCACCCAGAGATATCAATGCTCAATCCTAGAAAAGAAACTTCTACTGGACCCATTACCGAGGATTCATCTGCTCCTAATACTTTCAACGAGGCGAGGATTAAAGTTATCGGAGTTGGAGGTGGTGGATCAAACGCTGATGATAGAGAGCGGGATGATTGGTGTGGAGTTTTGGATTGTGAATACTGTGGAAATCTTTGTCTATAGGAAATGTTTAACAGCTGTATCTTTTTTTTGTAGTTTCATTACAGATTCCTGGATTGGTTAAAGTGGATTTTGCTGCTCTGAGGGCTATTATGGCAAATGCAGGTTCTTCATTAATGGGAATAGGAACCGCTACAGGTAAGAGTAGAGTGTTTTTTTAGATTTAGACTTTCTGTAGATCCTCAAAGCACCTTAAAGTAACCTTGCGATTAACGGTACAAGATGAATACTGATTCGCCGGAGGAAAGGACACAAGGTGTGTGGTCCTTGAATTGAAGGGGAGAATGAGAGATGTCAATCCAAATACCACATTGGAGAATTAGACAAGGAGTGTCTAATATATAAAGAGAAGTCCAACTCTAATAGTATGAGGCCTTTTGGGAAGGAAACCAAAAGAAATCCACGCTACCAAAGAAGTGGACAATATCATACTAATTGAATAATATAGAGTTGGACACGGGATTTCGCAATCCCAACAATTGGTATCAGAGCCTGGTTGACGAAAATCTGCAAGAATACCAAATTACCCTCGAAGGAATGAGGGACCCTTGAAGTTAAGAATGGGAGGTCTATGGCGTAAACTAAGTCAAGATCCCGGAGTTTCTATGTGGAAAGGGAGCATCCTCAAAGCACCTTAAAGTAACCTTGCGATTAGCGGTACAAGATGGATCTTGATTGGGAGGAAAGGACACAGGTGTGTGGTCCTTGAATTGAGGGGAGAATGAGAGATGTCAATCCAAGTTCTACATTGGAGAATTAGACAAGGAGTGTCTAATATATAAAGAAGTTCAACTCTAATAGTATGAGGCCTTTTGGGAAGGAAACCAAAGTAAATCCACGCGGCCAGTCTTTTGGTCCCAAAGTGGACAATATCATACTAATGGAATAATATAGAATTGGACACGGGATTTCGCAATCCCAACAGTAGAAAGACTCTATTTGCTGCACGGTTACGTAGTAACAATATGCATAATAGGTGACGCTAGATGCATACGTTTATAAACTGATTTGCAAATGTTTTACTAGATTTTGTACTCTAACAATGACAAGGGAGCCAGTCTACTATATATGTATATTAATATATCAAAGATAAGCCTAAGCTTGGAACTATCTTGATTCAATGTTCTGGTTGCATCATCATCATGATTATTCTTTCATGATATACTGTTATATTGAGCAGGAAAGACTCGAGCAAGAGATGCTGCATTAAACGCGATCCAGTCACCTTTGTTAGATATTGGCACTGAGAGAGCCACTGGGATTGTTTGGAACATAACCGGTGGAACTGACTTAACATTGTTCGAGGTCTCTCTCTACCTTGACTTCTTCCCTAGAGACCTCAGAGCAAAGCCCTTTTTTTTGTTTCAGTCCATAAAATTTATGATAGTTTGTTACTCTATTTTTGATTATTGGAAAAATATTTTGAAGGTAAATGCAGCTGCGGAAGTGATCTATGACCTTGTTGATTCAACAGCAAATCTTATATTCGGCGCTGTGGTAGATCCATCCTTTAGTGGTCAAGTAATTCATCTTCTTCTCACACATGAGCTTTAAATATACAAACTCCTGCTTCAAACGCCAAGAAGAAGAAGAGAAGCCACTTCAGGTATACTTGGTTCCCTTTAACAATACACAATGTACTCTTGATTCTTACAATCTCTCTTTATATGAAAACGCAGGCAACACAAGTGGATACATCAATGGGAGTAACAAGACGACGTCCTTCTTCATCATTCACTGAAGGTAGTAGCAAAATAGAGATCCCAGAGTTCTTGAAGAAGAAAGGCCGCTCTCGCTATCCTCGCCTCTAAAACTCATGGTGATTCATTAGTAGGTATTAGTAATGATTTTATTGTTGATCATATTACAGTTACATTAATGTTTATTGGCAAATGGTGTTATATATCTCAGTCTCTGTTACACTTATTTCAAGAGTTTGTCTGATTGCAATTGGATAAATGAATAAAAAGGTTAAAAATATATACTCTGTTTTGTACATAATCCACAATAATATATACGTTTTTTTTCTTTCCAAAACGTTATATACATTTAACGTTTATTTTTTGAAGCTCAATTGAATCATAGTCTCTCTGTAGAATGCTTTACGTTAAAATGGTATTAACAAAGGTTAAAAAGAATGCTTTACGTTAAAATGGTATTAAAAAGAATGCTTTACGTTAAAATGGTATGAACAAAGGTTGGTTCCAAACCTAGGAAAGATTAATATCCATGCCAGAACTTCTCTGGAAATTCAAAAAAGACCCCAAAAAATGTTAACAGTCGAGAACTTTAATATCTTTACAAGAAGCCTTGAAGTCGAAATCTAATTAACTTTATTATATGTACTTAAAATCGCAATGCAACACACGATTCACTCCAAAGTTCATTCTTCTCTTGATGAATATGTTCTCTAGATTCTCTAATTGAAACTATTCCACCTAATAAATAAAGCATTTAACTCCCTTTCTGAAGATATCATCACTTGCAAACCATAAAATGATTATAATAGGAAGGTCTTTTAATCAATATTATAAATTATAAATTTATAATTCCTAAACCCCAAAAATTAAGCCAAGGCAATCCAAGCTACAAAAAAGCCACGTAAACTTGTCACTTACCATACAAAAAACAAAAGCGAAAGAAGAGAAATTCACCAAACAATAAACTATAGGTCGACGTGTAACCCAAACTCCCACCCGATTTTTTCTTTATTTACATAACCAAACAATGCATATTATCAACACCAAGTCTCAAACTAAAACACACACACCCCCAATCGCTCTTCATTTTCTTGTTCATCCAAGTATCTGAATCTGCTTCACTTTAGTTCAAACATGAAGAACATCGACGATACGACGTCTCCAATGGCCCACCAGATCAACCCATCTCAACCTCCCTCCGACAAAACCCAACAAGATCCAGGTTTGTCTGAGGAGGCTTCTTCTCTTCCCGACAAGAAAGATCAAGCTTTGCCCGAAGAGAAATCGAAACAGAATCAAGAAAACGAGAGAGCGGTCACTGGGAGAGAGAAGCTAAAGAAGCACCGGAGAGAGATGGCCGGAAGAGTTTGGATACCAGAGATATGGGGACAAGAAGACCTTCTTAAGGACTGGATCGACTGTTCGACGTTTGATACGTGTCTAGTCCCTAACGGGATCTCGTCAGCACGTGCGGCTCTCGTAGAAGAAGCTAGGCGAGCTGCTTCAGCTTCTGGTGGGTTACATAACGTTGCTTGATCTGACGCTGAATTTTTAATAAGATAACAAATATGAATATGGTTCTTGCTCCTCAATAATATGATATAAGACACTTTTGTTATATTGTTGTTATAGTCTTTCATATTCCTCATAGTTTTAGAGAACATTGTCAATTGTTTTAGTGTGTCGCGTTGCTTATATTGGTAGAGGTGGACAATAAACGTATATTATATGAAGTTAATAGCCATCCCATATGTTACATAAAATTGAAAAAACAATTGAAGAACTTATATATATATATTAGAGAAACTAATTCTGAATGTGACATTGGCCCATTTTTCTAATGTTCCATTTGCTTGTGCTGAAACTCACCCAATCATGTTGTTAACTTCGTAATAAGTCCATTATTCAACCTTTATCTTTTATAGTGGCCTCTTATTGATGAGAAACATCCCACATCGGGAATATAAGAATTAATCTACTACTATATAAAGGATTATGGCCAATCCACTCATTACCAATTGGTTTTAAGTTGGAAGTCCATAATAAATCCGAATCTAATATGGTATCAGAGCAATAAGATCCTTTGACCTAATTTACTACAACTACTACTACTATACCGATGTTGGGCCCTCTGTGGATGTTATTCTCACATTGTCCACGCCTGCACCTAGATGTCCGAAATGCGAGGGAGGGTATTGATGAGAAACATCCCACATCGGGAATATAAGAATTAATCTAATACTATATAAAGGGTTAGAGCCAGTCCACTAATTACCAATTGGTTTTAAGTTGGAAGCCCATAATAAACCCGAATCTAACACTTCTCTTTGCGTCATGAGTTAGGCATGTGACAAAGCGACTAAATAGATAACAGGCAACGCGTGTTTCAAAAAAAAAAAGATAACAGGCAGCGTACTAAGTGAGATGAAATCATGTTCAGTTAGGATCAATGAAGGTACTTGATGAGTTTTCATACGCATGTGAGTATCTATAGAACGTAATGAGAATGTGTTTGCTTTCTTAATTGAAAATCGCGTTTGGTATGGACAGTTACAAAAAAATCGCGTATGGACATTGTTGAAAGATGTTTTTGTAGGCACCAAATTTACAAGATGGGCATATGATATGTAATTAGTAAAACTTGAATAGGACTTATGAGCATAATACCGAAAATCTAAAAATCCAAATCAATTGAACCGATCGGTTCGTATCGTCCAGGACTACTACCTTTTACTATTGTTGGATAAAAAATACAACCCACTGGATTTCGAGTCAACGAAATAATTGGGCTGGGCTATTATTGAAGCCCATTAGTCTTTTCCAGATACGAAGGAGTCAAACGAAGAGAGAATTTTTTTTTTTTTCTGATTATTCTCATCTGTCTTTCTTCGCCCTCTCGCCATTGTTGTAGATCCACTTTTTTCCAACCCTAATTCAAGAACCGAAACGTAAGAGTTCAGGTGCCAGAAACAAACAAAGGGTTTATCATGGCAAATCAGAAAGGCGCTCTCGAGGGATTCTACAGACTCATCATGCGCCGTAACTCCGTCTACGTCTCCTTCATCATCGCCGGCGCTTTCTTCGGCGAAAGGGTGAGACATCTCGACCTTTTCTTTTCTTTACAATAGATTAAAGTTTGCAACTTTATAATGGTTATATTTATAAAGCGATGATTTTTATATGAAAATCTGTTACATGTATGATTTGTGTCCAGGCTGTGGATTACGGTGTTCATAAGCTCTGGGAAAGCAAGAACGTTGGGGTATGTTTTGTCTTTTATTCTATCTCTCTCTCTCTTGTGTTCTACTTTAGTTTCGTGGTGCTCCAATCGTGTTTTGATTAATCGGTTGAGCAAGTATCTGAATTTTACTTGGTTCCTTTCGTAATTAACTTTCGTTTTTATGCTTCATCTAAAGCTTGACTGTGATGATAATACACTAAACTCAGAAAATGCAATTCTCTTTACTAGCACATCTTGATATAGAATGTTTCTGCTTACACCTCCTTTGTTTCATTTTACCATCATATTCATTGTCTCCAACCTCTGTTTCTTGTTAGTTTTACTAGTTACTAGTTGAATGCTTATTTTAGAGTAATAAACTAGCTAAAAATGTTATATCTCTTGCTAGGTACTTAAATCAAATTAACTTCTTTTTTTTTTTTGGGCAACTAAATCAAATTAACTTCATGATCGTTTTTTCTGTTGAAGGATAATGTCTATGTACTTAGATTGAATGCTTATTTTATTGTTTGTCATGGTGCAGAAACGGTATGAAGACATATCTGTGTTGGGTCAAAGGCCAATTGAAGAATGAGATTTCTCCTTTTTAAAATCTTTCTTACTAAAAGAAAAAAGAAATTGAATTTTCCATTGGTGTTTTTGCAGTCAGACGTCATCATCTTTTGTTCACTAAATCATTTGGATGATTTCCATATTTTCACCTAAACCGCTATTTGGTTCTGATTAGTTGAAAATTTTGCATTGTTGAATATTCATCATACTTCGTTTCATTTCCTTTGTTGGATCCTAAAACAGTGGCGGAGGGAGCAAATTCTGTCACGTTTGATAACACATGAATTTTAGAAATACATGTAAAATTTTTTTTTGCAAAAATTCACATGACCCACATGAATTTTTGTTTGAGTTCCAAACGTAAAGGCATTAATCCTAACTAATCTAGTGCTTAGTTTAGTTCAAGCCAAATTGATAGCTAAGCCACCAATGGTTTTGCACAAAGCAGAACTAGACTGGACACAACCGTTATTCTCCAATTTTTTAAAGAATCTTCCATATAAACTTTCGAATTTTTGACGATCATTAAAAAATCTATATAATCCGCAAAATTTTCAATTCGGCCATGATCACAAAAGGTTAAGCTCATTTCTGATTGTCATTTGTATCTCTATTAAGTGTTAACCTTCGAAAACATTGCATCTGATTGTTGGATAAACTTTTCTTTAAAACAATCTACATTATAAAAGGAAATTAGACATTTCAAAATATGTTTATATGTTGTGCCTATATATTTACGACCAATACATCATCTCTAATTTTTCAAAAACAAATTGTGTAGCCGTAAGATAACTATTTAAATATATATTCAAAATAATTTTACGATTAACACTTTTAGATTGAAAAAAAATAAGTAAATTAATTGTTTGAACTAAGAAAATTGATGAGGAGAAAAATATCTAAAAAGAGTTTGTCTATTTGTTGGTTAGAAATACTTGTTTCCTGGCAATAAAAAAGAGTTCAAAGGTAAGACTAATTAACCATAACACCTAATTACTGTTCTTTTGTCCTCTTATCTCTCTGTACCTTTTTGCTACAAATATAATAATTTTTTCCGATATAGTCTAGTCATTCAGCAAATTAACTCATTGTCTATCCCCAACTCCAAACAAACAATTAGGAATGTTAAATATAACTTTTGGGGCCTAGCTTGACCTATTAGATATAATTCACCCATATTTTAGTTCTAACCAATGTTTTGAAAACCGGACCGGACACCGACTCGGTGTAGCTACTGGTTGACTGGTTGAACCGGTTCAACCGGTCAAACCGGGTTCTCTATTTATGAAAAATTATATATATATAATTATATATTTATATTACATGAACTTTACTTCTATATATAATATATATTCTCTTTCTTTTCTATAATTAACTAAATATAAATAATAAATATAAATCTAATTATATATAGTAAAAAAATTGAATAGTGAATACTATGTAAACTGAAAATGATAAAATCATATGATTTACAATTAAAATTATCATATTTATTTATTTTTACAAATAACATCTCAAATTTTATGAATATGGTAAAATAAAGCTAGTATATGAAAGTCAAAAAATAGAATTTTCACATTGTTTCTTAAAAAAATAAAAAATTAATTAGTGATAGTTGAATATTAATTATACAATTTTAAATTTTAGCTACTAATAATTAAAAATATTTAATTATATATTTTTAAGAACCGGGTTTTAAAATTGACCCGGGTCACCGGTTTGACCGGTTTTTAGCCGGTTTTACCGGTTTTTCATAAATCCGGATTTTAAACCGAATCGGACTCGGCTTCTTCAGCGAGTCACGGTCGGACCGGTTCGACCGGCCGGTCCGGTCCGGTTTTCAAAACACTGGTTCTAACCCTATTATAGCTATAATAGTTTATACATGAATGTGCTGAATCAAGATCAACTTATTTCATAATATTTTTAAAACAAGAGTAAATAATATTAACTTATGATTTAGATAAATATAGCAATTTTTATAAGATCTAGTATAATACAAACAAATAATATTTTGCAATTTTGGTGGTTTTGACAGGAAACTTGAATTTTTTTTAATTTTGGTGAAAAACGAGATTTTACGAAGTTGACAGAAAAACAAGTTTTATCGTTTTGAAGAAATATGCAATTTTGTGATTTTGGTAAGAAATTTTATTTTTAGTTTTGGTGGAATAACTTGTTTTTGCGATTTTTATGAGAAACTCGTTTTGCCGTTTTGACGAGAAACGTGTTTTGCGGTTTTGGTGGAAAAATTTTATTTGCAGTTTTAGAGAAAAAATATCGGTTTTGGCAAGAAAACTCGATTTTGCAATTTGGCGAAAAACTAATTATGTGGTTTATCTTGAAATTTTTAATAAAATATGTGCAACAAATAAATAGACTTAAAAATTATCCACGTTAAACCCAAAGACTAATTATGTTCAGTCCCTTTTAATTTTGTTTTAAAAATCAGAGTTTGAAGATTAAAGATTTTGATTGAGAGTTAGGCCTAACCCTGTTAGTTTGTGCACATTTTAACATTTGCACAAACAATCATTTGCAACACGAAAATAAATCTAGTATATATCTTCTTCTTTTTTTTGTTAAAGTAGAATATATTATTAAATCAAATAGATAATGTGATCGCAACAAAATTTGTCTTAATACCTTTATAGAAGTATTAAAATAGTAAGTATTTTTGGTATACTACAAATAGTTTCTTAATGCTAAATATGAAAAGCCATTTTATATTGTATCAAGGAAATTATAAATACAGCTAACAATAAACACAAAAGAGACAACTAGACATAATATAATTGCTCACTAATGATTATTAACAGATGATAAGCTTCCCCAGGAAATGAGCAAAAGCTTACAAATTTCAAAATACAATTAATTGTCAAAAGACCCCCATTATGAAATTATGCAAGTCTAATAATAAGATAACGAATTTGAAGGACCGACTTTTCCAAATTGTTCCCATATGTTTGTTGATATTATAGAATCTAAGATGGTAAAGAATGACCTGTCTTTTCTTGAAATCGAAATAACTAACAAGAAACAGAATCAAAAAAAAAAATGATGAAAACTCGCTATCATTTTTACTTAGTTCGTTACTTTACCAAGACTTGAACAAGTCGAGTTTCTGAAAAATGTTCATGGCTCCCACTATTTCTTTTCATTGTTTCAATTCCTTTATTTTTGGATTAGAAACACTATCTAGTTTAACTTTATTATAGAAAGATGAAAGATCATTTAGTGACCGTTATTCAGTAAGTGTCTTTTTCAATATCACTAACAAAATTCACTTATATATCTTATTTAATACAATAATTTTAATATAGTGTGATTATGTTCTTAAATCTAAGATTGTAAAGTATATAAACCATTGATAAAATTCAAAAATTTTCCAAAGTCAGTTTTGAAATTTATTTATACAAATATAAAAAATATTATTTTCATTTTCTCATGATGAGAAATTTATTGAAATACCCATAAAGAGGATGCTAGTACCTTTTACATTATAATATACATAAACAAATAAATAACAATCCTTATCCGGATTGAAATACCCATATTGATTAATTTTGTTATTTTCATTTAGGTTGGTTGTTGTATTGAATATATAAATATATTTATTAAGATTATGTATAACCTAATACATATTGTTTTAAGTATGATATAGATAAGATAAACGAAATTCAGAATGAATATAACTATAACATTTTGAAGTCACATACATATATAAATTTTACAAAGAACTAAATTGTAGCAATTACTTGATATTTTATTTTTCTAAATTAATATTTTTATTTATTAATAATTATATATAGAATAATAAATAAAATATATTATAAAAGAATATGTTGTTATTTTAGTTAGATTTTTTATTTTGGATATAAGAAATTGGATTAGTTTAGTTATTCATTTCGTGAGTATATTTATTATATATATTCTTTCAGTTTTAAACTGAAGTACAATTATCCTTCTTTTAGTTAAGCTAAATCAAATTAGTATTATTTATCGTATTAGTTCAATTCTTCATTTTAGATGTATTAGTATATTTTATAACATATTTAATAATAAATACTAAATTTCCTTTCTGTGAATTTTTCAGAAATCATATTATATAAGTAAAAAGCGTTTATAGATTTTTATTGTAATTATAAGACATTTATAATCATCTAAAAATTATACAAAAATAAATAAATAAAACAACTCAATAACACTAATTAGAAATAAATAATACATATGTTACTTTCTGTCACTATATTTTAGACGGAGGGTAACAGAAGTAAACAAAATTAAAATTGAAGATTTATTTAATAAGATATTTAGTTGATGAGCTTTTTTATGATTAATCTTTAGTTGATGAGTTTAATTACTAACAATCTTTTTTGCAATAACTTAGAGGGTGTTATTGGTTTGGATATTTCAGTAGATTTTAAAATACAATTAAAATCTAGTGTTATTGGTTATATGATTTTAAAATCCATATTCAAATCCATTGTTATTGGTTCTATGATTTTAAAATCTATATTCAAATTCACTGTTATTGGTTCTTAGATTTTAAAATAGATTTTAAAATCATGTGTTATTCAATAATAATGATTTGATTAAGGATTTGATTTCAAATTAGATTTCAGTGGATTTATGAGTGTTTTTAAGTTAAAAGTACAAAGGAGAAAATATTGAGTTCAATCTTGATATTTCGATGGATTTGTATTATTGATGTTCCCAATATCTTTTTTTTGCCCCAAGTCATACGTATTGAACATGCTCCACTAACAATTATAAATAATCACTATTTTAAAAAGATATGAGATGCTTGCTACGTGAGTAAAAAATAATAATATATATATATGTAAAAACAAACAGATAAAAAGAAAAAAATTGACATAAACACGTTTGACTTAAAACCACTATATTCAACATAGGGCTGGACATTTTATTCGTTAAATTTGATTCGATTCTTTATTCTTTTCGGTTCGATCCAAAAATTCGGATATCCGTAAGTCTTCGAAGCAAAGCAAATATTAAAAATCATTATCCGTTAAAAACGAAGCAAATCAAAATACTTAAAAGATTAGAGACGAATATCCGATCCGCTCCGACTTTTATATAAATAGTTATATATCTATAGTTAAATAGAATTTTTAATGTGTAATCTTATATAATTTTATTTACAAAATTACTTATAAAAATATAATATGAAGAAAAGAATTATAAGATCTTTATAAAAAAACTACAATTCTTCTTAAAACATTTAATTTATAAGAATTTTTATATATTTTTAAGAATTTATAAATAAACAGTTTCATTAATGTTTTACTTTATCTTTTATAAGAACAAATTTGTATAATATTTTCAGATTTACTTGTATTAAACATAGTGGAAAAGGTATCGTAAATATCCGTGAATATTCGCAAATATCCATAAATTTTTCGGATATCCGTAAAACCAAATATCCGTATTTTTCCCAAGCAAAGCAAAGCGGAAAATTAGATATCCGTGAAGTCCAAAGCAAATCACAAATACTGAAAATATGTTAATATTCAATCCGTGCCCACCCCTAGTTCTAACATACATTTTTTAGTTGGTTGATCCCGTTTGAAAGTTTTCTAATTTAATATTTTCCAATTATCCAATTTGTACAATTTAATATTCTCCACTTTCTATCGTATGTGTCCTTCATAATTTATATATAATCTCTATTACATATTAATAAAAATTACACAAGTACAAACACTGAAAACTCCAAACTAAAAGCATGATGAAATACATTTTGTAGGTTTTTAAAAAAAATTATATTTTGTTACAAATCTGAACTTATTGCAAATCCATTTGACTAATTTATAATAATCCACTTATTTTGATTTTGAAATCTGTATATTTGATTCTAAAATTGATTTGTTTGATTTTAAAATCAATGGATTTATCAAAATTTCTAAATCCAAAATGTATTTCTAAATCCACTAAAATAATAGAACCAATAACCCCTACTTAATGTTATTTGTTGTTTGTGATTCACAAAACATAAATATTTAATTTATTTTTAAGAGAATGGAAAGAAAATATATAAGAATGCATCACCATAACGAAATCGAAAGGAATAAAATCCAGAAAACTTTAAAACAAAGTCCACAACGATAACCGACTAAACTAAAGGCGCCATATTTTGTTCACTCTCTATATTGTAAGTATAGTAGAGTCCAATACATAACTGAAATCATTCAAACTTGAACACAAGGTGGCACGCATTAGAAGCCTTGAGCAAATTATTCATTTTTTTGTGAGTCCTACGTCTCTGTTTCAACTTATCAAGCTGGCCCGGTTCAATGGGATTTGTAGAGAAAGTTGCATTCTTCAACCCTGCTGCATTCTTTAGAATATATATAGCCACTTCTTCTTCCTTTTCTCTTTTCCAATCGTATCTTTTCCACACAAATGTCTTAAGATGTGACAACAAACATTCAGGGACACACTTTGGTTTATTCCATTCCCAGCCGAGCACATGATAGTCATCAGAATAAATCCTATATTTCTGTAACCAACGAGAAAAAAGGAGTATTCAATGTATATCAATATTATACCATCAAAAATAGCTAGCTGAATAATAAAAGAATAAAATGTCTTACACCATCGAGCTTCAAGACTTGTAGTTTAGGTGAATGTTCGAGCATCCAAGTAAGTAAATCATACCAGCCTGGTTCTTGCGTATACATCTGTAGATATACCAGTTGATAGAAGATACATCCAGTAGTAGGATATATGGTCTATCCATGAGACAAATTAATAACATATACAAATAATGAGATAACCAAAAAAAGTTTTTTAGTGGAAATACAAAAAAGTTACCTGTGAGGGTGATACATTCAAGACAAGATCTCTGACTGAAACGAGAGATTCACCGATTACATTACAAACTCCAGCAATATTTGCCTCCACCAGCTCCGGTGCATTCAGAGAAAAATGTGGACATGCTAACTCTCCAATCTCTAAGTATTTAAGAGAAGGAACATCTATCACATATCCAGCAAACTCGCCATGAAAATTGTCATCATAAATCCTTAATCTCTGCAAAGAAGGGACTTTGATAGTGAAAAATTTCACAGTAGATTCGTAAGTTCGTTCCACAACCAGTTCTTCAAGTCTGGGACAGCCAGATAAAAGGTTACAAATAGATTCATCGTTTGTGTAGAACGCTAGAATGAGATGCAGCGTTTTAAGAGACTTCATCGAACCCGGTGCAGAGATATCTACAAGAATCAGACTCCCGAGTTTCAAAGTCACTAGTGTATCACAAGTACACAAGCTACTCGTAAATACGAAGTAGTCGACCTCGAATGGCTCGAGGAGAAATTCGAGTACCAATGTACGCAAATTTAGAGCAAACGCAGTTTTAATCCAATGTACAACATCTACCGCATCAGCTTTATCTGATCCAAAGCTGAGATGAAAACTCTCTAGAACCTTAGGTTCATATGAAAGGAGAGACTTGTGAACAGTCTGTGAAAATGTTTGGAGTTCACTCTGGTAATCCTCAGAATAAAAATTCAATTTTGGCACCGACTTCCAACGAGACTGCCATTCTTTAGACAAGACACTCGTTGATACGGCAGTTTTTATTGGAACTAAAGATAGGATTTCCAGAATCAAATTTTCATCCAGCTGACCGATCATGTCCTCAGTCACGACACCGGTCTTTGGAAAACTTTTTACTGCAAAAAAGAAATCAAAGAAAAAAATATATATTTACTTAAGAGTTTCAGTTTGTATTAAAATTCAAAACTCTTTTAAACAAAGAAATATACCTTTTTCAGTTGTTGTTGGCATTGTTGCTATTAAAATCTTTCAGATCAATGCACTGATATTTGAAAAATATTTTTACCCAAAAATTGGCTTGCACAGATCAAATGTTAACAAGTAAAAAACACAAAATATTAAGATTTCTTGTTGTAAATTGCAGATTTTGTTTTCAGTTGGTGGTCTCTAGACATCTAATATATTTAAGATGAAACATCGGTATCTAAGAACAAACAAAATCGGAAGAATCATTCATGGCTCTCTGATACCATAGAAAAACTTAAAAGGGATGAAAAGATTTGAAGAAAAGTATTTAGTTTTGCTTTGTTATTTATTTAGTTAGGCTCGAGTACATCGTTTTATAGAGGATATATGTCAATGCCAACTTAAGGTTCATGATTCGAGAGTAAACCATATCTGTTTGCAATCTTGTTTGATGACGTGTTTTACTCGTACTCGTTGTACTAGTTTTGTGTAGATAAGATGTTTTTTAGTCAATGTAACCGTTGTATATTTTAAAGAAAAAGATTTAATCCTTATTTATTTAGTTAGATTCGAGTATATCAATTTATATAAAAAACAATTTAGAAAGAGGACATGTGTCAATGTCAACTCAAGGTTCGTGATTCGACAGTAAACCATATATGTTTGCAATCTTTGTTTGATGACGTGTTTTACTCGTACTCGTTGTACTAGTTTTGTGTAGATAAGATGTTTTTTGGTCAATGTAACCGTTGTATATTTTAAAGAAAAAGATTTAATCCTTATTTATTTAGTTAGATTCGAGTATATCAATTTATATAAAAAACAATTTAGAAAGAGGACATGTGTCAATGCCAACTCAAGGTTCGTGATTCGACAGTAAACCATATCTGTTTGCAATCTTTGTTTGATGACGTGTTTAGCTCGTACTCGTTGTACTAGTTTTGTGTAGATAAGATGTTTTTTGGTCAATATAACCGTTGAATATTTTAAAGAAAAAGATTTAATCCTTATTTATTTAGTTCGATTCGAAAGTATATCAATTTATATAAAAACAATTTAGAAAGAGGACATGTGTCAATGCCAACTCAAGGTTCGTGATTCGACAAGAAACCATATCTGTTTGCAATCTTTGTTTGATGACGTGTTTTACTGCATCGTTGTACTAGTTTTGTGTAGATAAGATGTTTTTTGGTCAATGTAACCGTTGTATATTTTAAAGAAAAAGATTTAATCCTTATTTATTTAGTTCGATTCGAGTATATCAATTTATATAAAAAAACAATTTAGAAAGAGGACATGTGTCAATGCCAACTCAAGGTTCGTGATTCGACAGTAAACCATATCTGTTTGCAATCTTTGTTTGATGACGTGTTTTACTCGTACTCGTTGTACTAGTTTTGTGTAGATAAGATGTTTTTTGGTCAATATAACCGTTGAATATTTTAAAGAAAAAGATTTAATCCTTATTTATTTAGTTCGATTCGAGTATATCAATTTATATAAAAAAACAATTTAGAAAGAGGACATGTGTCAATGCCAACTCAAGGTTCGTGATTCGACAAGAAACCATATCTGTTTGCAATCTTTGTTTGATGATCGTGTTTTACTGCATCGTTGTACTAGTTTTGTGTAGATAAGATGTTTTTTGGTCAATGTAACCGTTGTATATTTTAAAGAAAAAGATTTAATCCTTATTTATTTAGTTAGATTCGAGTATATCGATTTATATAAAAGAACAATATAGAAAGAAGACATCTGTCAATACCAACTCAAGGTTAATGATCTGAGAATAAACCATATATGTTTGCAATCTTTGTTTGATGACGTGTTTACTCTTACTCGTTGTACTAGTTTTGTGTGGATAATATGTTATACTTTTGGTCAATACAACCATTGTATATTTTAAAGAAAATGATTTAATTTTACATTTTTATTTATTTAATTAGATTCGAGTATATCAATTTATATAAAAGAACAATATAAAAAGAGGACATGTGTCAATGCTAATTCAAAGTTCATGATCTGAGAGTGAAAAAATAAATGTCTGCAATATGTTTTTGATGAGGTGTTTTTGTCGTACTCGTTGTATTGTTTTTGAATGGATAAAACTGTATTTTTGGTTAAAGTGATTAATTAACCATTATAAATTTTGACAAAGTTATGAGTTTATTGGGCTTTTATTTTTTTGGTTGATCCACTTTGCATTTCTGATGTTGAATTATAGCTTTCCTGATTCATCTTCTTATCTTGTAAAGTCCATTGAACCTCTATGTAAGCTGACAGTTTTTTTTTCTTACTTTGTTAAAAAGACTTGAATTGTTGTCATTCTTCTTTGATGCATACTTTGGCTGCCTTGGCCAACATCTATGATTCTTCTTAGGTAGTTATGATGTGGTGATTCATATAATAGGACGGTTATGAATTGACTCAAGGTGAACACTTTTCAAGGGACTTCATAGAAACAAGAGAATATCATCTAACTTAACTAATAGTACAAAACCACATCATATAACCTTCCTTATGTTAAAGGAAACTTCGTCTCTGCCTACAAAATCTCCAAGAGTCAAAACAAACGATAGAGAGAAGATTGAGAAAAAATATACTGGTTAATCTTGACTAATAGTTTTGGTGATTTGGCTGAGGTGTTTCTCTAAATAAAGAAAAGAGAATGATGCTGTTCAAACCGAGTCTCCTACACGGTTGTAAATGCTTTAGGCCCTTGGTGGTGGTTTCAGCAATGCTGCTAGTCGAGGCTGTTGTCTATCATGGTCAACAGATTACATCAGTACACTTAGTCTTACTGAAAACACATGAGATCAATATAATGTATATAAAACATGAGATCAACACATATGTAGGTGATAATTACCATTTTAATGTTTTAGTAAGTTTTAATCATAAAACACCTTTTAATAACATTGTACCTAGCTTAGATTTCAGATATGAAAATTAAATTAGAAATGGTCATAAATTTGATGCTGGGAATGATTTATTCTCCTAAACATAATTAATTTAGTTTAGTTTAAACCTCAATTTAAAGAAATGTAGAAACTTTCTAGTCATTCAGAAAAAAGTAAAATGTAAAAGAATCGAGAAACATATTTAAACCCCCAACTATTTTAAATTGGATGAAAAACCTTCAACTAATATTTTATTTTTTTAATCTCTAACTATGAAACCGTTAATGTTGTTAACCTTCCGTTAACAAAATCAAAATTTCTTAACGGAGACCCTTTAAACTGAAACAGGGCATTTCATGTAATCACAAAAACGACATGATGTTCTTATAATCAATAGATATTTTAAAGATTTAAACCCCAACTATTTTTAAATTGGATAGAAAACCACCAACTAAAACTCTATGTTTTTAAACCCTCAGCTATTAAACCTTTAATGCTTTTAACCCTCTGTAAACAAAGTCATATATTTTGTGAACGGGAACCATTAAATTGAAACACAAAGTTTCATGTAATCACATAAACTAAATGAAATGCTTAAAACCCCCCTTATATGAGTGAGCAATGACAATGACAATTCGTCCTCAAATAAAAAAATTAGAGTTCTTCTTCCTTTTCAAGAACCATTAAAGGTGAGATAAGTCAAAAAGTTGTGTTGTTTCTAATTCTAATTCGTTCTCTCCTATTCATTTACTTAACACTCCAAAATTCACCTTTCTACGCCCAAAACTTTGTCGAGATCAAATTTGTTTCGAAAAGATGACTTTGTTTACGACCCTTAGTAAACAAAGTCTTTTTTTTGGAACGTAAACTCGTTAAACTGAAACGCATCGTTTCATTTAATCACATAAATGACACAAGATGCTTAAAAGTTAAAACCACTTTATCAATGGTCAGGGACAGTCATGATTCATCCCCAAATCAAAGATTAGGGTTCTTCTTCCTTTTCAAGAACCATCGAAAATGAGATAAGTCAAACTTTGTTGTTTCTATAGGAGGTGATCAATTTGCGTAGAAAAATGTGAATTTTGGAATGTTAAGTAAATGATCAGGAGAGAAAGAAATAGGATTAGAAACGATACATCTTTTTGATTTATCTCACCTTTGATAGTTCTTGAAAAAGAAAAACTCTAATTTTATTTTATTTGAGGATGAATTGTGATTGTCATTGCCCATTGATATAGGGGGTTTAAGCATTTCGTATTGTTTATGTGATTACATAAAAATTCAACGGTTTCTCGTTTAGAGAAGATGACTTTGTTTACAAAGGGTTAAAGGCATTAAAGATTTAATAATTGAAAGTTTAAAAATATATAATTTTATTTGGGAGTTTTCCATCCGATTTAAAAATAATTAGATGTTTAAATCACTAAAATATCTATTGATTATAAGAATCTTTTGTTGTTTTTGTGTATAAATGAAATGTCGAGTTTCGATTTAACGGATCTCCATTAAGAAAAACGATTTTTTAACGGGAGTAATGGTTTAATAGTCGGAGGTTTAAAATCATAAATTTTAATTGGATGTTTTTTATCCGATTTAAATAACTAAAAACCCTTTAGTTCATTGACTTTATTGCATTTGTTCGAAAATAAAATAAAAATTTGTTTTAATTAATCTGTTCACATAAAAATAAGGAAAATACCTCAAAAGATTTCTACTCCGACACGAAACATCTCAGTCTCGACTCTCCGAACCCTTCTCACGATTCTTGTCTCGTAACCTAATTGGTCACAATTCCGGCAGCGATGATTTCTAGATAGCTTCCGCTGACTGATTCCCAACTCTCTCTAGCGGCATCCATGGCAATGGGACTTCCTCGTCTCGTTGCTGTTGCCTTTACACTACTTTCTCTACTTTCAACCCTTCTCCCTCTCCCTCTCTCTCTCGCTGGTGAGTTTTCCTTTGTGAAATTCTCTATCGCTTTGTTGATTTTGATAAAGATGATTAATTTGTTTTTTTTCTTTGTGTGTGTGTGTGTAGGTGAGATAACATCTATTGAATCTGTGCCTGACCTTCAGAAGCTTATGTATGTTGCTGTTGATGGGTATCCTTGTGTACGCCTTCTCAATCTCTCTGGAGAGATTGGCTGTTCCAGTAAGCTTCTTTTTTCTCTTACTTGGCCGTCCCGTAACTGACTGTTACTATTCGAGATTAGTTCCCATGATTTTTTTATTTTGTTTATAAATACTCAGATCCTGGATTGAGTAAGGTGGTGGCTCCAATCATTAAACTAAAGGATGTTAGAGATTTGGTTCAGCCACACACTGTTTTGGTCACAGCTGATGAAATGGAAGATTTCTTCACCAGGCATGTCCCTTTTCTCCTGTAGCTAGCTAGTAGCTATACATGAAATAGGTGTTGTTGGTTGGTGTTTACTTAACAAATCTATAAATGAACTCACTTTTGTTGTTAGTGCATGAGGAACTAATGCATTATGTATTCACTAGGATCCTATATTTAATTGGAGTTGTATGGCATTATTTGTTAGATTTTGTACCTCTTCAACAATTTACGCTACAGTCCTGCATTGTGCGTTCTGTCTTACTTGTGGCGCGATTCGTTAGAGTTTGTTAAACCAGAAACGACTCATGATTTAGTAACATTTTTCAGGGTGTCAAATGATTTGAGTTTTGCTAGCAAAATTGGTGGCGTTCTAATTGAGTCAGGATCTAGCTTTCAACAAAAGTTAAAAGGTACTATGCCAATCCGCATTTTCTATTGTTCTGTCCCTCTTATCTATGTTCATGGCATTATTGTTTGTTTCTTCTTTCTTGTAGGTCTTTCCCCTGATAAAATGTTTCCTCAGGCGGAGTTTTCACCATATAAAAACGTTGAGTACAAATGGAATCCAATGGTATGATGTCAAAAACTCTGAATCTTTAAAGTTACATTTTGTGATGCAGGTATGTCGGTTATAAAATATCTTAATCAGTTATTACCAAATTCATTGTCAAGCATTTCCAAGCTGTATGCTATTTTTACTGGAATTATACGACTACATGCTCACACATCAAAAATCCTTATCTTGTGATTTGTTATTGGTATGTATTTGAAAACGGAATGCTTGTATGTGCTAAGATTTTCACTTACAAAGAAGTTCTTAAGACAGTCGCATATTATCTACCTTAGTAAAATAATAGTGCAACTTATTCTTTTTTCATGGAGAAGAAAGTGGTTTCAATTTTATAAGTAGTTGCAGACAATTGGTCTCTAGCCCTCTTAACCATTCTAAAAAATCATACATTTTATTTGCAGGCATCAAGCATTATGTGGAAAGCTTATAATTTTCCTGTGTACTTATTGTCAGAAAGTGGTATATCAGCTGTGCACGAGGTAATCCTTCAAACTTGCATTCCTCTGGAGATTATAAACATGAGTTTCTATTTCGTGGGGAAAAGAAAGGCTTATAGCATTATGTCTGTTTGTCACTCATAAGAGCAGTATTCCTTGATGGGAAACATGTTGCACGAGACCATTTTCTGAATGTCATTTGGAATGAGTACTCTTACTTTAGATTGCAGAAAGTTGGCTAAACATTGATTACCGAATTATGCATAAGAATACATATTTGGTCCTTGAATGCTTGTCTTATGCATCTGGGTGCAGCTGAAATGAAAGTTTATAGCTTTTGAAGTGCAAATTTGTTGGTTTCCTTAGCGTGAACTCGAACCAGCCATTGCCTTTCCATTTGTCTTGCGGTAGTGGCAAATTCATGACCTACCTGTAGTTTCAGAGATTGTTGAAAAGACTAAAATAAAATGTTTACAGGGCTGGTCAACTACCCCAGTAGAAATATCATATATGTTGCTGTTATTACCAGATGAGACTCTGTCAAGAGGCTAGATATATGTATATTGTTGTGTTGGTACTAATCCTAAATTGTCTGGCTGTCAAGTTATCTGAATAGATTTACTTTGTTGACTTTTTACTTGCATGCTAATAGCTAATATTTTTGGGCAGTTCCTTTCCAAGAAAGACATGAAGCATAATACTTTCACCAGTGACGTCGCTGAATTCAATATGGTTATGGAGGTATTTATTTGGCTTTAGCAATCTAGCTCACTAGAGTGTCAAACATCTTTTTGAATTTTTACTGTGACTGATATTTGAACCTTTATTTTATGGATTAGACTACCAAAGCTGGTACACACAATTCGGAGGCTTGTTTACAGGAAGGAACCTGCCTCCCATTGGGCGGATATAGGTAACATTTTTGGAAGGTCTAAATGCTCTCAAGCACTGTCTGATTTCAAAACATGTGTTAACTTTTTAACGAATAGGTTTCGTTTCTAATATCTTTGTTATGAAGTACAGTGTTTGGTCCTCACTTCCACCAATCGACGTTTCGTCTTCCAACAATCGCAAGCCAATTGTGCTAACTGTAACGTCCATGGATTCTGCATCATTTTTCCGTGACAGGAGCTTCGGTGCAGATTCACCAATATCTGTGAGATCTTGCGATTTATTGCTTCTGGCTTGACCTATATATGTGGTATTTACTCTTCTTCTCAGATTCAATGTTCAATGACTCATTTGGTTTTCAGGGACTGGTAGCTCTTCTGGGAGCAGTTGATGCTCTTTCTCGAGTTGAGGGTTTTAGTAATCTCAAAAAGCAGGTGCATTGTGAATTTGTTGTTATCAAACTGCAATAGCTTGCACTTTGCTGTCTTGTGCCTCTTATAGCTTGACGTGTATATCCTGCAGCTTGTGTTTTTGGTTTTGACCGGAGAAACGTGGGGTTACCTTGGCAGCAGGAGGTTTTTACATGAACTGGATCTGCATTCAGATGCTGTAGCAGGCCTTACCGATACTCCAATTGAAACGGTAACCTTTGTTGTTTTGATCCGACAAAGTTTGTAGAGACAGCAAGTCTTATGCATGAATACCCTTGTGATATTGAGGGCCCTTAAGAATTTGTTGTCTTCTATAATCTATCAGGTGCTTGAGATAGGATCCGTTGGAAAAGGCTTGAGTGGAGGGATCAATACCTTCTTTGCTCATAAAACCAGGGTGAGAAATTCCTGATACGCTGAAACTCTTACGTAATTCATTAGATCATCTGAATCTGTCGCAGAGCGACTTAACCTCAACATTTGGTGTTCTGCTTTAGGTTTCTTCTGCTACAAACATGACACTGGATGCCTTAAAGATAGCTCAGGATTCATTTGCATCAAAGAGTATCAAGATTGTTTCAGCCGATAAGACGAACCCTGGAATACCTCCATCATCCATGATGGCATTCATGAAGAAGGTACAACATGCTTTTCAAATATATATAGATGGAAAGACAATTCAAATTTGAATTCGGAATTATATGAGCATGGATCTTTTGATCTCATTATATCTACTGTAAGAAATCATGAAATGATAGGAAAAGTATGCTTAATGTTAAATGTGGGTTCGAATCAAATGGGCTAGAGTGAGAAAGGTATAAACATCATATTTCATTGTTGCAGAACCCTCAGACTTCAGCTGTTGTTCTTGAAGACTTTGATACCAAGTTTGTGAATAAGTTCTACCATAGTCACCTCGATGATTTGTGTAAGAAAGTGTTACAGCCTGTCTTTCTCTTCTTTTCAGTCCGAAATACCGTTTTTAACTTTTTCTGGTATTTATTTGCAGCAAATATCAACTCCTCATCCGTAGTAGCAGCTGCTTCTGTCGTGGCCCGTACGCTTTACATCCTTGCAAGTGACCGCAAAGATTCAGCTCTGGGATCTATCCATGTCAATGCTTCTTTCGTTGAAGAGCTTCTAGCCTGTCTCGTATCTTGTGATCCGGGCTTATCATGCAACTTGGTCAAAGATTATATTTCACCGACAAACACTTGCCCAGGCAACTATGCTGGCGTCATGATTGGAGAACCTTCCTCCAAACCTTACCTTGGTTCCGTCAGTGACGTTTCTAGATTCCTATGGAACTTTCTTGCTGAAAAAACATCTGTCCAAAAGGGAAACACAACCTCGGTTTGTTCAAAAGGAAGCTGTAGCAGAACCGACCAAGTGTGTATCAAAGCAGAGAGTAACAAGGAGGGAACATGCGTGATCTCCACAACCAGGTAAACTCTTTTCGCATAGAAATGTGAAATTATAAGCTAGTGATGTCATCGTTCAAAAAAAAAAAGCTAGTGATGTCACATCAGAACTGTGCTTGGGGCCTTACATGGTTTGGAAGAACCTTTCTTCAACAAAACCTAGGGTTGATTCGGTTGTTCTGGTTGTGTCAGGTATGTTCCAGCATATTCAACAAGGTTGAAGTATGCAGATGGCGCTTGGACTATTCTGCACCAAAACACATCGGATTCTATGGGGATGGTTGATCCGGTCTGGACGGAGAGCAACTGGAACACTATAGGCATGCAAGTGTACACGGTCCAGCACTCAGCATACGACAATGCAGTCCTTGTAGCGGGTATTACAGTCGCAACATTGGCTTATGTTGGAATTATGGTTGCCAAATCGTTCATCAGAAAAGCTTTGAAGCAGGATTGAGACTTGGTTGTAGCTTACAAAATTTTACTTTGTCAGTTTTCACCCATGCAACACCAACTGTACGGTGGTAGAAAACAGTTGTTCCTACTAAGCTATATTGAAAATAGTTGTTCCTTTTTTTTGGAGAGAGTTCATATTAAATTCTCAGTATTGATCAAAAATAAGCAAGCTTGAATAAGCAAAGTTCTGTAAACAGTTAAACAGTGAAGAAGTAAGGGATATTTTTTTATAGCAGAAAAGATTTCAAGTTAGGTTGCAGATATTAATGGAGCTTACTTTGGAACAACATTCCCTCATTTGTTATGGGAACTTAAAGCCGCAGAAACTGACTCAAAGCCTAGTATGTCCCAAGAATCTTTGGGTTTAAAGTACACAAATCAATGATATGCTAGTAAAAGCGATGATAGCTCAGATTTATCTTCCCCTGGAGTAAAACAATCACTGCTCTTTTGACAATTTGAGGGATTCAAAAGATTTTTTGCCTTATTAGTTGGAATTTTTGTTTTTGTTATGGGAATTCTTTTATGTTTGATGCAACCATGCTAAAAAGCTTCTTTTTTTTCTTTGGAGAGTTTTTACATACGGAGGTAATATTTGATCGATTGTTCACTATCCTTTTTTATACTAAAGATATACATCTACAGCAATAATTAGAGGATCTACACTGGAAGATAATTCAATTTCAGCTTGCAAACACTGCACAGATCCAAATGTAAGGAAATAACAAAGATAGTAGTATCTTACTTTGGATTATCTACTTCTTTCTTCGCATATTACTTGACTTATCAGCCTTATCTAGTCGTTTCTACTTTTACCAAGTCGTTATTGTTTTGACAACTCTCAAAACTATATATGGATCATTGACCAAAATAGTTGACTTTTAATTTGAAATAATAAAAAAAAAAGCTGTTAAAATGGATAAGGAAGAAAACAAAAGGTAAAATATCCATGGCCACATCTTCTAATTTTAACGTAAGAATAAGATTAGTTTTCGGATCATTAAGATTATCTTCAAAGTTCAAAGCAATATCTCATTTGTCTCCTTTCTCTTCTATATAAACATCGCATCAAAATCTATTTCTCTTCATCACAGAGTTCCCTCTCGCATAATAAATTTATTAACAAATCAAATAAAACAAAATAAATCGGTGTGATCATAGAGTTTCATGCACAAATGACTGCTTCAAAGATTGTTTTTGTGTTACTATTGCTTGTATTAATCAATATAAGCAGTACTAATATCAATGGTGTCAATGCATTTCACAAAGTTATCAAAAAAATGCAATCTAAATCGACTTCGTTAGAGGTAGTGAGCCATCTTCATAGAACCGGCTTTCACTTTCAACCTCCCCGTCATTGGATTAACGGTAGGTTGTGACAAGTTATTCAAACTTCATATTTATTTCAGAAAGAATATAATAAGAACGATAAGAAATTTTTTGTTTTTAATTGTTGATGTAACCAAAACATACTGTTGTCTAATCATTGTTTTCCTTTGGTTTGTTGTTTTTTGCAACTATCTTTTTGGTGGCCTTCTCGACTCCAACAGATCCAAATGGTAAGTTCATCACATTTTTATCTATGTGAAACTAATAACAAAAAAACATGATATTATTATAATAACAAAAAAAAAGAACATTATATCAATATAATGTGACGATATTCTAAATAAAACAGGTCCAATGGTGTACAAGGGAGTCTACCATCTTTTCTACCAATACAATCCCAAAGGTGCGGTTTGGGGTAACATTGTGTGGGCTCATTCAGTTTCTAAGGACTTGATCAATTGGGAAGCTCTTGAACCGGCTATTTACCCATCCAAATGGTTTGATATCAACGGTACATGGTCCGGTTCAGCCACCAAAGTACCGGGGAAAGGACCGGTTATCCTCTACACTGGTATCACCGAGAACCATACTCAGATCCAAAACTATGCCATTCCCCAAGACCTTTCCGACCCATACCTCAAGAAATGGATCAAGCCAGACGATAACCCTATCGTAAGACCCGACCACGGCGAGAATGGATCCGCTTTCCGTGACCCGACGACTGCTTGGTTCAACAAAAAAGATGGGTACTGGAGAATGCTTGTGGGCTCAAAGAACAAGCGTAGAGGAATTGCTTATATGTACAAAAGTCGTGACTTCAAGAAATGGGTCAAAACTAGACGTCCCATACACACTAGAAAAGCTACTGGTATGTGGGAATGTCCTGATTTTTTCCCGGTTTCCATCGGCAAGAAAACCGGTTTAGACACCAGCTACGACGGTCCAAACACCAAGCATGTGTTGAAGGTTAGCTTGGACTTGACCAGGTACGAGTACTACACTCTTGGAAAGTATGATACCAAGAAGGATCGTTACAAGCCCGACGGTACCACTCCTGATGGCTGGGATGGTTTGAGACTAGATTATGGCAACTTCTATGCGTCAAAGACATTCTTTGATGAAACGAAGAACAGAAGAATCCTTTGGGGTTGGGCTAATGAATCTGATAGTGCTGTGGAAGATACCTTGAAGGGTTGGGCCGGTGTTCAGCTTATCCCAAGAACGGTCTTGCTTGACTCTACTGGTAAACAACTCGTGTTTTGGCCTATTGAAGAGATTGAGTCGTTGAGAGGAAAGAATGTTCAAATGAACAACAAGAAAATAGAGATGGGTCAACGCTTTGAGGTCCAAGGAATCACCCCGGCTCAGGTAGTTATCATGTTTTTATACTATGTACACTTATCAAGATTTATACTTAATTAAAAAAAAAGATTTATACTTAATTAAAAAAAAAGATTTATACTTAATTAGGATATAGCCGAATGAAACATTGGCTTTGGTTTGCAAATTTAAAAATTTATTATATATAGATCACATGACTCCTAAAATTTGAACGTAAATACAGGTTGATGTGGATGTGACATTTAACGTTGGAAGTCTAGACAAGGCAGAAACATTTGACGCGAGTTTTGCAACAAAACCACTAGATTTATGTAACATGAAGGGTTCAAATGTGACTGGAGGGGTTGGACCTTTTGGTTTGATCACCTTGGCTACATCTGATCTACAAGAATACACTCCCGTCTTCTTCAGAGTCTTCAAAGATGCCACAACCAACAAGCCTAAGGTCCTTATGTGCTCTGATGCCAAGCCGTATGTTTTCAAAACTCTATAGCTATATTATACGCTTTTGGCTAATCTTTTTATTTAGCTATTATGGGATATCGATATTCATCTTTAAACTACATGAACACCACGTTTTTTACGTTTTGTAGAATCCACATATATGTTTTGGCTAGACTATCATTATATATAGACACAAAACTCACTTTTACGTTTAAAACTTGTTGTTTTTAATTTGGTTTTTCTAACACTTGAACTTATATATACACACAGTTCAACTCTCAAAGGAGACACCGGCACTGACTCCACAGAGAAGATGTACAAACCATCGTTTGCTGGTTTTGTCGATGTTGATCTCGCCGACGGAAAGATATCTCTAAGGAGTTTGGTATATACAAAACTTTTTCATTTTTATTCTGAAAAATATTTTGTACAAAAGCAAATTAAAATATTAGATGACATAGTTTATAGGATATTGCACTAATTAATAATCTGTGCAGATTGATCACTCGGTCGTGGAAAGCTTTGGAGCAAAAGGAAAGACAGTGATAACATCTCGAGTGTATCCGACCAAAGCTGTAGGTGATAACGCTCATTTGTTTGTCTTCAACAATGGGTCACAGCCAGTGACTGTCGAGAGCCTCAACGCATGGAACATGCAGAAGCCCCTGAAAATGAACCAAGGAGCTAAATGATCACATTCTTTTTATTTTTTCTTTAATTAATAAATTTCGTTTGTTTTTTATAAGAAAGAGAGAGAGTCTGTGACAATATTATAGAGAAGAGACTTACTGTGTTTCTTTTCTATCGATTCATTTGTACATAGTCCATTGCTTTATATGGACTAGATCTCAATAAAATCACTATTTATGAAATAAAATATATACAGAGTAAATGAGAAACAGCAGAGCGCATGCTTCCTCAAATTTACGCAGTATGCACCTTTCAATAAGGCTGGATCTTATTACTCGTTACTCGCCTTAAATTCTTTACTTGATTTGTATCCGTCATGAAAATTCAACTACTCGGTGTTGGCAACGCAAGTAACAAGTCGACAATTTTCATCACTTGCAAGACCAAGTCAAGTATCAAGTATCATTATTATTTTTAGTACTTGACTCGTTACTTGACTCGTTACTTGCTATTTGTTACTTGCACCATTACTTGTTATTTGTTATATATTTGTTCATATTTGTCTTTTTTTTACTTGCATTTAGGATTGGACAAAAAATATACATTACTCTTCTTATACTTGTTACTTGTTTCGTATCCGTCTTGATTTTTAAATACTCGTCATGATCTAGTCAAGTATTAAATAGTAATAAATATTAGAGAAAAAATATTAGCTATATGACTTGTTATTACCTATTACTTGTTAATAGAAAACATTTTTGTCATTGTAAAAATTATACAATGTTTATATATCGAAATATTCATATGTTTTTTATTTATCTTCTTTATAATATGAACAAATATTTCGTTTAAAATAATTCACATGTTATTTTAAGTAAAAATAAGCAAAACAAACTTTCATGTATATTTCTAATAGAATATGATTTAGTAAATAGTTTTTAAATGCTCAGAAAAATTCGTAAATAATTCACAAGTACTCGTAAATAGTTAACTAATATTCGTAAATAGCAAATAATAGAACGGACAAATAACTTGCAAGTAATTCATTTTTGATCAAGTACTCGAAATAACAAATATTTATTTTTAACAAATCAAGTACAAATCGAAAATTTTATTACTTGTAGCAAATCAAGTAGCAAATACTCGCGAAATAGCAAATAGTTACCTTGTGTCCAGCCTTACCTTTCAAGGACAACTAGAAGACATGAATCTTTGTTCCTCGTGGAGGGATTTAATGTTGTGGTTAGAATCTTTGTTTCTATTTTTGAGTTGATTCTCAAGTCTACCCATGCATACTCAAATTGTTGTCTTCTAAGTTGTTCAACCGTAACAATATTAACTTATGATTTTCAAACAATTTTACTAGCAGTTTTAAAATATTACACTTAAATTTCGTTAACATCGTCTAGGATGCACAATTCGGAAGAGGCATATGCAGAATGGAATAATAAGAACAAATAAGTGATTAAGCATGAATAGAAAACAAAATCCTTTTACTGATATAATCTTTGAACATCAAAATTCACTGAAGCAAAAACAACCTTATCAAAGGGCAGAGATAAAACAAACAAAAAGAAAAAGGCAAGCAAGATCAGGTTCTTGAAACGAGTCTACTTGATCTTCTTCTTAGGCCTCAACTGCAAAATAAAAACAAATATTCATCAGATATTAGTTTAACAGAAATTGAATAAGATTTTAAGAAATTTAAAAAACAAAGCAGCAAAAACTGAACCTGGTTGCTATGGCCACACTTCTTCTTCCTGCAGTTCACAGCTCTTGGGTGAAGACGAGCATAGCACCTAATTGCAAACGTGACATAACATTAGAAACAATGCCAACAAAACTTCATCAAAACCGGAAAACCACACAACTAACACTACTCTAAATCCAAAACAAAGCATAGACGCCAAACTTGTCTTCAAACAGACACCACAAAGATTATTCAACAATATCTTATTAGCAATCCAAACACCACAATGAAACACGTATCCAAATAATAATTTAACAAATGTACCATTCAAGAAAATCATCTGGAAAGATAAGAAAATTGACCAGCTGACAAAGTTTGGAGAATGAAATATTGATATAGGGAACATTTATAACCTCGCACGCATTGTAACTTGCTAGAGAAGCTAAGTTAATTCCCCAAATAAACCCTATCACAGTATTAAACTAATTCCAAAATGACAAAAGACTTTGAGAAGCTTACTTGCGGCAAATCATCTTGTCCTGATTGTACTTACGAGCCAAAGCCATCAAAGAAGGCTCGATGATACCTCCTCTAAGCCTCAACACAAGATGAAGCGTTGACTCTGTGAAACAGAACATTTAACATTTTAAGTAACTGAGAATGTTTTTTATTCAGACAAGTCAGAGTTGTAACCTTTCTGGATGTTGTAGTCAGCCAAAGTACGTCCATCTTCGAGCTGTTTTCCGGCGAAGATCAATCTCTGCTGATCCGGAGGGATTCCTGGTGAATGATGAGAGATCTGATTAGGTGTCTCACTGAAGAGGAGAACAGAGAATGTAAAAAGGTACCTTCTTTGTCTTGGATCTTGGCCTTGACATTGTCGATGGTGTCGGAGGACTCGACCTCGAGGGTGATGGTCTTCCCGGTTAGGGTTTTCACGAAGATCTGCATCTTTTCTCTGTTCGTCTTCTATCTATCGGCGAGGTGATCTTAAAGAAGGAGGCGGGTTTTATGCTCTTTCATTTCTAGGGTTTTGTATATTATTGGGCCGGGCTATTCTGTGAGTTAAAGGCCCATAGGAGACATTTGCAAGAGCAACAGAGGCTGTTTAAGGAATGGGTTTATAACGGACGTATCCCATGTCAATGGAAGAAACCAACGAGTTAATGGCTGAAATGTAAGATGAATGTTTGTGATTAAAAAATAGACCTACAATCATTAAAAAAAGAAATTGATGAAATTTCAAATTTATTGATCAATTAAAAAGGAACATTTATAAAAAAATAAACTAAAAAATGTAGTTACGCAAAAGGCCATTCAGTTTATGTTCAGCTCGGAATTTTAGAGAGAAGATCCTGTTCTTGATGGTCTTGTTGACTAGGGAAACCATCTGTTCAGTTCCTTGATACACCACTGTCTAAAACACCAAGCGGACGAGGATTTGGCCCAGACGAGTGTAAGGGCCAGCTTGAATGAACCGTAACATGTCATGACAACCCGGATTTATTCTCCTACCTATTAGTCTCCTACA
This sequence comes from Brassica carinata, assembly GCA_016771965.1. Lineage (NCBI taxonomy): Eukaryota > Viridiplantae > Streptophyta > Magnoliopsida > Brassicales > Brassicaceae > Brassica > Brassica carinata. The sequence continues at coordinate 14,935,342 of CM028688.1, forward strand.
ATCATAACAATTGGTTGATATAGACACTCTAAACTGAGAAATGTCTATATATAATTGTAATCATATATATAAATAATGTGTGTTTAAACAGATATATATATATATATATATATATATATAATATTGATGTTTCTTATATATCAATGCCACTTTTAACACTCATAAAACATAGTTTCAAGACTAGATATATATTTTTAGTAGTGAATTAAATCTTATTTCATAAAGATAATATAAAATTTTTGTATTTATCTTTCTTATAATATTTTTAATAACTCTATATAAATTTTGAAATTATATAACTTTAGTTTTATCAAATTTGAATTTTTTTGTGTTCTTATATATCATTATTTTGTTCATTTATTAATTTAATAAAAATATAACTTACATGAATATAATAATATAAAACTACATAATTGATTGAATAATTAATATTATTTTAATGTTTTATATGATGTGAACAATTTACATGAAAATGGCTAATTATATATATGTTTTTAAAATAACAATATGAAAACATAAATTTAATTAAATTTCTGAAAATTTGCTTTACAAATAATTTAGCTAACTGCATAATATATAATTATAAGAAATGACTATAAAACAGATTTTATATCCAAGAACCCTAATTGTATCACAAAAATCTATGCTGATTCTATTTAAACCTCACTAACGCTAAGCAACTGACTATGAACTGTTGGAGATCCCATAGATTTTTTTGCCATTTATCTGAAATTAACTATATTTACTAAAATATAATCATCACATATATATTCTTAGGATACCTAAATTTGGATTAGGATTGATATTATTAAAATATTTTAAACTTGAGGTATTTATCAATATATTAATATGTATATATATATTATTTTTTTAAATAGTTTAAATATAGATAAATTTAAAATTTTAAAATATTTTGAAATATATTCGATTGTTCTTTAATTTTACTATCATTTCCTCTCTCCTCAAAAACCTTTATCTTCTCTCTAGTGTTTTCAAGTTGATGTTCACCAACCTCGTTTGCTTCCACAGAGTCGAAATCAAATTTAGACTCTTATGTTGTTTTCTCTTTTCGTTATTTGGGTTGATCTTTCTTTTCTTGGTTTTTCTCTCTCAGTTATTAGATATCCTTTTATACCTTGATCTATTCTATGTATTCTTCGGGGGCGGGGGGGATTAAGAGTTGATGTCGATCTTCCTTGGCTCTAATCGTTGCATGCAATATCTAGTCAACTCTGATTTGTACTATCCTTACCTTTCAGATACGCTTTTGTTTGAATCTGATTTCTATTAGAAGGATTTTCATGTCGACTCCAAGTTCTCTTTGCTCATCTCTGGTCTTGTTCTTCTTCCTTCTCGGTTCCTCGAGAGAAGTTGAATATGGGCTTGATTGGATGTTCTCCTTGTCTTCTATCTTAAGATCTTAGTGAGATCTAATCAATTGTCTTGCTTCAACTTGGCGTTTCCAGTTGTTTTTTTCGACACCCCTTTCCAATTTAAGGCTTAAGAACTCAAAGAAAGTTATATGTTGCTGCTGTATGGAGCTTTGGTTGTTAATTCGCCAGGGTGTTATACTATAGGAGGTATCACGACCCGGATTACTGGATTTTTGATGGCTTCTTCGATTTGGTTCTACCAAAGGAGCTTGTTTGGTATCCATGTAAACTGTTCTATATATTTATGGATTCAACTGATCTACTATTGGGCTACACTTGTTATGTACTTTTGTTTTTTAGGCTAGTTGTTTGTTTTGATTCTATCTTGACTCCTATTTACGAGATTTACTGAATCGTCATTTGTTGTATCACCTTAGTGTGATTAATGTAATCTCTTTTTTAGTGTTTAAAGAAAGATTTAAATTTTATTATTGCATTCGAATAAACAGTTATAGCACAAGCTAAACTTTTTAGAGAGATCAATCATATAATCTATACTAATAAAGTAGGCTTTTTTATCTCCTTGGGGGGAAAAATGCCATGTGGCATTTTCTTTTTAATAATTAAAATATTTTTTCAATTTAAATTTAATAACTTTTGGTATTAATTGTGAAATAAATTGGGGGTTTTAAACTTTTCTTTATACATGTCCAAACGTTTATAAGAGTATTTTGAATCTGACCCGAACCCGTAGTTGAACCGATAAATCCGGTGATCCAATATAAATCGGTTGGGTTTTCATAAAACACACAAAACTCACTAAAACCGATACATGTTGCAGCACTGGTTGAACCAATAGATAATTTTTATTTTTACTATTTTTAGTTCAAGTTATGTTTTAAAATTATTTTTATATTCTAAATTTCTAATTTAAAATTTAAAATTTTCAGTTCTATTGCGTCTTCCTCTTCTTCTACACTATAATTTACGTTTGCAAGAAAGGTGAGTCATGATTATCCTTGACCAAGACGCCCCTAAAACAGACTAAAGCACGATGAGGCTTATTATTCCTCTACAGTACAATTTACGTTTGCAAGAAAGGTGAGTAAATTATTATTATTTTTTATTTAACTTAATTTATAACAAATCATTACATTTTTAATTTACAGATCAAAAAGAATAAAATCATATGATTGAATTACAAAACAGAGTTTTGGATTGTTGAAGAAGAAAACCCGACGAGCTTGATTATAATAAATTAGAGAATGCTCTCAGAAGAATATCCCAAAGATGATGAAGTGACAAATTTAGAAAATTTTGTTGGTAAGTTCTAAAATTTAGAGAAAACCAAAATTAATTGATGTGATCTGGTGTTAGTTTATTTTTGTTATTGACAATTTATTACTATGATGTTTTAATTTTGGTTTATTTTGGATTGGAAGTTTAATTTTATGTATTGATTTTTTTAGATGTCATAACTCTTATGTTACAATTTTTTAAAATAGTCTAAACTATTTCTTAATATTTTGTATGTACACTTAAAATACTTAACTTTAGTTTTTATATATATTTGTTTTCATAGCTAATATATTATTATACAATAAAACTAATTCATTTATTAATCCGCGATTCATCCGCGGCTGATCCAATGATCCGGTAAATCATCTGATTCAGTGTCCGGGCCGGGTTTCAAACACTGGTTTATAGGATTTCTTTGTATTTGATGTTGACGATGGAGAATATAGCCTCTACAATTATCCTTCTTTAACGCAATCGATGTAATCGTTCATATAATCAATCCAGAAATCTCACTCATCCCACTATCTCCTATTGAATGTTTCTTTAGTTCCTGCTTTCTCAGTTTCATTGTATATGTAGAGACGGTGTGAGAGTTCGGACGATAATCCATTTACTTTTCCCAATTCAATCATTGTCGAATTCTCAGTTTCATAGCTCGGAGTTGAAGACAAATCTGTGTAAAGATATTCAGACTAGACTACAACAATTTTGGCAAGCATGAAATGTTAAGAAAGGGGTGAGATATTGGGGTTGATATGTTGTTGATTAATGAGAAGGTACATCGGTTTCTTATTTCAGTTCTGGGTTAATGATTGCTTACTTTTAAAGTAGTTTGCATCATTTCCTTTCAGTGCTGTTTTACATCGTTAATCAACTTTCTCAGATTTAACACCTTCAAACATTTCTTGAAATAAAACTCAGTCTATGACATGAGTATTTTAGATTCCAACTAAATTTAATTTTTTACGATTATCGATTTTATTCTATTTTTATTAATCGATTAGTAACAACTACTTATGCTATTCTACTTTGAACTAAATAACTTCAAAAAAAATAATATACCACGGTTGCAAGTCACTATCAAAAAGATCAGAAAATATCATTTTTTACATATTTTCATTTTACATATTTTTAACATATTTTCTTTACTAAGACCATATAATAAATTATAAATTTGAGTAAGAATACAACATACGAATCCGGCGCGTAGCGCCGGAATATCACTAGTAAACATATAAAATAAGGGTCAATGAATTAGATTTGTAACATTTTCTCTGATATTATCTTCAAACACAAAAGTATTATTTCCTTTTTAAGAAAATCGACATGGTCATTCAAAACCCTCACAACAAATTTCCTCTGCCATTACGAATATATCTTTCTTCTCTTCCTTTTCTGATATTCAAAATTTTGGAGCTGATTAGAACGGGTGTTAGATTAAATGTCGGACAACAACTACATCCATACATATAATGACTGGTGGAGTTTTAAATTATAACATTTTAACATTTTATATCTTTGAATAAGTAATTACATTTCTTTAAAATCTAGAAGTTTTGAATCCGAAAATCTGTACTTGCATTTCCATCACTACACAAGACTATTGGGTATTACTTCGTCGTACATTGATAGCTTTTAATTTCCAAATTTCTTATAAATTATCAAAACTAAAAGACTAAAAACACAAACCTTTTGTGATATATGGAAAGTAATTCAAAGTAATTGAGTTTAATTGTTATTTATGAAACGTCCATTTGGATCATTCGTAGACACACATTTGTAGCTTTTAATTGAAACCGTCGTCTGAAATAGACGTTTCAACGTATCATTAACTTTTTAATATGTTTACTTTTAAAATTTTGAAAAATTATAAAAGATATTTAAAATTTTTGTTGTGTCTGCTTTACTATTATTTAATATTATCCTTTACTTTATATAAATATTTAATTTTTGTCGCTTGTGAAAAATATTTTTCAGTCATTTTTCATAAATCGTATTTACTAAAGACTATTTATAAAATAACTTTAAACTACTTTAGTCACGTTATTCTCAATAACCATCGTAACAACTCTTTATGCCGAATTTATTTTTGACACATACTAAAAATTATGAGATTTATATCGTACCAATTATTACCGTATTATATAGGCTTATTTTAATTAAAATGTTGCACTAGAAATAGAAAAAAAAAATTGAAAATAGATAATTTATAAGCAAAAATTATTTGTTGACCAATCAAATTCATTTATTCATATTTAGTTGCAACATTCTCTCTTCCCTTAACATTTAAGCAATAAATAGTCTGCTGGGCTTGTTTAAATGCACCAGTGCATTATTTACTGAATTACCTTTGTTTCATATATTTGTCCTATTTGTCTCAACTGTACTTTACTATTTTCCCACTTCCAATTAATAAGTTAATTACTAGATAAAGAATCTCATGTTCTCTGTCTACAACATACAATTACTTTATTCAACAAAATTAATTACCTATCATAATTAGCTCCTTTGCGTCCTTATATATACACATATACATTTGTTTAACAAGCCATCAGTACCACTAAAACCCCTCACCTAAAACAAGACAAAGAAAACATATAGACAGAATCCCTCTCGACCAGTCCGAAGTTTCCAAGATGATAAACAAGAATGGTAAAAGAGTTAGAGACGAGTCACCGGCCAAGACGGCCGAATCTGTGGTTGCTGATCAGAGGTTTAAAAGAAGATCTTCACCGAGCCACTCATCAACATCGCTTAGCTCGTGCTTGTCGACCACGGAGGAAAAGGAGGAAGTTGCATCGTCGTGGATTGATGAGGAGCCGTCGGCGCTGGTGTTGGTAGGATGTCGAAGGTGTCTTATGTATACCATGGTTATGCAGAAAAGGCTACGTTGCCTTCACTGCAAATGCAGTGATCAGTTGATCCTGTTTTAAAGAATTTGTTCTAAGTTATGATTGCAGTTTGGGACTTTAGTATTGGGATCTTTTCTCTGCATGGTGAATTTTCTGTAATGTAAGTCAATGAAATATCAAATCAAGCAATAACCTAATCAATCTGGTTTGTTTCATTTTTTATTAGAAGTAATTTCTTAATTGAGTCTGAGATAGTCTGAGAAACCAAAGCAGAATACTATAACTAATAAACACACAACTTTTGTTAAATCTATAGCACTTTTACTTAATAGGTCCGGTGTTGTGTGAGACATATGAAAAATTAAAAGCGTGGAAACATTTTTTCCAATCTATTCATTTTGTTCAAATTATCCAATTTCAGGTTTTAATATTTGAAAGAGTAAGATACAACTTTCAGATATATTTGATAAAATTGTCTCATTAATGGTTATCTATATTTAGGGTATGACTGGTTTCCCGTTATTATCCACAATGCGTTTTGTGGTTAGTATTTATTGTCGTTTTGTAACAATTAGAGAAAACGAAACCGTTCTTAGCCTCTTAAATTTAAAAGCTAGTTTCAGCTATCGTTTGTGACTGGGGATTGTTGCGGGAGGTTAAAATAATTATTATATAAATATAAGAATAATAATATCCAATTAAATTTTTAAATTAAAATAATACAAATACTAATATATATATAGCGTATTTTAGTTTATATCATAAAACTTTAAACAAAAATATATTCTATAATTTTTTATAAATAATAGTATAATTTATAAATATAATTTTATATTTATTATAATAATAGTATTTTTTAATTTTTTTATAATATAAAATATTGTTTATTTATTATTTAACTCATGATGTATTTGATAGTCACTACAAGGAAACATACCATATTCTGACCAAAATTCTAACGACGTAAATTGGTTAAAATATTTCCAACCACAAATTAACCATTTTATGATGATTTAAGATAATGGACAAAAGATGGTCAAAAATTACCGACGAAACAAACCGGTTACAAAATGGTCAGTAATTTTTGACAAAGTCTTGACCACTTTTTTTATTGTCATAAAAATAGTCAAAAAAAGATCAGAAAGTGGTCAGACTTTTCTATAATATTTAACCATTTCTTCCGGTTTGTGTAGTGGTGAGAAAATGGTCAAAATTATGTTTTAAAACTATCAAACGATGTCGTAGTAGTGAGCTTGTTTAATAAATTCAGATATCTTTACCCTAATATTTCCTTCTTCCTCTCACCTTCAGCGGCGCATATCTCCTTATCAAGACAGATTCTCAGATGATGGCTACTGGAGAGCAATTGGTAAATGTTTATTTAATATATTTGAGTGATTTTCAATGACAGTTTAAGTATTGTAACGGATTTTCTTAAATAAACTTGCATTGAGTTAAGACTGGTTTATTTCTTACCCAGCAAAGAGATCAACACTCTAGTTTTCATGGTAAGTTAGCTTTCATTGTTAATTATTATTTTGTTCTTTATTATATGTTTCTCAGTTTACAGGAAAGCCATGTGATTAAAGGTAACCGTTTTGGATTTGCAACAATGTCAGACCCCGGACAAATACTTTCTTCGGCTAGTTTCATGTCTTCTTCAGACCAAGAAAAATACAAACGAGAAGATAGCTGTATCAGATGAGCAAATTTCCAGAATTACTTGTTGTAGATGAAGACGCCACTGAAGAATACTTATGTAATAGTTATTTTGCTTGTGGTTAAAAAATTAGTAATAAACAATTCTAGATTTATTTTTGTTTTAAAACTTTATTTAAGTATGTTAAAACTATTTCAATGTTAATTATTTAAGTTTCAACTTCAAAGTGTGTTCGATCGATTTGATTACCAAAAAAAATGTATTCGATTACTCATTTATATTTTAAATACAATTTTATTAATTAATAAATTTAAATAAATAATTAGATAAATTTATTAATAAGTGGTTAGAATTTCATCAGAATAAGTGGTCATAAATTCGACAAGCAGTGGTTAGAATTATTGACCGTTTTCTGATGACATTTTTGAGGACATACCTGACCATATATTTGGTCACAAATTACTGACCATTTTTTGATCAAAACTTATTTCTGACGGAGCTTTTTTGACGACCATAAATGGTCAGAAAGTGGACAAAAAGACCTGTTTCTGACCAAATTATGTCGGATAAAATGGACAAAATTTAAACTTTTTCTTGTAGTGAGTTAACCAGTCATAAATATTCCACAAACACATTAATTTCTAACCGATATATCAATATTATAAATCTTTTAGTAATGTTTAAAACTGCAGTCACCTTTATCCACAAACGTCTACAACCGCATCCGCAACTTTTTTGATAACACCAGTCAGCCCTTGATTGTTCATAACTATAATAGAGAGAGTATAGTTTCGATCGAGCGATGGTTTGATTGTTTCAAACGCTAACTTTTGACGTCAGTGTAACTCCCTTTATGTGTATAATTATATACTAACAAATTAAATATTAGCACAATCGGAAAATTTAAACGAAAAATAGTTAGTAACAATCACTAAATACAAATTTAAAAGCAAACAAACAATCAACACACCTCGAAAAAATATAAAAAGAAAATACTATGATAATATATGATTAATGGTATTGCTTTGATTTTAACGTCCAACAATCCAACTCTAAATAAATAAGGTTGAAATGACTATATTTCCGTTTTCAATATAAATTATTCTTAAAAAGGTAGAATATTTTATGTTTTATTTTATAAAATACCATTAAAATCTAAAAATAATTAAAATACTACAAACTTTATAATTTGTAAGGTTTTTTTTTTAAAAAAGGTTTGAAAATATACCACATGATTTAAAGCCTCTTCATCGGCTATTGAAAATTAGGAGCTCTTTTTAACCCTAAAGTTTGTGAAAATTGGGTAGTTCTTTTATGGCACTCTATAGTATTTCTTTATACATGCGTGTGATCAACAAATCTTGAATGTGACTGGATATCACAACTAGAGATATATTTGAATGGAAAAAATATTTACTCTAATTTCAATTTTTATTCTAATTACTGTTTGAAAAGAGAATACTTTTATTTTCTATTTTGATTTATGAAGAGTAAAAAACTTAATTGGTTTCAGTTTATCATTTTTATTTTGTTTTATTTAATTTACTCTAAAAATTTTACTCATCTTCTATACTTTAATTTCCTCTCATTTAATCCATCACTTACAAAATAACACATACTTTAATTTCCTCTCATTTAATCCATCACTTACAAAATAACACTCACTGATACTAATATTCTATGCATTTCATTTTAATTTTCTAAATAAAAACATCATTACATATACATCTAATTATAATTCAAACAATAGAAAAATAAATTGGAGGAAATAAAAAATTATATAGTATATAAAATTAATAAAATAACATTTACTTTGAAAATTATTCTACAACGAGGACAGTTATGAAATGGATGGAGTACAAGAAACCGTGACGAGGTCGTGTCCACCAGAGCTTCATGGTGCTGGTCGAGTCGGCGATCCTTGAGTGGAGTGGCGAGATGTTTGGCGAGGCTGAGAAGAAGAGAGTCGGATTTTAGGATTGTAGGTATAATCGATCTAATTTTCCCTTTCGGATCTTGACGAAAACCTTGCTGATGATGGCGCTGGAGAAGGATAGAGGTCTCTAACTTGTTTCTTCCTCCTAGTGAGACGGGTGGAAGCGAGGTGCGATGAACAGAAATAATGGGCCACGGCAAGCTTCGGCTCTCATAAGGCCTGATTCAGAATCCCTCTTGCGCTTTTCTATCATCCCAATCCGCTTTTCATTCCGGACAAGTTTCCGGCTTGGCCATGATGGGAGGCAAAGAATAACGGCGGTATGTCTCATATCCGGGTTGCGCCGCTTGGTGATGACTCTGAAGTTCATGAACTCGACTCTTATATTAGGGAGACTTCAAAGGAAACTTGAAAGAGATACCGGGTTGGGTTATGGTTAGCTGAAGTTCAATGTCTTTTTATCCCTCATGGTCTTTAGGTTTTAGTTTTTTCAGTCGGAGGCAGAGGTTTGTAGTAAGAAAACATTAATGGCCTCAAGCTTCTACCGTAAAGCCTACAGGTGTAGTCGTTAATGGGACGCCTGAGAACTCGATCGAGAAAACCATAGCGTGGTGATGAATTGCAATAACTGGGAAGGCTTGGGCTTGATAAAACCTTGTATATACGTACTTATGCTCCGTATTTTGGTGTAAGGTTCGGAGACGGCGACCCCGGTAAGAAGGAATTACGTTCGAACAATAAGCACTTACAGTGTTGTGGCAGCTGACCCAAGTATTTCATTCCGATTAGAAGAAGATCACTGCTTGTTCTCAAATGATGTCTCGGGTTTGTTCTCTTTTGAATCGGTTAGATCTAGTCTTTTGTAACTAGGTGGTCTAATTATGTGGTTAAAGTGACTGGATGGATCGATATGGTAATGTAGGAACCAAGTGAGTGTTTCTAGATGATACTTGTATCCTCATCCTTATGTCACAGTGGTTAAAGTCTCTTTTGAGGCAATGTGGTCACAATTTGATTTGTATCAGAATCATTTGGTTAATGGAAAAGTTGATGTTGAGTTTAAAAAAAAAAAAAAAAAAAAACCGTGACCAGAAAAAACAAAAAGGTCCATATATTACTGTAGGAACTATTTGATAGAATATATATTTTACGGGGACTACATTTGCAAATATAACTCTTTTCCGTCGTCCCTCACATATTTATCTTCCGTCTTTTCACCAGATTCTCCCTTAGCTCCTCATCTCTCGTTTCTCTCGGCGCGATCAGATCTCGAAAAACCTAAAATCGTATCGAATCCACAACATGACCGGAGGATCGAGTGTTGTCGGTAAACAACTTCGATCTCTTTCGCCTCTGTCTGAATTTTTCTTTTCTAGGGTTTTGAACCCGAATTGGGTTTAATTTCGATTGAATTGGTCTCATAGGTTTCATCGATCTATTTTGCCTTGCTGGGTAATTTAGATCGTGTTTTGTATATTTACTTAGAGCATAGGAAGTCTTGAGATTCGTGGGCAATGATTAAAGTTGATGTCTTGATGGTTCTTGATTTTTACAAAGACAGATTCTTGATGTGTTTTTTCTGATGTTTAGTTCCAAGGAATTTTCGGTTGCTGGAGGAGCTGGAACGTGGGGAGAAAGGTATTGGAGATGGAACTGTGAGCTATGGAATGGATGATGGAGATGACATTTACATGCGCTCTTGGACTGGCACTATCATCGCTCCTCATAACGTTAGTTATCTGCTACACCTTCTCCTTATATGCAAATTGTTTTAAGATGCATTGATCAATGTTCATACATAGCTGTTGTTAAGCATTGTTTAGGCCATTGTTTCTTTTGACAGATATCAATTTTTTTTTATGTCCTTCCTGTGCGCAGACTGTTCATGAAGGAAGGATCTATCAGTTGAAGCTCTTTTGTGACAAAGATTACCCGGAAAAACCTCCCACCGTCCGGTTCCATTCACGTATCAACATGGCTTGTGTCAACCATGAAACAGGAGTGGTATGTAATCCTGCCATTCTCTGACTTATGTTGTGTTCCCTTTACACGCTCTGTAACTTATGTCATCGGTATGTATAGGTGGAACCGAAGAAATTTGGGCTTCTTGCGAACTGGCAAAGGGAGTATACAATGGAGACTATACTGACACAGCTGAAGAAGGAGATGTCTACGTCTCATAACCGTAAGCTTGTTCAACCTCCAGAAGGCACTTCCTTCTAGTAGTGAAAATCTTTGCCCCTTCTAATACTGAAGTGTGTATCTGGGGGTACTCCATTGTCGTTCTCAAGCTTTTTTCTTCTTCTAAATTTGTGATAAAAAATGGTCTATGTGGATGGTGATGATGATGATACTCGATTGATCATCTGAAGTTTATCCTTGTGTGCAAATTATCCAAAAAAAAACAGTGTCTTTCCCGATCCATGTGTTCAAAATCTTTTGAATTTACTTGGTTTTAGCTAACGTTTTGTCTAAATCCTTTTATGAAATCAGCCCGAGATTGTATTGGTTGGTTGTTATGCTCTTTGTAGTTATAGCCAGTTTCTAGTTGCAGGCAGATGTATTTGAAACACACTTATCATGCTTACAAGTTGCCTTGGGACAAAACCTCCAAACGAGCAAATTCATTGGTGAGATAATCTTTGCTATTGAGATGATCGTCGTGCTTGCGAGAAAGTTAGGCACAATCATGGAGCCTAAAGCCATGTTTTCTTCCAATGGGGATGGTGCTCCCAGGCCAGGGCCAACCATATAAACTTTGAGTCACACTGATTAGATAAATAACATAAGCAACACTATAAAATGAAAACTATGCTTTCTTTAAATTAGATTAGTTTTGCATTTAATTTAAGTTTGGGTATATGTTTGCATTTAAAATCAAGTTTTGAGTTAGTATTGCAATTTACCATAAAAATTACATATTAGAAGAAGAGGAAAGAGAGATGTGATTTTGATTGTGTACTAGAGGAGGAAAGAGGAGTTCAATATATTTTGAGAGAAGAGTTTGATGTATTTTGAGAAAGAGAATAAAATGAAAAATAAAAGAATCAATAAAATTATGTATTAAAATTTCTGACTGATCCTACCCATCAGAAATTCTTTGTTTTGAACTATTGTCAAAACTAGGACTGGGCATAATATCCATACGTAGTATTTACCGAACCGATCCGAAAATAGGATACCCGAATGGAACCATTTTTTAGAAACCCGAAAAATCAAAATCGAATCCGATCCGAACCGAATGAGTATCCGAACATATCCAAACAAATAAATATCTATATAAAACATTATTTAAAATTATATTTATAATAGTATTAATACCTAAAATTAAAATCATAAATCAAATATATTAGTTGTTTGGGTATTTATAGATCAAGATATATGTTTGGATAAAAATACTCAAATAATATTACATCCATGATTACTTTCTGATAAAAAAAATAACTAATTCGAACTATATAAATTGATTATTTTCGGGTTTTTAAGTTTGAGTAGTTTGGATATAAAATACCGAATCGAATCGGTAGTTTGATTACCGGTTAAAATCGAACCCACCGGATCCGAGGATCCAACTCGAACCCGACCGATTTTTTTAATATTCGAATGGGACCATTTTTCAAAATCCAAAAAATCCGATACCCGAATAGATAGTATCCATATTCGAAGGTATACCCGAACGCCCAGTCAAAACTTGACGCTTTCTTTTCAGTGTCAACTTTTAGATTATAATGGATTTCCGACAAAATCAACAGAATATACCTTCTATTAGAGTCTTGAAACATCGGTGGTGTTGGCGATCATAAGTACTCCTCGAGAATATCTCCACTACAGCTCGACAAAATCTTTTCATACTTTCGATTGCTGTTGATTCGCCAATTTTATGTATTCGTCATTGCATCAGCTAGTAGACCGTATGCTAGCATCCTAAAACGGCAGCTTGTCTTCAAGAGATGATAAGCCAAGTCTACCAATTATATCCCTTCGTTGTTTGAAGTAGTTGTCATGCTCAATTGAGAGATATGAGAATCTTTATTATTATGTATACATTACGTAGTGTGCTCTACATTATCATTCACAACTTTGAATCATTCTATTCTCTCTTTTCTAATCTACAATTTATTTTAGCTTTTACAAAATGCCATTTCGCTCACTGGATATACTCAAGAAGAAGATAAGTTCTTATGCCAAGTCTATATGGAAATATCTCAAGATCCAATCACGGTGTTTATCAAACGGCCGACCAGCTTTGGTCTCGTGGCGATGCTTACGAGGCTGGAAAAATGCAAGCTGGAATGAGCGTACAAAGAAATCCATTCATTGTCGAATTCAAACTATTGAGAAAGAAACAAAGAAATTGCATGCATGCCTCAAACAATGTGAGAACAGACGTCAAGTGGTGCTTCAAATAATAATATTGTAAGTGTTTTATGATTATTATGATATATATTTTACTTATTTTGCACTAATGTTTTTGTTTTAAATTGGAATGTAGTTTGAGCAAGCCAAATTAATGTTTGTGGATGATCCAAAATACAAATGAGGTTGGAAATTCGATCATGTGTGGAATATTATCAAGAATTTTGAAAAGTTTAATGACAATCTGCAAAAGGTGTCAAACTCTTGTGGTTTCAGAGATACAAATTCAGCCTCGATTCGCTACACAAGAATCTCCGTGTTTGTCCTCATTTTCTTTGAATCTAGGTGATGAATAAGATATTATTGGTGGATCTTCATCTAAAAGACCAATTGGAGTAAAAAATCAAAACTTAAAAGAAAAAGATGATCAAACATCACTTGTTATTAACACCTTGGAAGAAGGAAATAAACAACTCATGGAGCAGTTAAAGAAGACAAGTGCACAAAGAGATCAACATTTAAAGATTCAAAGTAGGAATTATGCTTTGAAAAACAAAAGAAGAAAACAAAATTTTATTTTGTGATGTGAATTCCATACAAGATCCTAAAGTTCGTGCATACATTCAACCAACAAACTCGAATTTTGTTGGAAAGGAGTGAAGAACAGCAAGCTCAACAACCTCCTCAAACATCAACTTCTTTTGGAAAATATTTTAATGATATTAGTGGTTCGAAATGATTTACCAGATTATTAAGTCTTAGTTTATGTTGTATTAATGAGTTTTATATGTTTAGTTTGTTTTTAATTATGTATTTGAATTTTTATATTAATTATGTAATTTTACTTTATTTATTAGTATAAGTTTTAAATATATTAATATTTTAAATTATTGTGATGAAAATAACAGTGAGATTAAAATTAATTGGATTATATTAAAGTATATAGTTTATTTTGGCAAAAGATAAGAATAAATAAAACCGATGACCAATTGACAATAAAAAATGAAGATATGTACAGTAGATCTTCAAATTTGAAGAACACTATTCATGGCTTCATTTTGAATCAAAATGAAGTAGGGTTGGAAAAAAAATTTCTTCAAAATGAAGCAAAAAGTGAATAATAAAGTAGGGTTGGAGATGCTCTAAAGTTTGTGAACATTGGGTAGTTCTTTTATGGCACTGTATAGTATTTCTATACATGCGTGTGATCACACAAATCATACGAAAACAAATCTTGAATGTGACTGGATAACACAACTAGAGATATATTTGAATGGGAAAAATAATTACGCTCATTTCAGTTTTTGTTGTGCCAATCAAACCAATGTAACTTTTTTATTCTAATTATTTTTTGAAAAGAGAATATTTTTATTTTCTATTTTGATTTATGAAGAGTAAAAAACTTAATTGGTTTCAGTTTATCATTTTTATTTTGTTTTATTTAACTTACTCTAAAAAAATTCTACTCATCTTCTATACTTTAATTTCCTCTCATTTAATCCATCACTTACAAAATAACACTCACTGATACTAAAATTTTCTGCATTTCATTTTAATTTTCTTTTTAGTTTTTGGCATACAGATTGAAAGTACATTTAATTTTGTATATTTTCTAAATAAAAACATCATTACATATACACCTAATTATATTTCAAACAATAGAAAAATAAATTGGAGGAAATAAAAAATTATATAGTATATAAAATTAATAAAATAACATTTACTTTGAAAATTATTCTACAACGAGGACAGTTATGAAATGGATGGAGTACAGGAAACCGTGACCAAAAAAACAAAAAGGTCCATATATAACTGTAGGAACTATTTGATAGAATATATATTTAACGGGGACTACGTTTGCAAATTTAACTCTTTTCCGTCGTCCCTCACATATTAACCTTCCGTCTTTTCACCAGATTCTCCCTTAGCTCAATCTCTCGTTTCTCTCGGCGCGATCAGATCTCGAAAAAACCTAAAATCGCATCGAATCCACAACATGACCGGAGGATCGAGTGTTGTCGGTAAACAACTTCGATCTCTTTCGCCTCTGTCTGAATTTTTCTTTTCTAGGGTTTTTGAACCCGAATTGGGTTTTAATTTCTATTGAATTGTATATTACTTAGATCGTGTTGCTGGGTAATTTAGATCGTGTTTTGTATATTACCTAGAGCATAGGATGTCTTGAGATTCGTGGGTAATGATTAAAGTTGATGTCTTGATGGTTCTTGATTTTTACAAAGACAGATTCTTGATTTTTACAAAGACAGATTCTTGATGTGTTTTTTCTGATGCTTAGTTCCAAGGAATTTTCGGTTGCTGGAGGAGCTGGAACGTGGGGAGAAAGGTATTGGAGATGGAACTGTGAGCTATGGAATGGATGATGGAGATGACATTTACATGCGCTCTTGGACTGGCACTATCATCGCTCCTCATAACGTTAGTTATCTGCAAATTGTTTTAAGATGCATTGTTTCTTTTGACAGATATCAATTTTTTTTATTTTATTTTTATGTCCCTCCTATGCGCAGACTGTTCATGAAGGTAGGATCTATCAGTTGAAGCTCTTTTGTGACAAAGATTACCCGGAAAAACCTCCCACTGTCCGGTTCCATTCACGTATCAACATGGCTTGTGTCAACCATGAAACAGGAGTGGTATGTAATCATGCCATTCTCTGACTTGTGTTCCCTTACACGCTCTGTAACTTATTGTCATATGTATGTATAGGTGGAACCCAAGAAATTTGGGCTTCTTGCGAACTGGCAAAGGGAGTACACAATGGAGACTATACTGACACAGCTGAAGAAGGAGATGTCTTCGTCTCATAACCGTAAGCTTGTTCAACCTCCAGAAGGCACTTCCTTCTAGTAGTGAAAATCTTTGCCCCTTCTAATACTGAAGTGTGTATCTGGGGTACTCCATTGTCGTTCTCAAGCTTTTTCTTCTTCTAAATTTGTGATAAAAATGGTCTATGTGGATGGTGATGATGATGATACTCGATTGATCATCTGAAGTTTATCCTTGTGTGCAAATTATCCAAAAAAAAAACAGCGTCTTTCCCGATCCATGTGTTCAAAATCTTTTGAATTTACTTGGTTTTTTAGCTAACGTTTTGTCTAAATGAAATCTGCCTGGAGATTGTATTGGTTGGTTGTTATGCTCTTTGTAGTTATAGCCAGTTTCTAGTTGCAGGCAGATGTATTTGAAACACACTTATCATGCTCACAAGTTGCCTTGGGACAAAACCTCCAAACGAGCGAATTCATTGGTGAGATCATCTTTGCTATTGAGATGATCGTCGTGCTTGCGAGAAAGTTAGGCACAATCATGGAGCCTAAAGCCATGTTTTCTTCCAATGGGGATTGGGTGCTCCCAGGGCCAGGGCTGACCATATAAACTTTGAGTCACACTGATTAGATAAATAACATAAGCAACACTATAAAATGAAAACTATGTTTTCTTTAAACTAGATTAGTTTTGTATTTGATTTAAGTTTGGGTATATGTTTGCATTTAAAATCAAGTTTTGAGTTAGTATTGCAAATTTACCATTAAAAGTTACATATTAGAAGAAGAGGAAAGAGAGAGATGTGATTTTGATTGTGTACTAGAGGAGTTCAATATATTTTGAGAGAAAAGAGTTTGATGTATTTTGAGAAAGAGAATGAAATGAAAAATAAAAGAATCAATCAAATTATGTATTAAAATTTCTGACTGATCCCTATCCATCAGAAATTCTGAACTATTGTCAAAACTAGGGCTGGGCATAACATTCATATCCAAAGTATTTACCCGAACCGATCCGAAAATAGGATATCCGACCCGGTCGGATCATGCCTAAATATCCGAATAGAACCATTTTTTAGAAACCCAAAAAACCGAAATCGTATCCGATCCAAACCGAAAACCGAATGAATATCCGAACATATCCAAACAAATAAATATCTATATAAAATATCATTTAAAATTATATTTATAATAGTATTAATACCTAAAATTAAAATCATAAGTCAAATATATTAGTTATTTGGATATTTATAGATAAAGATGGATAAAAATACTCAAATAATATTACATCCATGATTACTTTCTGATAAAAAAACAACTAATTCGAACTATATAAATTGATTATTTTCGGGTTTTTAAGTTATTTTATTTAAGTTTGAGTAGTTTAGATATAAAATACCTGAATCGAATCGGGTAGTTTGATTACTTCGGTTAAAACCCGAACCCACCCGGATCCAGGAGGATCTGACTCGAACCCGACCCAATTTTTTGTAATATTCGAATGAGACCATTTTTCAAAATCCGAAAAATCTGATATCCGAATAGATAGTATCCATATCCGAAGGTATACCCGAACGCCCAGACCTAGTCAAAACTTGATGCTTTCAGTGTCAACTTTTAGATTCTAATGGATTTCCGACAAAATCAACAGAATATACCTTCTATTAGGAGTCTTGAAACATCGGCGGTGTTGGCGATCATAAGTACTCCTCGAGAATATCTCCACTACAGCTCGACAAAATCTTTTCATACTTTCGATTCTTTGTTGATTCGCCAATTTTATGTATTCGTCATTGCATCAGCTAGTAGACCGTATGCTAGCATCCGAAAAACGGCAGTTGTCTTCTGAAGAGATGATAAGCCAAGTCTACCAATTATATCCCTTCGTTGTTTGAAGTAGTTGTCATGCTCAATTGAGAGATATGAGAATCTTTATTATTATGTATACATTACGTAGTGTGCTCTACATTATCATTCACAACTTTGAATCATTCTATTCTCTCTTTTTCTAATCTACAATTTATTTTAGCTTTTTACAAAATGCCATTTCGTTCTGCTGGATATACTCAAGAAGAAGATAAGTTCTTATGCCAAGTCTATATGGAAATATCTCAAGATCCAATCACAGGTGTTTATCAAACGGCCGACCAGCTTTGGTCTCGGGTGGCAGATGCTTACGAGGCTGGAAAAAAATGCAAGCTGGAATGAACGTACAAAGAAATCCATTCATTGTCGAATTCAAACTATTGAGAAAGAAACAAAGAAATTGCATGCATGCCTCAAACAATGTGAGAACAGACGTCCAAGTGGTGCTTCAAATAATAATATTGTAAGTGTTTTATGATTATTATGATATATATTTTACTTATTTTTGCACTAATGTTTTTTTGTTTTAAATTGGAATGTAGTTTGAGCAAGCCAAATTAATGTTTGTGGATGATCCAAAATACAAATGAGGTTGGAAATTCGATCATGTGTGGAATATTATCAAGAATTTTGAAAAGTTTAATGACAATCTGCAAAAAGGTGTCAAACTCTTGTGGTTTCAGAGATACAAATTCAGCCTCTGATTCTGCTACACAAGAATCTCCAGGTTTGTCCTCATTTTCTTTGAATCTAGGTGATGAATAAGATATTATTGGTGGATCTTCATCTAAAAGACCAATTGGAGTAAAAAAATCAAAACTTAAAAGAAAAAAAGATGATCAAACATCACTTGTTATTAACACCTTGGAAGAAGGAAATAAACAACTCATGGAGCAGTTAAAGAAGACAAGTGCACAAAGAGATCAACATTTAAAGATTCAAAGTAGGAATTATGCTTTGAAAAAACAAAAAGAAGAAAACAAAATTTTATTTTGTGATGTGAATTCCATACAAGATCCTAAAGTTCGTGCATACATTCAGTCCGAACAAACTCGAATTTTGTTGGAAAGGAGTGAAGAACAGCAAGCTCAACAACCTCCTCAAACATCAACTTCTTTTGGAAAATATTTTAATGATATTAGTGGTTCGGAAATGATTTACCGATTATTAAGTCTTAGTTTATGTTGTATTAATGAGTTTTATATGTTTAGTTTGTTTTTTTAATTATGTATTTGAATTTTTATATTAATTATGTAATTTTACTTTATTTATTAGTATAAGTTTTAAATATATTAATATTTTAAATTATTGTGATGAAAATAACAGCTGAGATTAAAAATTAATTGGATTATATTAAAGTATATAGTTTATTTTGGCAAAAGATAAGAATAAATAAAAACTGATGACCAATTGACAATAAAAAAAATGAAGATATGTACAGTAGATCTTCAAATTTGAAGCAACACTATTCATGGCTTCATTTTGAATCAAAAATGAAGTAGGGTTGGAAAAAAAATTTCTTCAAAATGAAGCAAAAAGTGAATAATAAAGTAGGGTTGGAGATGCTCTAAAGTTTGTGAACATTGGGTAGTTCTTTTATGGCACTGTATAGTATTTCTATACATGCGTGTGATCACACAAATCATACGAAAACAAATCTTGAATGTGACTGGATAACACAACTAGAGATATATTTGAATGGGAAAAATAATTACGCTCATTTCAGTTTTTGTTGTGCCAATCAAACCAATGTAACTTTTTTATTCTAATTATTTTTTGAAAAGAGAATATTTTTATTTTCTATTTTGATTTATGAAGAGTAAAAAACTTAATTGGTTTCAGTTTATCATTTTTATTTTGTTTTATTTAACTTACTCTAAAAAAATTCTACTCATCTTCTATACTTTAATTTCCTCTCATTTAATCCATCACTTACAAAATAACACTCACTGATACTAAAATTTTCTGCATTTCATTTTAATTTTCTTTTTAGTTTTGGCATACTGATTGAAAGTACATTTAATTTTGTATATTTTCTAAATAAAACATCATTACATATACACCTAATTATATTTCAAACAATAGAAAAATAAATTGGAGGAAATAAAAATTATATAGTATATAAAATTAATAAAATAACATTTACTTTGAAAATTATTCTACAACGAGGACAGTTATGAAATGGATGGAGTACAGGAAACCGTGACCAAAAACAAAAGGTCCATATATAACTGTAGGAACTATTTGATAGAATATATATTTAACGGGGACTACGTTTGCAAATTTAACTCTTTTCCGTCGTCCCTCACATATTAACCTTCCGTCTTTTCACCAGATTCTCCCTTAGCTCAATCTCTCGTTTCTCTCGGCGCGATCAGATCTCGAAAAACCTAAAATCGCATCGAATCCACAACATGACCGGAGGATCGAGTGTTGTCGGTAAACAACTTCGATCTCTTTCGCCTCTGTCTGAATTTTTCTTTTCTAGGGTTTTGAACCCGAATTGGGTTTAATTTCTATTGAATTGTATATTACTTAGATCGTGTTGCTGGGTAATTTAGATCGTGTTTTGTATATTACCTAGAGCATAGGATGTCTTGAGATTCGTGGGTAATGATTAAAGTTGATGTCTTGATGGTTCTTGATTTTTACAAAGACAGATTCTTGATTTTTACAAAGACAGATTCTTGATGTGTTTTTCTGATGTTTAGTTCCAAGGAATTTTCGGTTGCTGGAGGAGCTGGAACGTGGGGAGAAAGGTATTGGAGATGGAACTGTGAGCTATGGAATGGATGATGGAGATGACATTTACATGCGCTCTTGGACTGGCACTATCATCGCTCCTCATAACGTTAGTTATCTGCTACACCTTCTCCTTATATGCAAATTGTTTTAAGATGCATTGATCAATGTTCATACATAGCTGTTGTTAAGCATTGTTTAGGCCATTGTTTCTTTTGACAGATATCAATTTTTTATGTCCTTCCTGTGCGCAGACTGTTCATGAAGGAAGGATCTATCAGTTGAAGCTCTTTTGTGACAAAGATTACCGGAAAAACCTCCCACCGTCCGGTTCCATTCACGTATCAACATGGCTTGTGTCAACCATGAAACAGGAGTGGTATGTAATCCTGCCATTCTCTGACTTATGTTGTGTTCCCTTACACGCTCTGTAACTTATGTCATCGGTATGTATAGGTGGAACCGAAGAAATTTGGGCTTCTTGCGAACTGGCAAAGGAGTATACAATGGAGACTATACTGACACAGCTGAAGAAGGAGATGTCTACGTCTCATAACCGTAGCTTGTTCAACCTCCAGAAGGCACTTCCTTCTAGTAGTGAAAATCTTTGCCCCTTCTAATACTGAAGTGTGTATCTGGGGGTACTCCATTGTCGTTCTCAAGCTTTTTTCTTCTTCTAAATTTGTGATAAAAAATGGTCTATGTGGATGGTGATGATGATGATACTCGATTGATCATCTGAAGTTTATCCTTGTGTGCAAATTATCCAAAAAAAAACAGTGTCTTTCCCGATCCATGTGTTCAAAATCTTTTGAATTTACTTGGTTTTAGCTAACGTTTTGTCTAAATCCTTTTATGAAATCAGCCCGAGATTGTATTGGTTGGTTGTTATGCTCTTTGTAGTTATAGCCAGTTTCTAGTTGCAGGCAGATGTATTTGAAACACACTTATCATGCTTACAAGTTGCCTTGGGACAAAACCTCCAAACGAGCAAATTCATTGGTGAGATAATCTTTGCTATTGAGATGATCGTCGTGCTTGCGAGAAAGTTAGGCACAATCATGGAGCCTAAAGCCATGTTTTCTCTTCCAATGGGGATGGGTGCTCCCAGGGGCCAGGGCCAACCATATAAACTTTGAGTCACACTGATTAGATAAATAACATAAGCAACACTATAAAATGAAAACTATGCTTTCTTTAAATTAGATTAGTTTTGCATTTAATTTAAGTTTGGGTATATGTTTGCATTTAAAATCAAGTTTTGAGTTAGTATTGCAATTTACCATAAAAATTACATATTAGAAGAAGAGGAAAGAGAGAGATGTGATTTTGATTGTGTACTAGAGGAGGAAAGAGGAGTTCAATATATTTTGAGAGAAGAGTTTGATGTATTTTGAGAAAGAGAATAAAATGAAAAATAAAAGAATCAATAAAATTATGTATTAAAATTTCTGACTGATCCTACCCATCAGAAATTCTTTGTTTTGAACTATTGTCAAAACTAGGACTGGGCATAATATCCATACGTAGTATTTACCGAACCGATCCGAAAATAGGATACCGAATGGAACCATTTTTAGAAACCCGAAAAATCAAAATCGAATCCGATCCGAACCGAATGAGTATCGAACATATCCAAACAAATAAATATCTATATAAAACATTATTTAAAATTATATTTATAATAGTATTAATACCTAAAATTAAAATCATAAATCAAATATATTAGTTATTTGGATATTTATAGATAAAGATGGATAAAAATACTCAAATAATATTACATCCATGATTACTTTCGATAAAAAAATAACTAATTGAACTATATAAATTGATTATTTTCGGGTTTTAAGTTTGAGTAGTTTGGATATAAAATACGAATCGAATCGGGTAGTTTGATTACCGGTTAAAATCGAACCCACCGGATCGGGAGGATCCAACTCGAACCCGACCGATTTTTTAATATTCGAATGGGACCATTTTTCAAAATCCAAAAATCCGATACCGAATAGATAGTATCCATATTAAGGTATACGAGCCTGATCAAAACTTGGCCTTTCTTTTCAGTGTCAACTTTTAGATTATAATGGATTTCGACAAAATCAACAGAATATACCTTCTATTAGGAGTCTTGAAACATCGGCGGTGTTGGCGATCATAAGTACTCCTCGAGAATATCTCCACCTGGCTCGACAAAATCTTTTCATACTTTCGATTCTTTGTTGATTCGCCAATTTTATGTATTCGTGCATTTGCATCAGCTAGTAGACGTATGCTAGCATCCAAAAACGGCAGTTGTCTTCGAAGAGATGATAAGCCAAGTCTACCAATTATATCCCTTCGTTGTTTGAAGTAGTTGTCATGCTCAATTGAGAGATATGAGAATCTTTATTATTATGTATACATTACGTAGTGTGCTCTACATTATCATTCACAACTTTGAATCATTCTATTCTCTCTTTTTCTACAATTTATTTTAGCTTTTACAAAATGCCATTTCGTTCGCTGGATATACTCAAGAAGAAGATAAGTTCTTATGCCAAGTCTATATGGAAATATCTCAAGATCCAATCACGGGTGTTTATCAAACGGCCGACCAGCTTTGGTCTCGGGTGGCGATGCTACGGTGGAAAAATGCAAGCTGGAATGAGCGTTACAGAAATCCATTCATTAATTCAATTATTGAGAAAGAAACAAAGAAATTGCATGCATGCCTCAAACAATGTGAAACAGGCGTCAGTGGTGCTTCAAATAATAATATTGTAAGTGTTTTATGATTATTATGATATATATTTTACTTATTTTTGCACTAATGTTTTTGTTTTAAATTGGAATGTAGTTTGAGCAAGAAACCAAATTAATGTTTGTGGATGATCCAAAATACAAATGAGGTTGGAAATTCGATCATGTGTGGAATATTATCAAGAATTTTGAAAAGTTTAATGACAATGCAAAAGGTGTCAAACTCTTGTGTTTTGAGATACAAATTCAGCCTCGATTCGCTACACAAGAATCTCCGTGTTTGTCCTCATTTTCTTTGAATCTAGGTAATAAACAATTCTAGATTTATTTTTGTTTTAAAACTTTATTTAAGTATGTTAAAACTATTTCAATGTTAATTATTTAAGTTTCAACTTCAAAGTGTGTTCGATCGATTTGATTACCAAAAAAAATGTATTCGATTACTCATTTATATTTTAAATACAATTTTATTAATTAATAAATTTAAATAAATAATTAGATAAATTTATTAATAAGTGGTTAGAATTTCATCAGAATAAGTGGTCATAAATTCGACAAGCAGTGGTTAGAATTATTGACCGTTTTCTGATGACATTTTTGAGGACATACCTGACCATATATTTGGTCACAAATTACTGACCATTTTTTGATCAAAACTTATTTCTGACGGAGCTTTTTTGACGACCATAAATGGTCAGAAAGTGGACAAAAAGACCTGTTTCTGACCAAATTATGTCGGATAAAATGGACAAAATTTAAACTTTTTCTTGTAGTGAGTTAACCAGTCATAAATATTCCACAAACACATTAATTTCTAACCGATATATCAATATTATAAATCTTTTAGTAATGTTTAAAACTGCAGTCACCTTTATCCACAAACGTCTACAACCGATCCGAACTTTTTGATAACACCAGTCAGCCCTTGATTGTTCATAACTATAATAGAGAGAGTATAGTTTCGATCGAGCGATGGTTTGATTGTTTCAAACGCTAACTTTTGACGTCAGTGTAACTCCCTTTATGTGTATAATTATATACTAACAAATTAAATATTAGCACAATCGGAAAATTTAAACGAAAAATAGTTAGTAACAATCACTAAATACAAATTTAAAAGCAAACAAACAATCAACACACCTCGAAAAAATATAAAAAGAAAATACTATGATAATATATGATTAATGGTATTGCTTTGATTTTAACGTCCAACAATCCAACTCTAAATAAATAAGGTTGAAATGACTATATTTCCGTTTTCAATATAAATTATTCTTAAAAAGGTAGAATATTTTATGTTTTATTTTATAAAATACCATTAAAATCTAAAATAATTAAAATACTACAAACTTTATAATTTGTAAGGTTTTTTTAAAAAGGTTTGAAAATATACCACATGATTTAAAAGCCTCTTCATCGGCTATTGAAAATTAGAGCTCTTTTAACCCTAAAGTTTGTGAAAATTGGGTAGTTCTTTTATGGCACTCTATAGTATTTCTTTATACATGCGTGTGATCAACAAATCTTGAATGTGACTGGATATCACAACTAGAGATATATTTGAATGGAAAAAATATTTACTCTAATTTCAATTTTTATTCTAATTACTGTTTGAAAAGAGAATACTTTTATTTTCTATTTTGATTTATGAAGAGTAAAAAACTTAATTGGTTTCAGTTTATCATTTTTATTTTGTTTTATTTAATTTACTCTAAAAATTTTACTCATCTTCTATACTTTAATTTCCTCTCATTTAATCCATCACTTACAAAATAACACATACTTTAATTTCCTCTCATTTAATCCATCACTTACAAAATAACACTCACTGATACTAATATTCTATGCATTTCATTTTAATTTTCTAAATAAAAACATCATTACATATACATCTAATTATAATTCAAACAATAGAAAAATAAATTGGAGGAAATAAAAAATTATATAGTATATAAAATTAATAAAATAACATTTACTTTGAAAATTATTCTACAACGAGGACAGTTATGAAATGGATGGAGTACAAGAAACCGTGACGAGGTCGTGTCCACCAGAGCTTCATGGTGCTGGTCGGAGTCGGCGATCCTTGAGTGGAGTGGCGGCGAGATGTTTGGCGAGGCTGAGAAGAAGAGAGTCGGATTTTAGGATTGTAGGTATAATCAGATCTAATTTTCCCTTTTCAGATCTTGACGAAAACCTTGCTGATGATGGCGCGTGGAGAAGGATAGAGGTCTCCTCTAACTTGTTTCTTCCTCCTAGTGAGACGGGTGGAAGCGAGGTGCGATGAACAGAAATAATGGGCCACGGCAAGCTTCGGCTCTCATAAGGCCTGATTCATCCCTCTTTGGCGCTTATCATCCCAATCCGCCATTCCTGACAAGTTTCCGCTTGGCCATGATGGGAGGCAAAGAATAACGGCGTATGTCTCATATCCGGGTTGCGCCGCTTGGTGATGACTCTGAAGTTCATGAACTCGACTCTTATATTAGGGAGACTTCAAAGGAAACTTGAAAGAGATACCGGGTTGGGTTATGGTTAGCTGAAGTTCAATGTCTTTTTATCCCTCATGGTCTTTAGGTTTTAGTTTTTTTCAGTCGGAGGCAGAGGTTTGTAGTAAGAAAACATTAATGGCCTCAAGCTTCTACTGGTAAAGCGCCTCTGGGTGTAGTCGTTAATGGGACGCACAGAACTCTGATCAGGAGAAAACCATAGCGTGGTGATGAATTGCAATAACTGGGAAGGCTTGGGCTTGATAAAACCTTGTATATACGCACTTATGCTCCGTATTTTGGTGTAAGGTTCGAGACGGCGACCCGTAGAAGGAATTACGCTCAACAATAAGCACTTACGGTGTTGTGGCAAATGACCCAAGTATTTCATTCGATTAAGAAGATCACTGCTTGTTCTCAAATGATGTCTCGGGTTTGTTCTCTTTGAATCGGTTAGATCTAGTCTTTGTAACTAGGTGGTCTAATTATGTGGTTAAAGTGACTGGATGGATCGATATGGTAATGTAGGAACCAAGTGAGTGTTTCTAGATGATACTTGTATCCTCATCCTTATGTCACAGTGGTTAAAGTCTCTTTTGAGGCAATGTGGTCACAATTTGATTTGTATCAGAATCATTTGGTTAATGGAAAAGTTGATGTTGAGTTTAAAAAAAAAAAAAAAAAAAAAACCGTGACCAGAAAAAACAAAAAGGTCCATATATTACTGTAGGAACTATTTGATAGAATATATATTTTACGGGGACTACATTTGCAAATATAACTCTTTTCCGTCGTCCCTCACATATTTATCTTCCGTCTTTTCACCAGATTCTCCTTAGCTCCTCATCTCTCGTTTCTCTCGGCGCGATCAGATCTCGAAAACCTAAAATCGTATCGAATCCACAACATGACCGGAGGATCGAGTGTTGTCGGTAAACAACTTCGATCTCTTTCGCCTCTGTCTGAATTTTTCTTTTCTAGGGTTTTTGAACCCGAATTGGGTTTTAATTTCGATTGAATTGGTCTCATAGGTTTCATCGATCTATTTTGCCTTGCTGGGTAATTTAGATCGTGTTTTGTATATTTACTTAGAGCATAGGAAGTCTTGAGATTCGTGGGCAATGATTAAAGTTGATGTCTTGATGGTTCTTGATTTTTACAAAGACAGATTCTTGATGTGTTTTTTCTGATGTTTAGTTCCAAGGAATTTTCGGTTGCTGGAGGAGCTGGAACGTGGGGAGAAAGGTATTGGAGATGGAACTGTGAGCTATGGAATGGATGATGGAGATGACATTTACATGCGCTCTTGGACTGGCACTATCATCGCTCCTCATAACGTTAGTTATCTGCTACACCTTCTCCTTATATGCAAATTGTTTTAAGATGCATTGATCAATGTTCATACATAGCTGTTGTTAAGCATTGTTTAGGCCATTGTTTCTTTTGACAGATATCAATTTTTTTTTATGTCCTTCCTGTGCGCAGACTGTTCATGAAGGAAGGATCTATCAGTTGAAGCTCTTTTGTGACAAAGATTACCCGGAAAAACCTCCCACCGTCCGGTTCCATTCACGTATCAACATGGCTTGTGTCAACCATGAAACAGGAGTGGTATGTAATCCTGCCATTCTCTGACTTATGTTGTGTTCCCTTTACACGCTCTGTAACTTATGTCATCGGTATGTATAGGTGGAACCGAAGAAATTTGGGCTTCTTGCGAACTGGCAAAGGAGTATACAATGGAGACTATACTGACACAGCTGAAGAAGGAGATGTCTACGTCTCATAACCGTAAGCTTGTTCAACCTCCAGAAGGCACTTCCTTCTAGTAGTGAAAATCTTTGCCCCTTCTAATACTGAAGTGTGTATCTGGGGGTACTCCATTGTCGTTCTCAAGCTTTTTTCTTCTTCTAAATTTGTGATAAAAATGGTCTATGTGGATGGTGATGATGATGATACTCGATTGATCATCTGAAGTTTATCCTTGTGTGCAAATTATCCAAAAAAAAACAGTGTCTTTCCCGATCCATGTGTTCAAAATCTTTTGAATTTACTTGGTTTTAGCTAACGTTTTGTCTAAATCCTTTTATGAAATCAGCCCGAGATTGTATTGGTTGGTTGTTATGCTCTTTGTAGTTATAGCCAGTTTCTAGTTGCAGGCAGATGTATTTGAAACACACTTATCATGCTTACAAGTTGCCTTGGGACAAAACCTCCAAACGAGCAAATTCATTGGTGAGATAATCTTTGCTATTGAGATGATCGTCGTGCTTGCGAGAAAGTTAGGCACAATCATGGAGCCTAAAGCCATGTTTCTCTTCCAATGGGGATGGTGCTCCCAGGGCCAGGGCCAACCATATAAACTTTGAGTCACACTGATTAGATAAATAACATAAGCAACACTATAAAATGAAAACTATGCTTTCTTTAAATTAGATTAGTTTTGCATTTAATTTAAGTTTGGGTATATGTTTGCATTTAAAATCAAGTTTTGAGTTAGTATTGCAATTTACCATAAAAATTACATATTAGAAGAAGAGGAAAGAGAGAGATGTGATTTTGATTGTGTACTAGAGGAGGAAAGAGGAGTTCAATATATTTTGAGAGAAGAGTTTGATGTATTTTGAGAAAGAGAATAAAATGAAAAATAAAAGAATCAATAAAATTATGTATTAAAATTTCTGACTGATCCCTACCCATCAGAAATTCTTTGTTTTGAACTATTGTCAAAACTAGGACTGGGCATAATATCCATACCTGTAGTATTTACCCGAACCGATCCGAAAATAGGATACCCGAATGGAACCATTTTTTAGAAACCCGAAAAATCAAAATCGAATCCGATCCGAACCGAATGAGTATCCGAACATATCCAAACAAATAAATATCTATATAAAACATTATTTAAAATTATATTTATAATAGTATTAATACCTAAAATTAAAATCATAAATCAAATATATTAGTTGTTTGGGTATTTATAGATCAAGATATATGTTTGGATAAAAATACTCAAATAATATTACATCCATGATTACTTTCTGATAAAAAAAATAACTAATTCGAACTATATAAATTGATTATTTTCGGGTTTTTAAGTTTGAGTAGTTTGGATATAAAATACCCGAATCGAATCGGGTAGTTTGATTACTTCGGTTAAAATCCGAACCCACCCGGATCCGGGAGGATCCAACTCGAACCCGACCCGATTTTTTTTAATATTCGAATGGGACCATTTTTCAAAATCCAAAAAATCCGATACCCGAATAGATAGTATCCATATTCAAGGTATACCGAGCATGATCAAAACTCGACGCTTTTCAGTGTCAACTTTTAGATTATAATGGATTTCCGACAAAATCAACAGAATATACCTTCTATTAGGAGTCTTGAAACATCGGCGGGTGTTGGCGATCATAAGTACTCCTCTGAGAATATCTCCACTACAGCTCGACAAAATCTTTTCATACTTTCGATTGCTGTTGATTCGCCAATTTTTATGTATTCGTCTGTTGCATCAGCTAGTAGACCGTATGCTAGCATCCGAAAAACGGCAGTTGTCTTCTGAAGAGATGATAAGCCAAGTCTACCAATTATATCCCTTCGTTGTTTGAAGTAGTTGTCATGCTCAATTGAGAGATATGAGAATCTTTATTATTATGTATACATTACGTAGTGTGCTCTACATTATCATTCACAACTTTGAATCATTCTATTCTCTTTTCTAATCTACAATTTATTTTAGCTTTTACAAAATGCCATTTCGCTCGCTGGATATACTCAAGAAGAAGATAAGTTCTTATGCCAAGTCTATATGGAAATATCTCAAGATCCAATCACGGTGTTTATCAAACGGCCGACCAGCTTTGGTCTCGGTGGCGATGCTTACGAGGCTGGAAAAAATGCAAGCTGGAATGAACGCATAAAGAAATCCATTCATTGTCGAATTCAAACTATTGAGAAAGAAACAAAGAAATTGCATGCATGCCTCAAACAATGTGAGAACAGACGTCCAAGTGGTGCTTCAAATAATAATATTGTAAGTGTTTTATGATTATTATGATATATATTTTACTTATTTTTGCACTAATGTTTTTTTGTTTTAAATTGGAATGTAGTTTGAGCAAGCCAAATTAATGTTTGTGGATGATCCAAAATACAAATGAGGTTGGAAATCGATCATGTGTGGAATATTATCAAGAATTTTGAAAAGTTTAATGACAATCTGCAAAAGGTGTCAAACTCTTGTGGTTTCAGAGATACAAATTCAGCCTCGATTCGCTACACAAGAATCTCCGTGTTTGTCCTCATTTTCTTTGAATCTAGGTGATGAATAAGATATTATTGGTGGATCTTCATCTAAAAGACCAATTGGAGTAAAAAAATCAAAACTTAAAAGAAAAAAAGATGATCAAACATCACTTGTTATTAACACCTTGGAAGAAGGAAATAAACAACTCATGGAGCAGTTAAAGAAGACAAGTGCACAAAGAGATCAACATTTAAAGATTCAAAGTAGGAATTATGCTTTGAAAAACAAAAGAAGAAAACAAAATTTTATTTTGTGATGTGAATTCCATACAAGATCCTAAAGTTCGTGCATACATTCAATCAACAAACTCGAATTTTGTTGGAAAGGAGTGAAGAACAGCAAGCTCAACAACCTCCTCAAACATCAACTTCTTTTGGAAAATATTTTAATGATATTAGTGGTTCTGGAAATGATTTACCAGATTATTAAGTCTTAGTTTATGTTGTATTAATGAGTTTTATATGTTTAGTTTGTTTTTTTAATTATGTATTTGAATTTTTATATTAATTATGTAATTTTACTTTATTTATTAGTATAAGTTTTAAATATATTAATATTTTAAATTATTGTGATGAAAATAACAGCTGAGATTAAAATTAATTGGATTATATTAAAGTATATAGTTTATTTTGGCAAAAGATAAGAATAAATAAAACCGATGACCAATTGACAATAAAAAAAATGAAGATATGTACAGTAGATCTTCAAATTTGAAGCAACACTATTCATGGCTTCATTTTGAATCAAAAATGAAGTAGGGTTGGAAAAAAAATTTCTTCAAAATGAAGCAAAAAGTGAATAATAAAGTAGGGTTGGAGATGCTCTAAAGTTTGTGAACATTGGGTAGTTCTTTTATGGCACTGTATAGTATTTCTATACATGCGTGTGATCACACAAATCATACGAAAACAAATCTTGAATGTGACTGGATAACACAACTAGAGATATATTTGAATGGGAAAAATAATTACGCTCATTTCAGTTTTTGTTGTGCCAATCAAACCAATGTAACTTTTTTATTCTAATTATTTTTTGAAAAGAGAATATTTTTATTTTCTATTTTGATTTATGAAGAGTAAAAAACTTAATTGGTTTCAGTTTATCATTTTTATTTTGTTTTATTTAACTTACTCTAAAAAATTCTACTCATCTTCTATACTTTAATTTCCTCTCATTTAATCCATCACTTACAAAATAACACTCACTGATACTAAAATTTTCTGCATTTCATTTTAATTTTCTTTTTAGTTTTGGCATACGATTGAAAGTACATTTAATTTTGTATATTTTCTAAATAAAACATCATTACATATACACCTAATTATATTTCAAACAATAGAAAAATAAATTGGAGGAAATAAAAAATTATATAGTATATAAAATTAATAAAATAACATTTACTTTGAAAATTATTCTACAACGAGGACAGTTATGAAATGGATGGAGTACAGGAAACCGTGACCAAAAAAACAAAAAGGTCCATATATAACTGTAGGAACTATTTGATAGAATATATATTTAACGGGGACTACGTTTGCAAATTTAACTCTTTTCCGTCGTCCCTCACATATTAACCTTCCGTCTTTTCACCAGATTCTCCCTTAGCTCAATCTCTCGTTTCTCTCGGCGCGATCAGATCTCGAAAAAACCTAAAATCGCATCGAATCCACAACATGACCGGAGGATCGAGTGTTGTCGGTAAACAACTTCGATCTCTTTCGCCTCTGTCTGAATTTTTCTTTTCTAGGGTTTTTGAACCCGAATTGGGTTTTAATTTCTATTGAATTGTATATTACTTAGATCGTGTTGCTGGGTAATTTAGATCGTGTTTTGTATATTACCTAGAGCATAGGATGTCTTGAGATTCGTGGGTAATGATTAAAGTTGATGTCTTGATGGTTCTTGATTTTTACAAAGACAGATTCTTGATTTTTACAAAGACAGATTCTTGATGTGTTTTTTCTGATGCTTAGTTCCAAGGAATTTTCGGTTGCTGGAGGAGCTGGAACGTGGGGAGAAAGGTATTGGAGATGGAACTGTGAGCTATGGAATGGATGATGGAGATGACATTTACATGCGCTCTTGGACTGGCACTATCATCGCTCCTCATAACGTTAGTTATCTGCAAATTGTTTTAAGATGCATTGTTTCTTTTGACAGATATCAATTTTTTTTATTTTATTTTTATGTCCCTCCTATGCGCAGACTGTTCATGAAGGTAGGATCTATCAGTTGAAGCTCTTTTGTGACAAAGATTACCCGGAAAAACCTCCCACTGTCGGTTCCATTCACGTATCAACATGGCTTGTGTCAACCATGAAACAGGAGTGGTATGTAATCATGCCATTCTCTGACTTGTGTTCCCTTACACGCTCTGTAACTTATTGTCATATGTATGTATAGGTGGAACCCAAGAAATTTGGGCTTCTTGCGAACTGGCAAAGGGAGTACACAATGGAGACTATACTGACACAGCTGAAGAAGGAGATGTCTTCGTCTCATAACCGTAAGCTTGTTCAACCTCCAGAAGGCACTTCCTTCTAGTAGTGAAAATCTTTGCCCCTTCTAATACTGAAGTGTGTATCTGGGGGTACTCCATTGTCGTTCTCAAGCTTTTTTCTTCTTCTAAATTTGTGATAAAAAATGGTCTATGTGGATGGTGATGATGATGATACTCGATTGATCATCTGAAGTTTATCCTTGTGTGCAAATTATCCAAAAAAAAAACAGCGTCTTTCCCGATCCATGTGTTCAAAATCTTTTGAATTTACTTGGTTTTTTAGCTAACGTTTTGTCTAAATGAAATCTGCCTGGAGATTGTATTGGTTGGTTGTTATGCTCTTTGTAGTTATAGCCAGTTTCTAGTTGCAGGCAGATGTATTTGAAACACACTTATCATGCTCACAAGTTGCCTTGGGACAAAACCTCCAAACGAGCGAATTCATTGGTGAGATCATCTTTGCTATTGAGATGATCGTCGTGCTTGCGAGAAAGTTAGGCACAATCATGGAGCCTAAAGCCATGTTTTCTCTTCCAATGGGGATTGGGTGCTCCCAGGGGCCAGGGCTGACCATATAAACTTTGAGTCACACTGATTAGATAAATAACATAAGCAACACTATAAAATGAAAACTATGTTTTCTTTAAACTAGATTAGTTTTGTATTTGATTTAAGTTTGGGTATATGTTTGCATTTAAAATCAAGTTTTGAGTTAGTATTGCAAATTTACCATTAAAAGTTACATATTAGAAGAAGAGGAAAGAGAGAGATGTGATTTTGATTGTGTACTAGAGGAGTTCAATATATTTTGAGAGAGAAAAGAGTTTGATGTATTTTGAGAAAGAGAATGAAATGAAAAATAAAAGAATCAATCAAATTATGTATTAAAATTTCTGACTGATCCCTATCCATCAGAAATTCTGAACTATTGTCAAAACTAGGGCTGGGCATAACATTCATATCCAAAGTATTTACCCGAACCGATCCGAAAATAGGATATCCGACCCGGTCGGATCATGCCTAAATATCCGAATAGAACCATTTTTTAGAAACCCAAAAAACCGAAATCGTATCCGATCCAAACCGAAAACCGAATGAATATCCGAACATATCCAAACAAATAAATATCTATATAAAATATCATTTAAAATTATATTTATAATAGTATTAATACCTAAAATTAAAATCATAAGTCAAATATATTAGTTATTTGGATATTTATAGATAAAGATGGATAAAAATACTCAAATAATATTACATCCATGATTACTTTCTGATAAAAAAACAACTAATTCGAACTATATAAATTGATTATTTTCGGGTTTTTAAGTTATTTTATTTAAGTTTGAGTAGTTTAGATATAAAATACCTGAATCGAATCGGTAGTTTGATTACTTCGTTAAAACCGAACCCACCGGATCCGGAGGATCGACTCGAACCGACCCAATTTTTGTAATATTCGAATGAGACCATTTTTCAAAATCCAAAAATCTGATATCCGAATAGATAGTATCCATATCCGAAGGTATACCCGAACGCCCAGACCTAGTCAAAACTTGATGCTTTCAGTGTCAACTTTTAGATTCTAATGGATTTCCGACAAAATCAACAGAATATACCTTTTATTAGGAATCCGTAGAGAATTCATTTTTGTTTAACAAGACTTTAAACCCCGATTCGTCAGAAATTCCCAGCGAATTCATAATGGATTCACAATGATAATTACAATATGCATTAAACTATTAAAGTGTCAGAAACTAAGTGTTAATGGTTTTTATGCAAAAGTGGTTGTGTACTTAGTGAAGGATAACAGAGAACTTGAAAGAAAGAAGATAACTTTATGTGTTTTTACTGAAGTTTATTCATTTTAAAACTTGTCTTACAACTTGAGCCTTAGCTCTTTATTTATACAATGACTAAGAAGGATCTAGAGACGTCACAGCTGTCATGACAGCTCATTCATCTGCACCTTGGAGAGCATCAAATCGGTTGCGCAAAGGGAGAGCCTTAGCTGTCTGAGCCGTATGGTTGACTGGAGTTGTTGCTCTGTTTTGTCCTGTTTCTTTGATGACCGTTGATGAAGCTTGTTTGGTCTCGTGACAGGTAAAGCCCAACATCTTGTTGCCTTCTGACCCATTGGGTCTAATACTCCCGCGCAAACTCGAGGTGGGTGGAAACGCAACTCCGAGTTTGGATCTCAAGTTGAAAAAGCTCTGCTGAGGAAGAGATTTTGTAAACACATCCGCAAGTTGTTGTACGGAAGGAATATGTTTGACAACAAGAGACCCGTTGGCTACTTTCTCTCGGGCAAAGTGATAGTGCGTAGCAAAGTGTTTGGACTTGCGATGAAGCACAGGATTTGCAGTCAGCTAAACTGCAGAAAGATTATCACAATAGACCTCTGCCGCAGGCATCTGCTTCACACCTATGCTTAGAAGCAAGCCACTTATCCATTCTAGCTCAGCTGCTGTATCAGAAAGTGTTCGATACTCAACTTCCCTCGAAGAGCGAGCAACATAATAAACCACAGCTTCATGTTAGAATGTTAGAACGTGTACTTATACTGTGGTATATATTTGATTGGCACGAGACAGTCGGTGTATTTATCCATATGGAGCGTCTTCATGTTAGAATGTTATTATGGTTAATGATATTCTCTATTTCTGTGTAAGTTTTTCATGGTTAGGCTAGACAAGCTGTAAAAAAAGAGCAATACTGAATATTATGCTTATATAAAACTATAATTAGATTGACCAATCTTGTTCAAGATTTACTGTAATCAACTTTTTTTTTTCTCTTTCTTTTTCACGTTGATTATTTTTTGTTTTTATTAGAACATGTTTCAAATACCCCCACTTTTTTGGATTGCCTGATCATTCATCCATTAACAATGTTTTAATATCTAAAAATTTCATAGCAGTGATTAAATATCCAATTAAAATCAAAATTTCACGGCGCTTTTCATTTGACTAGTCTTTGGCACCATTGCCCTACAAGAACCGGCTAAGATAACTGAGTAAACATCCTCATGGAGACTCGTGCCAAGCTAGGCCCGCAATTTTCAGGGCTCAAACTGAAATGTATTACATGAACATCAAAAACATTCACGATTTGTCTGAAATAAAAGAAAATAAATTTTGAGTGAAAAAGAAAAAAAAAAGAAAAAGCAAAAGAAAAACAGAGATGATTTTGGAATAGTTTGTCAAGTCTCTCTGTTTATTTATATCACTAAACTCTGAATATTCTTCGAGGGGATGGAAAGAGGCGGAGGAGGGACCCGAATAAGGCTGAGAGGAGGCGGAGGAAAGAGGAAGACACACGGCGGAGAAGTGAAGAGTTAGAGGAAGGAGTTGGAGTAGCAGGCTGAAGGTAGGCGCAAGCGGCTTGCTTTACAAGGCGGTTGCGGATCGAGATGATGGGAGCCGCCACAGAGACGGCAGGGGAATCAGCAGCGGCTGTGGTGGAAGGGAGAATGTCTCTTAGAGAGGTGTAACGTGGAAGAAAATCATCGGAGGAGACAAGCTCCAGGTCTAGGGTTTGTGACACGGCGCCGTTTCTGCGCTGGAGAAGAGAGAGTTTAGTTAAATCATCAGCCTCCATTTGAGAAGAGAGAGTGAGAAGGTTTAAATTTTGGTTGTTGATGATGGGAGCTAGCAAGTTACATATATTAATATTGTGACCATCGGGTTACTTTTCTTTGATATTAAATGTCAAACAAGGACTATATAGTAAACCATGTTTATATGATATTAGTATCGGCACCTTGTTTTTTGTTGTTAGAAGTAGAAATATACAAAGATGGGAGGCGCTTACGCTCCAAAGTCCAAACTCGACTACTTTATATTTTTCAAACCAAAACAACAACCATATTTTATTTTTGTTTATATTTGAAAGAGAGAAATGTTTTGCCTTTTGGTATAAAAGTGTATTATTGTAACTTTGTTTATGTTTAAGATGCATGCCACTAGCAAGGGAAATGTCCAGCTAATTCATTCCCCTGCAAGAATTATGACTAAACGACGACGACAGAACACTGTTTCACGGAAATGAGTTGAATAGAAGTCAAAGGAAACATCACAAGCAAAGGGATATGTTCGAGCTAGGGGTGGGCGTTCGGGTACCCATTCAGATTCGGTTCGGGTCTATTCGGGTTTCGGATTTTTGGGGTCAAAGATTTCAGCCCCATTCGGGTATTTCTAAATTTCGGTTCGGTTTGGATCTTTGCGGGTTCGGTTCGGGTTCGGATAACCCATTTAAATTATTTTTAAAATTTATTATATACTTTAAATTTTTTAAAATCTATAAACAAAATAATATATTACATATAAATTTGAATAAAATATGTCAAAATACCTAAACTTAACATTTAAATTGATTTTCTTTAAATATTTGGATAGAAAATCAATAGATATTCATGTATTTTTGGTGTTTTGAATATACTTTAGTTATTTAATTTAGACATTTACTTTTGACTTTTTGTATATATTTTTAAGTATTTTGGAAAACTTAAAATATCTTATATATTTGGATGTTTTTAATATACATTATATATAAAAATAATTAATATATTTAGGTATATAAATCTATTTCGGATATATCCGAAATACTTCGGTTCGGAACGGGTTCGGTTTCAGTTCTTTAAATACCAAAATTTTGAACCCGTTCGGATATTTAATCAATTTCGGTTCGGGTTCGGTGTTACTTTTTCGGATCGAATTCGGTTTGGTTCTTCGGATTCAGATTTTTTTGCCAGCCCTAGTTGGAGCCGCTTTAGCCCACTTCACATGGATTGTGTTTCATTGGTATCCGTATCCTTCGCTTTTCTTTTCGTTATCACTTGGTCAATCTTGTCACCCTACCATTATAATTCTTAGTTTTCGTTCGACATTCGAGTTTATATAGATTAACATCAACTAGATTAAGATACTGGCACATCACATGTTGTTTCGACCTTTTTTACCGTACAGTTAACAATTTAAAAAAAAAAAGAATTCGGGCGTAATCATCTTTCCAACATTTCTCTAACTTTCTTCAGATTGTCTAGAACAGTGATATTTTTTAGAAAGTGGCATATTGTTGTAGAATTGAACTACTTTAACTTGGTCTAAAGCGAAAACAGATTATAAAACTTTACGATGTGACTGATATGTGAAATGATATGAAGCGGGTCTGAAACCTCTCTAGGTAGTTTTTTTACCAATAGATGACCATTGCATATTGTAAGTTGTAGTAACACATTTTCAAGTTAGCATTTTAGATGTGTTTTACAGCTTCTTTATATATGAGACAGAATTTGATAGTAAATATATATGTAGTTACTATACGACGTTGTCTACATGGGTTGGGCCGAGATGATGTTCCATACTTATGGAATAGTAAACAATCTCTCACTTAAGGCCCCCATAGTTCATACTCACTTTTATAGTTAACTGAGTGGACATAAGCCCCATACTTCTGTTATACAGACATTAAAGTTTCGATCTGGTCCATATTGGTACCATTCATCTTCTTGTTACGGGTGTGATCAGCAGATCAAAGCAAAAACTTCCACCATCTAATAATGAAATCCACTTCAGATGACACTTTGTTATATTTATTTAATCATCTTTATACGTCACAGAACTTTAATCGTTTCTTATAAACGAGGGTACAATTCATATTCTGGTTCAAACGTAGAGGTGACGTCTCCCTATGATTCAGCGTCGACCACCGCTGGTCCCACGACTTCCACCAGTACCTTGGTTCATTCACGTGCTTCCTAATTTCCATAGACAAACAACATTATTAATCGTGTCTCAGGAATTTTTGTTGTTATTATATTTTGTTTTTGTCCACTGCATTTGGTTTTTCCCGTGACAATTCACTATGTGTCTTCCTGTTTCGACTATTTTACATTTTCAGTATGATGAATCATATTTAGTGAAATAACACTTGGAATCCGTTATTAAAAATGAATATCAACGTTACGTGCGTTAATCTTCTGGTATGATCATACACATGTAACATGTTAGTATAGTTTTATCATAAAAAGCAAACGGTGAAAGTCTTCTGTT
The DNA here is from genome assembly GCA_016771965.1 of Brassica carinata. Taxonomy (NCBI): domain Eukaryota; kingdom Viridiplantae; phylum Streptophyta; class Magnoliopsida; order Brassicales; family Brassicaceae; genus Brassica; species Brassica carinata. The sequence goes on from CM028688.1 coordinate 14,974,305, forward strand.
TCCAAAGCAAGTTAGGAATATTTATAGGATTGTCTTGATAGTTTCCTAATATGCATGTGACTGACCATGTGAGTACGTAATCAGTACTTATTGTAATTAAATAAAGTGTGAAAAAGGGGCAAACAATCTCTTTAACTTATCCACTTTGATTACAAAATTTCTCAACTATTTCAATAATCAGATGAATTTCCAAGTATTTTAAGTGTCAGCGTAATAATTTTCCTATTTCACATTGAAGGGATTCAATTAGTTACAAAATGTTGAATTATAGATTAATTATTGACAAAAAGATTAATTGCGGATCTAATCAAAACTCAAATTCCAAACTCAAGGATCAAAATTTGCTTACAAAACATAGATAGTGTTGATCAAAAAAAAAAAACATAGATAGTATCAAAGCAAATTAATCTTATTAGCAAATATACCAATTTTTATATAAAAGTAGATTAAATATAATATACATGTGTATTTAAATAAATTTACACATACTTAGGGCGTTAATGTTTTTTCTTGTTATTGCTAAAATTCACAATTTTCATGTTTAAAATTATGTACAATTCTTTTGAGTTTAATATTTTACTAAATTGAATATTTAGTTAAGACTTTTGTGCAAATATAGAATTATCACACTTTTTTTTTGTTCAAACCTTTCATTTCATTCAAACTTAAACCGAAACAAGTACATCAATCTCAGAGAGATTGTTAGAGTTCGAAAACAGAGTGGACTTTGCCAGTCTGTCAGCTGATTCATACAGGTTCTAGGAACAAACATAAAGGAGATAGGACTGAAGGAGTGACTCAACACGCTAAGGTCATGGAATATCCCTCGGAGAGCAATCACCGATTTGTTTCCGGTGATCAAATCAACAAGAATTTTAGAATCTGATACACAGATCCCATCTTTTAATCCTAACGACGCAGCCTACAACAGACATGCCTGCAACAGGCCTGCCTTCAACGCTAACGCCTCTGCTACAAGAGCTGAGACTATATAACGTCGGAACTCTGAGAATCATCACACTTTAAACAAGAGTTTTTATGCAAATATATCAACCGTAGTTATTTCAAATGGCATTATTGATTTTATTGATTCTCATCAAGAACCGATTTTATTGATTCTTCATCAAGACGGTTCTATGTGGCTAATTGCAACAAATCACTCGTTTTAAGAGAAAGCTATTAATATTGTTTCATCACTGCTTGCCAATTTTAAAAGTTCAAGCCCTTAAGGTCGTATATACATAAATATTATAATATATATATATACTGGTTAATGCAGGTCACAGACTTTATAAGGGGCAGCAAATATACATGTGGTCGATTACTCACACAGTCACACCTATTGCACTCAACGTGCCTGGTTTGGTCAATTGATTCCTAACGTCCATAGAGGCTCATGTAGTGATTAATAATCAATTCAAATTCATACCAGTTTAAACGCAAAAGTTACATATAAAAATAGTATATGTATAAACCTTTATGATAATTTGGATCAATGAAAAACACATGGTAGTACTTTGTTAAGTTTTCATGATTAGTGTAATTGGTGAATAAAAGATACTAAAAAAAACCTTGTCAAATCGGATAGAGAAATTAAAACAACGTGTGAATTGACTAGCGAAGATGAGCATTAATGAATCACATGATTTGTAAATGGGTTTAGCCACTTGAGTCTTGAGCCATCACATGGCCAACTATCAAACCAATTAACCAAAAATGGTAGATATTCTGTTTTCGGCTTCAGTATTTGACTATCTTTATATACAATATTACTGATACATAATATAAAGGAAAAATTGGAAAATAAAGACACTTTTTTCATAGATTTGTCACAATAGGATTTATTTTAGATTTTTAAGGTAAGTAAGATTTTTCTTTTTTTTAATACCATAATGCCCTTATATTTTAATGCCCTTATATTTACGTAATCCCATTAATATTCTAATTTCCTTAAGTATATTTGTTAATTTGAAAAAAATATTAAAAATAAGGCAATAATTAAAAGCAAAGAGTCGACGGTAATAACCCTCGTGTTATTTCTCCTCCTCTTCTCCTCACGAGCCTTCGACCTAGTTCTCCTTTAATGGCGATTTAAGGTCGAACTCACCATCACTCTTTTGTTCACCGTAGAGTCTTCGAGTTCTCATCGATAATCTCATTATCGACTTCTTTTCTTTGTTATAGGCACAACTCGAAGAATTGAGATTTCGTCTTACTCTACGCCGTCGGACGCTCTTATTCCTCTTCTACCATCAATTTCGCCAACATCTCACGCTTTAAACACTAGGTTTGCGATTACTCTATTTGATTCTCTCAATCCTAAATTTCTTAACCAAACTCATCACTTAGAACTCGATTTGTCTTTTCCTTTACACCGCATCAGCATTGAGAACGTGACACACAAAGTTGTAGAGGAACCCTTCTTTGCGTAGCTCACAAAGTTACATACTTGTCGATCATTGCTGATACTAATGGGAGGATTTCTCTTTGATTCACCATATCATAACTGAACTCCACATTAACCAAATTAGTGGTCGACCCCATAATCTTCACACACCATGATCTTGAGTTCCTCCAATGAAGTAGTAGTTTTATTGTAACCATTCGACCACGCCTTTGTTTGTCCGCCAAGAAATTTCACTCGTCAACTGAAACTTGACATCCATACACCGATTTAACATAGATTAGAACCATCTTCGTTGGTTGATAAGATTGTTTGTCGATGAACAAAAGAGAGGAACAAGGAAGAGGAGAAGAGATCGTGTGAAGATGGAGAAAATCGGGGAAATATACTTAGAGATATTTATGATAGATTTATGATAGATTTAGGATAGATTTAGAAACATATCACACGAAATTTGGAAGTTTCCATATTTACTTTATTTGGCTAGAATATACATCATAATGTAAGGCACAAACATGTAGAGAGTGGAAACTACATTCGCCAAGAGCTATTATTTAGTAAAAGGCGTAATAAGGTATGACGCGTAAAAAGAAAAGGTATTTCATTATTTGTTGGGTAAAACTTATAAAAATGTCTCGTAAACTTCGTGATATATAGCTAGAATAATGCGAGACAAAATCTAGCTAAGGTAAATTGTCAAGAAAGAGCAAGATATATTTTCTACCAAGGGTAAACCTATGTGTAATACTTTGTATTCGATTTGTACAAGACGTAGAAGGCTAGAATAAATATTCTATCTTAGGTTTGACATTAAATAAAACATAGTTCCATAATTTTTAAAAAATTTAAACATAGAAGTAGATATACTTTGGTTTATAATGACTTATATATTTTTAATATTTTTTATCTTAGCTTTACTATTTTTTCCACAACACAAGCAAGAAAATCATTCAAAATGAACAAAAGATCGTTTTATTTTGACAAACAAACAAAAACATGTCTTGTTTTTCCAATTCTCCCTAATATAAATCCATTTCACACACATTCGGTTCAAACTGGCATGTTTCCATAAATACAAATCTTAGCTGGTTTTATTCTATCTTGTAGCGTTTCATGTCGGACATACAAGTATACGTTTCCACGTATACTAGTGGTAAGTTTCCTTGCCGATGAACACATTTTATAGTTGATTTTTTTTTTTTTATAATTATTTTACTTTTGAAAAAGGAAGAAGAAAGTCACGTAGATCGAACATGATTCTCAACTTTCCTCTCCTTGTCTTCTTCTTACATAAACCCATAAGCCACGAAGCGAAACACAGCGCAACACAAACACAATGTCTTCTTCTCCTCCTCCTCTTCTCTTCTTCTTCCTTATCTTCCTCTCCATCGCCTCCGCCATCAAACTACCTCTCTCCCACCACACAGACCAATTACCCACCAACGATCCTTACCTCTCTCTCCGCCGTCTCGCCGACTCCTCCACCGCAAGAGCCCAACAGCTCAAACAACCCAGCTCCATCAAACCCGACGAGAATGCTCTCTCCGCCCCTTCTGCGTCCGCCGCCGTCGTGAAATCACCTCTCTCCGCCAAAAGCTACGGTGGATACTCCGTCTCGCTCAGCTTCGGCACGCCGTCGCAGACAATCCCTTTCGTGTTCGACACGGGAAGCAGTCTCGTCTGGTTCCCTTGCACCTCACGTTATCTCTGCACCGGATGCGGTTTCTCCGGTTTGGATCCGACCCGGATCCCTCGATTCATCCCCAAGAACTCCACCTCGTCGCGGGTTATCGGGTGTCAGAATCCGAAATGCCAGCTTCTCTTCGGACCCGATGTTAGATGCAGAGGATGCGACCCGAATACCCGTAACTGCACCGTCGCTTGTCCACCGTACATTCTCCAATACGGATTAGGATCAACGGCTGGGATTTTACTAACCGAGAAGCTCGATTTCCCGGATCTAACCGTACCCGATTTCGTCGTCGGTTGCTCCATTCTCTCGACCCGACAACCCGCTGGTATCGCCGGGTTCGGACGCGGATCCCAGTCTCTCCCCGCGCAGATGAAACTCAAGAGATTCTCGCATTGCTTGGTCTCCCGCCGGTTCGACGATACCGACGTGAGCACCGATCTGGATCTCGATACCGGGTCGGGTCACGATTCCGGGTCGAAAACTCCGGGTCTAAGCTACACCCCGTTTCGAAACAACCCCAATGCCTCCAACGCGGCTTTTCTCGAGTACTACTACCTCAACCTCCGTCGAATCTACGTCGGGACCAAGCGCGTGAGGATCCCCTACAGGTTCCTCGCGCCGGGGCCCGACGGAAACGGAGGAACCATCGTTGATTCCGGATCCACGTTCACTTTCATGGATCGCTCCGTTTACGAGCTCGTCGCCGAAGAGTTCGCGGCGCAGATGTCGAGTTACGATAGAGAGAAGGAGCTGGAGGAGATCACCGGGCTCGGGCCGTGTTTCAATATCTCCGGCAAGGGAGCAGTGACGGTGCCGGAGTTGATCTTCGAGTTCAAAGGTGGAGCTAGAATGGAGCTGCCGTTGTCTAACTACTTCACGCTTGTCGGAAGCGTTGATAACGTCTGTTTGACTGTGGTTTCGGATAACACCGTGAGTTCCACCGGTGGCCGGAGTGGTCCGGCGATTATTCTCGGGAGTTTTCAGCAACAGAACTATCACGTGGAATACGATTTGGAGAATGACAGGTTTGGGTTCGCCAAGAAGAAGTGCATCCCGTGAGTTTCCGGGGGTAGATTTGGAAATTTAACTTTCGGAAATGATGAGAACAGTTTTATGGTTTAATTGCTTTTCCAAATAAAAAGAGTTGTTAACTGTTTATAATTATGTTTACGATTGCTACTTTTACATATTTTTCATAATTAAAAAAATAATTTTACCAGATTATAAAAGTTTAGCTGGCAAAACTTTTATGTAATTATGAAAATATTAAAACCAGTGAATGTAATTTCATTTTATTGTGTAATAGTTGGATGCTGAAATTGTGGACGATGGACAGTATCATGTGAAGTAAGGCTGTAAGCAATTATCTAAAACAATAGAAAATGGACGCTAATGCAGCGACACCACGTCGATGTCCATCGACAAAAATATTGAAATCGACACTTAACATATTCCACTAGTTATAATACTATTTTAAAAGTTTTTAATGGCTTTTGATGTGAAACAAATATGTAAGTACATAACCATGTGTACCAAAAGTAAGCAATAGTAGAAATATATATATATTTCAGTTTCTAGAGTTTGAATAATAGGGTCGTGTAGTTTGGGACATATTCATATAAAACATTCCCCATTTTCTATCAGTGTAATATTAGGAATAAAATGTATATATGTGTGTGTGTGTGTGTGTATGAAGTTGAAGGTAATAAGTAAATTTGTCTTAAGCATACTACAGTACCAGTTTATGAGGTTAAATTCGATCCGGTTTAATGAAATTGGAGAATTTTGAAAAAGACAATTCACTAAGAAAAGCAATGAATGCGACAAATAAAAATAAGTTAAGTTACAAAAAAAAAAAAAAAAAAAAAATAAGTTGCACCTGCTAATCATGCCAGCTCACAAAAAGTACCTGATTAAGATACTTTTTGACAACTCCAAGATTAAGATTTTTATTTTTCAATATTGGAATGAGGTTCCGATTGGTTTATGTTTCTGGCGCGATCAGTGTAATTTGTTTGGTCAGTGTAATCAATGTGTTTTTTTTTGCCAACTAGAGTGATCAATTCATTGAAAAGATTGCATTTTAAAGCTCTAATACATGTAATGCTACTACATATCCTTATCGAAGTTGTATACAGAGAAATTTTTCTTGCTCAACCAGTATTAAATAGTTAATTAAGTTACAAAAAACTAGTGATTTATTAAATAGTTCTTTTTTTTTTCTTTTTGCTTTCAGGCCTTTTTATAACATTTTGTATCAGCTTAGAAATGCTGAAACAGCCTATTTTCAGATAAACTAATCTAAATGTCAATTAAAAGTATTTACAGTCCAAATCTTATCAAAACTGTTATCGCTCCCCTCAGATGTGGCTGGCCGAGTAAAAAGTGGGGCAGTGTGTAGCCAAGATGCAGCTGGATCGATCTCCATCATCTGGTCCAAAGGGACAGAAGATTAGTGTCCAAGCTTTCAGACCATGACTATTCAATAAAATCTGTCATAACTAGATATGAATTTATACGGTGACAACCCAGAATTCTATTACAAACCACCAACTTAGAATTTTTATTGCTTTAAATCCATTTTTATTACAAATATTCAATAAGATTGTCACAATGTCATTTAAAGAATTATCTTCTCTATTAAAAGAAAAGTACACAACAAAACTAACATTAACATCATGTGTGATTTATACAAAGTGCCATTGAATCTAAGACTTTCACTAATGGCATTTTAGTATTTTAATCACAACTAGATTCGACCACAACGTGCTGAATTCGACCAGCACAACCGTGCGTAGATTCGACGCACAGCTTAGTGCGGGTGTTTGTTTTCATTTAATAAATTTATAACTAAACATTTTAAATATATAATTTATATTTTAGTGTTTTATATTGTATAATTTTATAATCTTATTATTTAAATTTTCTTATTCGACACTATTAATATATAATAATTTGTTATATACATTAAACTTTTTTATTAATATATATTAAGTACTAATATATTTTTGAGTTAAGTAAAATAAATTCTTAATCTGAAATAATTAACAGAGAATCACATACAAAATATGTGTCTTTTTAATTTGGACAGTTTGCCTAAAGACATTTTTAAAAACATTTTAGTTATACTATTAAGATAATATTTGTTTAGAATAATTTATGTTTTCATATTGTATTTAAAATAGAATTTAACATCTATCATTTTAGTATATTGCATAATTTTATAAGTAAATACATTATTCAGTCATAATATTTTAGTATATTTTATGCATAGCACAACATCTATTATATTATTTTATAAAAAGATTTAGACTATTTGGTAAGATCTTGTTAGATTTTCTTAATAGATTTTGCAGGCTAAAAATTATGAATATAGAGTGTTATGGTAAGTCATAATGATAATTATATTATTAAAAAGTAAATAAAACTTGATTTTCTAAGATTTATATAATTTAAAAAAATCACACATGAATTGAGGTTGTGACTTCTATTTTAATAGAATAGATATTGAAAAAATGTGAATCAATATTTCTAAGAGAAAATCAATTAAGTTAATCAATAGTTTAATGTATATATATATATATATATTTCAGTTTCTAGAGTTTGAATAATAGGGTCGTGTAGTTTGGGACATATTCATATAAAACATTCCCCATTTTCTATCAGTGTAATATTAGGAATAAAATGTATATATGTGTGTGTGTGTATGAAGTTGAAGGTAATAAGTAAATTTGTCTTAAGCATACTACAGTACCAGTTTATGAGGTTAAATTCGATCCGGTTTAATGAAATTGGAGAATTTTGAAAAGACAATTCACTAAGAAAAGCAATGAATGCGACAAATAAAAATAAGTTAAGTTACAAAAACTAGTGATTTATTAAATAGTTCTTTTTTCTTTTTGCTTTCAGGCCTTTTATAACATTTTGTATCAGCTTAGAAATGCTGAAACAGCCTATTTTCAGATAAACTAATCTAAATGTCAATTAAAAGTATTTACAGTCCAAATCTTATCAAAACTGTTATCGCTCCCCTCAGATGTGGCTGGCCGAGTAAAAAGTGGGGCAGTGTGTAGCCAAGATGCAGCTGGATCGATCTCCATCATCTGGTCCAAAGGGACAGAAGATTAGTGTCCAAGCTTTCAGACCATGACTATTCAATAAAATCTGTCATAACTAGATATGAATTTATACGGTGACAACCCAGAATTCTATTACAAACCACCAACTTAGAATTTTTATTGCTTTAAATCCATTTTTATTACAAATATTCAATAAGATTGTCACAATGTCATTTAAAGAATTATCTTCTCTATTAAAAGAAAAGTACACAACAAAACTAACATTAACATCATGTGTGATTTATACAAAGTGCCATTGAATCTAAGACTTTCACTAATGGCATTTTAGTATTTTAATCACAACTAGATTTCACACAACCGCCATGTTTGTTTTCATTTAATAAATTTATAACTAAACATTTTAAATATATAATTTATATTTTAGTGTTTTATATTGTATAATTTTATAATCTTATTATTTAAATTTTCTTATTCGACACTATTAATATATAATAATTTGTTATATACATTAAACTTTTTTATTAATATATATTAAGTACTAATATATTTTTGAGTTAAGTAAAATAAATTCTTAATCTGAAATAATTAACAGAGAATCACATACAAAATATGTGTCTTTTTAATTTGGACAGTTTGCCTAAAGACATTTTTAAAAACATTTTAGTTATACTATTAAGATAATATTTGTTTAGAATAATTTATGTTTTCATATTGTATTTAAAATAGAATTTAACATCTATCATTTTAGTATATTGCATAATTTTATAAGTAAATACATTATTCAGTCATAATATTTTAGTATATTTTATGCATAGCACAACATCTATTATATTATTTTTATAATTTTTATTGATATAGGATTTTTTGATGTTATGGTATTAAGTTTTCTGATTGTTTTTACTAAACAAAGATTTCAAAATATTAACTATTTTAATTTTTTAGAATATTTTGTTTTTCGTATTGCATTTCAAAAATTTATATACTTTAGGACCTATCTTTTTTTCTTTTGTAAAATTTGGAATATATAATTATGTGTTTGGAATATTTATTTAGTTAATATTAATTTATAATAATATTATATTGCTAATCAAGAAATTAATTAATATATTATTTTATAAAAAGATTTAGACTATTTGGTAAGATCTTGTTAGATTTTCTTAATAGATTTTGCAGGCTAAAAATTATGAATATAGAGTGTTATGGTAAGTCATAATGATAATTATATTATTAAAAAGTAAATAAAACTTGATTTTCTAAGATTTATATAATTTAAAAAAATCACACATGAATTGAGGTTGTGACTTCTATTTTAATAGAATAGATATTGAAAAAAATGTGAATCAATATTTCTTGTTGGAATCCTTTTAGTAAATAATATCAATTCATATTTTTAACAAAAGGGATAATATGTTAGAGTTATTATGGAAAATCTATATTGAACTCATGTTTTCTGATTTTTTTAAAACTAACTATGGAAGCAAAATGTGAATCAATATTTCTCTAAGAGAAAATCAATTAAGTTAATCAATAGTTTAATGTATATATATATATATATATATATATTAAATGATAGACTCACGTTTTTTGGGTGATTGTTAGGCTGATTACAATATCTTAACTTTTAAAATTTTTAATGAAAAGGTAATGTCTTAGGTACATTAATTTTTTTTTTCATCAAACGTGTGTTTTAGGAAATTGTTATATTGTTAAATGGTAATCAAATCAATTATCATGTTATTGTACACACGTTCAAGATTTATATAATGTTGTGTATTAGAATATTTGTATAATATAATATATTTTTAAATGTATATTATATGCTTACTTTAATTTATTTGGTTTATTCATCTAATATGTTTGGTTTGACTTTTTCTCAGGCTATCATTTCTACCGATTTGTGTATATATCTGAACCTAATATTAATAAGAAACGATTTCTCCAGTAGGTTGATAAATAATAGAGCTCAGAATAATATAGTAAATGAGTGAACGAACTTGTAGATCAATCATAAATGTTATCAGAAGTAGAGTGAACCGACTTCGTCGGATTTTATTATATAGGTTAGTGTCTTATTTCAATTCAAACCGGTAGTTTAGGAAATAATATTATTTTGGTTGTTTGTCCTAAATGATGGGAGATTAATAGATAAGATTTTATAAAATTTAATAAGTTTCTAGAAAAGATCCATTTTAAAGAAAATCACACATGAAGAGAAGTTGTGACTTCTCTTTTAATATAATAGATAGATAAACCAATTCTATTTATACCTAATTCGATATAGTCTTTTTTTTATCAAACCAAACTTAATTCATTCTAAAAGTTCAAACTCCATTCAATGAGGACATACAAGATAGAAAGGCATTAGTAGTCAAAGAAGTTACCATATTACAAACACAGCAGAACATAAGGGATCGAATAGCTAATAAGATCCAAAGAACATCACAAGACCAACTCTCTGAAAGGAGACGAATGAGTTCTTGACAGTCTGACTTGCAAACAAGTTTGGAAATGCTCAATAGAATGGCTGCAATTTGTGCGTCCAAAAGAGCTAGACACTCTGCAATAATTGCAGGAAAGTCATAATACCTAATTCGATATAGTCTAATTCACTTGATTTTATGGATTTTATTAATATTTTGATTGACCACAACAACCTAACAATATAATCTATTATTTGTATTCTTGATATTGCAAATGTCTTTAGATGTCCGCGAATAGGTTTTCAAATTATTTTGTTGCTTTTGTGTGTTAGTGTGTATTTATTTTTGTCAAGTGATCGATCATACAACCTTTATCATTTGGAAGTAATTTATTATGTTAAACGCAGAAAAGTGAATATGTTTTATATTTTTAAAATATTAGTCATTTTATTGTAAACCCAAACCCTAAATTAATATATTTATTAACTTAAAAAAATATTTACAAAATATAATATAGTGGTAACTTCAAAAAAAATCTAGATAAAAATAATATTTTGTTTTAAAACTATTATGTCATCATAAATAACTAATCTCAAAAAGATGATTACAGACTTCCCATTCACTGACAAAGATATTTCAAAATATTAGTCTTTCTTATTATAAACCTAAACGCTAAATTAAAATATTTATTAAGTTATGAAAATATTTACAATATAATGGCAACTTAAAAAAATCTAGAAAAAATAATATTTTATTTTTAAACTATTATCTCATCAAAAATAATCTCAAAATGTGATTACAAACTTCCATTCACTGATAAAAATATTTTTTTAAAAGTTTTTTATTAATATAATGCATTTAAAATAACTAACTTATTTAGATATTATTTTTGTTAGTTAATTTTTTTTTGCATTGATATCTATGAAATTCGTCAATGGCATAAGATTTAAATGTATCCTAAAATTGTCAGATTGTAACTATTTCTCAAAAGACATATTTTTTCTATCTAACAACCACCATAAAATCTTTTAGTTATTTTTAAAAGAGCATATTAACACAATAGATGGTTCAAATTTCTGGAATTAGATCTAACTAATATTTTAAAAATGAAAAATATCAGACCTATATATATATAAACATTAACCCAAACTTTAAAACTAAAAAAAAAATATTTAGTAAGAATAATATCAAAATATGAAAATTTGTAAAAAGGTTACTGACCCAAGATATATAATTTTTTTGTTTACAAAGAAAGACAATTACCACCAAAAATATAGAAACTTAGAGCTCAAATTCTTTTATCACTACCACCCACAAAACTGCGTTGCGTATGGTAGTTGTACTTAGCGTTTTATAACAATCATAAAAATATTTTAAATCATTATAAACCTCGTAGAATAAAAAATGGTTCTCTTTATCGTTTTCGGTTGCAGACGGTTACAAGTGAATATATAAAAGAAAAAATATTTAAAATTTCAAACCAAATTTTTAAAATTGAGATATTATAAATAAAATATATAATTTTTTATGTTTTAAGCTATTTTCAATAACAACATCATTGTTCATGATCATACTATAAAAAATTAACCAAAAATATTAACTATAATTTTGTAAGCATTAATATATAATCATAATAATTTTTTACAGTCTTAACATAAATCTTCATAATACTTTTTGAAAATATAACTTTCATTTTAACTAAAAAAATTAAATAAATTAACAGACATAATGTTTTTGTTAATTGTATACAATTATTATTTTTTATTTTCTTAAAAATATATTTTCATATTTGTATAATATTATAATGTATTAATAGTAGTAATTTATTATTAAATGGTTGTAATATTTTATAATTAACCGGTTATAAATATCCTGTAAATATATCAATTTTTAACCATTGTATTAATAGTACAAATCGTTTAATAACATCTGAAACCGCATCCACTTGTATCCGTAAACTCTTTCACACACAATCGGTGGGTTTCAACATGCGAGGCCTGAAGCTTCGTATAATCCAACTGATTAAAATAGTTAATGGCTCTATGAAAGACCAATTAAAGGGGCCAGCCCTCAACTGATGGGCTCAATGAAAGCATATGTATATTGGACTTTAATTATTTTATCTGTTCTTTGATTCCACACCAAACAAACCCAAACCTCTGGACACGCAGAGGAAGGATATTGTATACACGCGTACCGGTCGAGCAAGGGTTCCTCCCAAGTCCTAATCAATCGAATAGTGTTATCTAGCACCACATGTCCAGCAATATTGCTTAGAGATCGGAAACTTTTTGATTTTAACTAACTTTGTTTGTTTTTTACCTTTTTCCCGTTCCTGTTGTCATATCAGAAAAGCTGGAGTGATTCTTGTGATAGGACTTTCCAACACATTACACATGTTCACTGCATTATAGCATATGCTCGGTATTTCGTTGACATTATAGATTCACATTTAAATCCTATGATATGATATTTGTGCGGCTCTGCTAGCTTAAACTCTAGGAATACCTAAGGAACAAGTGATGAGGAATATATGCCGCGGCGGCACCGCCTGAGATTCTCAAGCAAGACAATATATTTGAACCAAAGCGAACCTCACTTTTAGACTAAGTTATTACGAGGCCAAAAATTCTTCTGTGAATAAAGAAAACATGTTGTGCATAAAGTTCATAACATTATACTAAGAAGGCTGTCATGTCAAAATTAGGACAACTTTTCTCCATTCCTTCTTTAATCTTATAAAGTTTATCTCTTTATTTCTTAAAGTTAGGCCGTCCTAAGGAGAATTATGCCTTAATTAAACTAATCCCTCATTGGTCTTTCTCGCTCTTTGGTTGTTTTTCCCCACATGGTCACACCCAGGAGAATAGAGATGCTTATCTTGAATGCTTAGAAAACTTTATCAAAAATAACAAATTGGGAACCCCGTTTGAGTAGAGAATCCCATTTAAACTTGATTTGGTGATAAGACTGTTTGTTTTTGAAATTGTTAAAAAATATTCTAGATGCTCTTCTAAACCCACTGGTATAAAACCGTAAAAGTCATGCAAACACGTATGACTTTTTAAATCATGCCAGATTCCAATTAGTTTCAATCTAACTTAAGACAAGCGAAAGCCTTTAAAAAAAAAACTGTAAGACTTTTTTTAAAGATTCTTTTATGCATTAAGCTAAACATTACTGACAAAGGTATTTCAAAAGTTGATATAACATTAACTCAAAGTTTTAGTCGACAAATATTAACTCAAAACTTTATCAAGCGGGATGGAGGGACTGGTCGAATTTAGGATGTATTTTTCTCGCGAACATTGGTCCTTTAGAATCATCTAGGGTCTGGTCCAGGCTAAAGCATATTCACATTTTGACTATCCTGGTCACACACTTTCTTTAAAGGATTGGCTTACGCTAGCGACTTTTTTTTTTTGTGACTGAGGTTGAACGCTTTTGTTGGGGCAAACAAAATTAGTCTGATTGGGTGTGCCAGAAGAAACTATCTATATTCCTTTTCTTTCTTTGGTTCAAAACACTTTTGCATTTAAATGATTTTCGCCTTAACTTTGTATGTCTTTTGTAAGCATGAGCATTTTACCCGATCCGAAATCCGAACTCGATCCAAAACGAACCGAAACCGAACCGAAATATAAAAATACCCCATCGGGTTTCGTTTTGAGTAAGTGTGGAAATCTGAACCCAGTCGGTTATATCCGATACCTGAGCACATACCCAAAATATCCAATCATATATATCTAACCTTAATAATTAGAGTACTAGTACCTGGTTTTCTAATGTTTGCTTGTCTCTTACTGGTCTCATATATTTATTTTGGTTCGAGACTTGGCTTATCGTGGAACATGAAAAGATATGTAGTCTTATTGGCTGCATTTTTATCATTAATACTTAAACTTCCGGTTTTATGATAGAAATGTTATGTGCCTTGTATCTTTGTAGAAAAGTTAGCCGAGTGATTTTTTAAATAAAACATTCTGGTTGATGAATAATTTCCTTGACTCTACTTCTTTGGTTGGAGGTCAAGTTCTTGTGAATTGGCTTGTGCATGTGAATGTTCAGAGTGGCATTGCATTGTCTGCTATGGTGACTCTGTTTTTGTCTGTTGTGGCCATTTTTTAAAAATTGTCTTGACTTCGAAAAAACGTGTTAAGACTCTGCCACTAAAAGATTATTCAGCAGCTTGCTATGTAAATGTTATTGGTGGCACGGATTTTGTCATTGATTTTGTTTTTCTTTTGTGTTTAACTTTCCAGAGTCAGTTAACTTCAGTTTTGAAGTTCATGAAAGAGCATAAACTTCGGGTATATCCAAAATACCTGAACCCGAAGTTTAAATATTCAACTAGGCATTAATCACATATAAAGCGTCCAATTACCGGTTTATAATTTTTTTGAACATTGGTTCCACAAATACACGCCTCCTGTTTCAGTTTAACGTGAAACAAGCAAATTACTCAGTAATTTTTAAAATCTGATTCAACACATTCTACATTGTTTTTGTAAAAGGCCAAACTTATTAAAAGTTGGTGGCTACATTGGCTACCTAAATCTTTAGCATATGGGCTACAGTGAGGGGTTGATTTCACATTCTGTTCTTCTCGTAAACGCAATTGCTTTAGCATATGGGGTCTGATCCTTGTCAAAGCAAACACATTTTGACTGTTGTGGTCATATACTTTTCGAAAGGACTGGTTTATGCAAATAGATTTTTTGGGTGGTAGAGTTTGAAATCTTTTAGTTAGGGCAAACAAAGTTTCCTAATTTTTATTAAAGGAGAAAATAATTGATTGGGTGTGCCTGAAGCAACTATCTATATTCCTTTGCTCTCATCAGTCAGAAACACTTTTGCATTCAAATGATTTTGGTCTCCCTTTGGATCTCTTTTGGGTCTAAGCTAATAAACAAAACTCATTTCCTTCCTTTTGTCTGTCTTAAACCTGGAAGAAACGGTTGATGAGTTTGTGTCTATTCTCACAACTTTAGTTATATTAAAATATGACTAAAGAACTAACTTAAGTTTCTTTAGTCATATTTTAATATAAAATAAGAGACATCAACTTAAAATTGACATCTGTAGAAATAAAGAGACGATAGTCTCTTCCGGAAGAGCTGTTCTTTCTCTGCTTTCTTCTTTGTTTCTCTAATTTGTACTTTTAATAATTAATTTAACTGAAAAAACCAGCAGCTCAGATACTAAGAGCATGTTTATCGGTTTGTCTCTTAATCTAGATTTCTTAAAAAAAAATTTTGATCGATTTAAGAAAAAAAATATTAAAAAATTAATCAATAGCGGGTCATTATGTGTCGTGGGGCCCGCAAAACAGTCTAAGAAACAGAATGAAAACATTTCTTCTTTTGTATACACAAGCAACATTTTTTGTGACTTCCGTGGGACCCGCAAATTTTCAATTATTTTTTTGGTTATGAAACTGATGATAATCAACCCTGATAAACATGCTCTAAATGCTGCGGATGCCCTAAACTTCTGCATAAAATTGAAACGTCATTGAAACCCCGAAAATGTAAACAAAGGATATGAAATGATGTATTCCCTCGCTAATGGTCTGTGCATATTAGGTAGGGAAGATTAATGAAAGAAATAGAAGCTCTCTTGTGAATGGTGTGACTTAAGCCTTAACATTCAAATTAATTTCGTGTCCTCTTATATTCCAGATACATAATACCATCTGTAAGTTTTAGGTTGAATCAATACAAGAAAGACTAAAATACTACAAAATAAAATTAAGTGAAACCAACTGTCCTTTTAATATTATTTTATTGGTTTTGTGAATAAATAAATTATAAAACTATACTCCTTATATTTATAATACCTCAAAGCTTTGATTTTTTTTTTGTTTATTTGATAAAAGAGAAAATTCTATAAGCAAAATAGGTATATTAGGGGCCTTCGCCCATTACATTCTTCTGCTTGCTCTAGTAAAAACCCTTAAGCATACATATTATTTTGTCTCCTAAAAAACAAAGAATCGTGTTTGATTTCAAAACGTTCACATGCTTTTCCTGGATAATGATTGATGGATCATTTCTCTCTTTGTTTTATGGCAAAACATATTCGTGTTTTCCTCATTTCGAATTTATACACATATGCATGGTTAAATGATACTTTAGCTTCTTTTATAGAAGCATTGGCCAGAGGAAGTGAGTGTAATGGTACTTGTCGCAGTGAATAGTGGCTTTCAGGTGAATGCTTACATAAAAACACGTAAAAAGCTGTAGAAAAGATGATTGGGGAATGAAAGGAAGATTTCTTGTTTCTTGTGAGGATATTGTATAAAACTTATTCTTCAATTTTCATCATAAGAAAAGATAGATTTATTTACTATTTCATTAGTCTTTTAGGACATACATATCTATAGTGGGAATATAGCTTATATGATTCTCTTACCAAAGTGTATAAATCTTATTGAAGATTCCTAGGCAAGTTGAATGGTGGTGCATTTTTCTCTTCTTTCCATGCAATGGCATGCTTCATGTGTGTGAGAGAGAGATCTTTTCATCAAAGTAGAAGTATAATAGGTAAAGCTCCTTGTACCAATTACTGAAATAATCTCATGTTTGAATAATCCATCGTGGAATAATTTCTTTTTGTTCATTGATTTACATCATTCCTTAATCACTGTTTAGATAATGGAGCTTCATTGAACTGTAAATGAATTAGTTTTTTTTTGGTTAATAAATTCTTCAAAGATTTGATAGGCATCTGCATATGTTTTAGCTTTGTGTGCGTATATCAAGTTAAGATATTAATGCATGGCTTGGCATGTTGATTGTTGGAGAATCAAACTTTTCTTCTGGTATGTTGCAATTATAAAACAAATATCTTGTTTTCTTGTTCTTGAACAGGTCATGTTTTTATATATTGATTTGTATTCCTGTTACTGATCTGAAACTTAGTTCATTAGACACATGAAAATGATTGGTAGAGTTGATAGCTGATACAATCAAAGACTATATGCCCACCAGGGTCCAAGAGACTAGCTTGTGCGCTTTCTTTTATTATTTTTCTTGCTCAAAACACCTTCGCTTCCTCTTGCCTCTCGATTTTAAAATGGAATATGGTCCAAAAGCTACACACTTTTACGAAAGTAACGGAAGCGAATGATGCATATATATATTATGTCTGTGATGGGTCAGATGGTTTGGTTTGCTTTTTAATGTTTGATAAATTAGGTGACTGAGTTTCTAATAACCATAAATAATATATTCAACGACCAAGGTAATGATCCTTCTTTGTTAAGTGTTTCTTGCCCTTAAGAGTTAGGATGGTAATAACATTTGGAAACTAAAATGAGATCTTCCATATCATTACATATGTATATATTTGGCCGAGAGAACATTTTCTTGAACATTTTTCCTTACAAATCTTTGATAGGTTGAAAATTACATAAACTGGTTACGAGTTTGGTCATCAGGCGAGTGATTTGTGATTATCTTTTGGAACAGAATTTGATACTTCATTTTTGTTACTTGTAAACGAGATAGTAATCTATTATACACAATATTATTGATTACATGTTAACACCTAATCAACTATGTTTATTTGTGTGAAAATATTCTTAGGGAAAAAACTATATGTTTATTAAGACATAGTTCGCTAAAACATATACCATTTTTAAGACAAAAAATTGGCCATTGCTATGTTTTTTGTTGCTCCTACGTTGTTGATTACATGTGATGTGATCCTAGTAGCTCCAAGGTGCCAAAAGGAGAGACTGATTATATGCCAGATATATATATATTTCTTTCTTCTACAAATGTTATTGAGGCTATTATTTATCCTTTAGTTATATATTATACAAGTAAAGGATGATTTGCATTTTAGCTGCAGTACCCATTTATTCTTTAATTAGGTTCTTTTATCAATAAGTGATACACTTTGCAGAAAAGAAAGAGACCCACTTAGTTGCAGTACCCATTACATCTTTTTGGTGGAATTTGAGAAAGAAAAGAATATAAGGGCAAAGCTGAGCTACCTTTTCCTTTTGATACTGCTTTGTCATCACATGCATTCCACTTTGCACTACAAAATTCACTTTGGACCCTAAAAAATCCTCCAAAATTTTGCCTCTCTCACAAGAAAAGCATACACGTTTCCTCTTTCCTCATATATTTGAAGACACAACCCTTTTCTTTTCACCTCTCCCTTGATCTCTCCCTCTATTTCCTTACTCTGCTCTTAGCTTTAATACTTAAACCCACAGAAAAATCCTGCCACTTTAAGTGCTTTTGTTATCTATGAAGCCAAGTCCATTGAAGCCTTTACCGTAGAACTCTCTCTCTTCTAAGTACTGTTACTACCCTTACCTGGTGTTTCTTTACGGTGTTTTGTCACCATGAGAGCCGGAGGCTGCACGGTGGAGCAAGCTCTCACGCCTGAGGCTGCAAACTTGGTGAAACAAGCCATGGGCTTGGCTAGAAGGAGAGGACATGCTCAAGTCACACCTCTCCATGTAGCTAGCACCATGCTCTCCGCTCCCACCGGTTTACTTAGAACAGCTTGTCTCCAATCTCACACGCACCCTCTTCAGTGTAGAGCCCTAGAGCTCTGCTTTAACGTGGCACTAAACCGCCTCCCGACCTCCACGGGGAGTCCTATGTTAGGGGTTCAATCTTCTCCTTTCCCTTCTATCTCTAACGCTCTCGGTGCAGCTTTCAAACGCGCCCAGGCTCACCAGCGACGTGGATCCATCGAGAGCCAGCAGCAACCGGTTTTAGCAGTCAATATTGAAGTGGAGCAGCTGATCATATCCATCCTCGATGATCCTAGCGTGAGTAGAGTTATGAGAGAAGCTGGTTTCTCGAGTCCTCAAGTGAAAAGCAAAGTCGAGCAAGCTGTCTCTACAGAGACTTGCTCGAGAACCACCTCCTCGAGTAAACCCAAAGAAGGACCAACCAGGAACGAGGATGTCATGAACGTTATAGACAGTCTAGTCGACAAAAAGAGGAAGAACTTCGTGATCGTGGGAGAGTGTTTAGCCACAGTTGACAAAGTTGTGCGAACAGTGATGGAGAGAGTTGACAAAAAAGACGTGCCCGAAGCTTTAAAAGACGTGAAGTTTATAACTCTATCATTCTCCTCGTTCGGACAACCGAGTAGATTCGATGTGGAGCATAAGCTAAAGGAGTTGGAGACACTCGTGAGAAGCTGTGTAGGAAAAGGAGTGATTCTAAATCTTGGAGACCTAAACTGGTTCGTAGAGTCTCGAACGAACAGTAACAACAACAGCTACTGTGCTGTGGAGCATATGATAATGGAGATAGGGAAGTTGGCTCGTGGATTGGTCATGGGAGATCATGGAAGGTTTTGGTTAATGGGTCTTGCGACCTCACAGACTTACGTGAGATGCAAGTCTGGTCAACCCTCGCTTGAGTCCCTCTGGTGTCTCACTTCCCTCACTATCCCAACAACTAGTAGTCTCCGCTTGAGTCTCGTCTCCGAGAGGTAAAAATCTTGTTGGATATGTTCTAACTATTAGAAATGTTTTTTTTTTTTAGTTTTCTTGGATATTTTCTAACTATTTGGTCTCTTTTTCGGAAAAGACAATTTCACCTATAGTGTTTTTGCTTTATTTGGTGATCATCTAAAAGAACGGTGTAACAACGTGCATCCTCTCTATAACCTTTTTATATTTTATTTTCACTTTTATATGCTTTCTTGTGAGAAATACTAAAGAAAGACTAAAGAAATCACTTCATCTCGGTTTAAGTTAAAGATAAGATCAAGCTTAACACTCCTTAGCTAATCACCATATTGTTTTCAAACCAGTGAGGTTGAAGTCAAGAAGTCAGAGAACTTTCCTATCCAGCTGCCTCCATTCGAGGAGCAGCTCAGTTTCTGTGAGGAATGTTCTGCCAAATTTGAAGCAGAAGCTAGATTCTTACAACGCAGCAATAGCAATGTAGCCACTGCAGCGTTACCAGCGTGGCTTCAGCAGTACAAGAAGGAAAATCAAAATAGTCACAGTGTGAGTTGTATTAAAATCAAATTCACATATCTCATTTCCATTTCATTTTTTATTTTATTTTAAGAGCGTCTATGTTTGATTCTTGGACTTGGCAGGATTCAGATTCTATAAAAGAACTTGTGGTTAAGTGGAACACAATCTGCGGTTCAATCCACAAGAGACCATCTCTAAAAACACTCACAGTACTCTCTAGTACCCTCGACCATCTTCAAACCAACGGTGATTGGCCCGTGATCGAGACAAACAAGTATCTTCATCATCACTCCGTGACCTCTGGTGCATCCGAATTAAGACTGTTCATTCCAGAACATGATAGCAAACAAAGAAGAGAGCTCTTCTGTTCGAATCCTAATACGACAAGTAACTCAGCAGCTTCTTCGAGCGATGGAATGGAGGTGGAACATGCCTCTTCTAGGTTTAAAGAGATGAATGCTGAAAACCTAGCAACACTATGTGATGCCTTGCATAGCAAGGTACCATGGCAGAAGGATATAATCTCAGAGATAGCAAACACAGTCTTGAAATGTAGATCGAGATCGAGTACGAGAAAGATCAATGGAAAATATGATACAAAAGAAGACACATGGATGTTCTTTCAAGGTCTTGATGTAGAGGCTAAAGAGAAGATCGCTAGAGAGTTGGCTAAACTCGTGTTCGGATCGCAAGATAGCTTTGTCTCCATCTGTTTGAGCAGTTTCTCGTCGAAAGATCTGAGGAACAAGAGGTCGAGAGATGAACAGAACTGGAGTTATGTTGAGAGATTCTCTGAAGCTGTTTCGTTTGATCCAAGAAGAGTGTTCTTAGTTGAAGATATAGAGCAAGCTGATTATTTGTCTCTAATCGGTTTCAAGAGAGCCATTGAGAGAGGAAGAGTTTGTAACTCGAGTGGTGAAGAAGCTTCTCTTAGCGATGCGATTGTGATCTTGAGCTGTGAAAGATTCAGCTCAAGATCAAGAGCTTGTTCTCCTCCGGTTACTCAGAAGTCGTCGGACGGTTCAGATCAATCTGAGGACAAGAACGTTGCTACTTGCGTTGTACTCGATCTTAACCTCTCTCTTGACGATGGCGTTTGTGAAAAAGAGTCACGTGATGAGATTGGCTTGCTCGAAGCTGTGGATGGACTGTTTCATTTCAAGTGTTCATCAACGTAGCACCATGCATGTGTGCATGTAATGTAATGCCCCAGTTTATGAACATGAACATGATCTTTTCGATTTCATCATGCGCTATTCGTCTCCTTAGGAATTTCTCTTTCTCATTGACACAATACTTTTGGGCTAAACGTGTAGACGTAGTTGTAGATTTTTTTCTTGCTTAGGAACTTTCTAGATGGATATGTTTGTTTATTTTTCCGTTTTATGTATGTTTTCCCTATTTTAAAACAAATGCTTTTTCCCTCTACCATCATTATATTATATGAATGTAAATTTTTATGTAAAGAATATGGAACTAGGGTTTTGAAATTAGTTTTAAAACATTATGCTTCACCAGCAAAGTGGTATATGTACTGTAGCTTGACAAGAAAATGGGTCTAGCCTAAGAGAAGAGCTTATTTAGCTACTACCATCATATTTATGCAACTTGCGTTTTATATCGTTCTTCTACTTCTATATGAAATAGATATTGAATTTTCTTATCTAAGTTTCATGTAATTGGGCAGAATTCTTAGTTGCATACAAGTTTTCCTCTTTCATGTTCAATTGATTGCCTTTGGAAATTTCTGGATAATCCAAAGCTCTGATCTTTGATAAATGATAATTAATAAAGTCAGGGTTGCTACTCTAACAAAAATAAAGAGAAGAAGATAAGCTAAACTTAAGCTAGAAGAAAGAACGCTTAAGCTAGAAGAAAGAACATGCAAATATGCAATGCGACAATATACTAATCACTTAATACGCAATTATACGTTTATCATAAAGCATATTGTTCTTATTCTTCTTTTACTAAAGTTTTGTCGTTAACTATGACAATTAAAAAAAAACAAAAAACTATGACAATTCTTTAACTTCGTCCATTTCGTAATAAGTGATGCTATCCTTCTATTTTCCGTTACAAACACATTTGATATTTTATCTTTTACAATACCGAGTGGAATCAGTTTTGCTTATTTGTCTTTAGAATTTATTGTTGCTTTTATGCAAGTTTTCTTTTAATTATTGTACACTCAACGAAAAAAATCATCTAATATGAAACAGACAAAATATAAACTATACAAACTATGATTAAGCCGTAATCTATCTAAACATAAAACATACAAAACTAGTCACTGTTTCCTTTAGCATCCAAGACAGCTTGATTGATATTATAGATCTCCACAAACTTTATTGCCACTCTGTTTCATTTCATCTTTCATTTTTCCCGAGAGAAAAGCAAGAAGCCACCACCTTAATTAGAATCTCCTGCTTTTCTCTATTTCTCTTTTGCCTTTCCCAGTTTAGTTTTCTTTTAAATCTCAGAAGTTTTGGTTGTTATTGTGCATCCCTTGGACCGGGGATTAGAATATATATGGAACACTGTTGTGAATGAATCTCCTTTCACACTTGAAATAATAAGGTCAGCTTTTCGGCTTGTATGTGTTGCGTATGGTGGACAAAGAACGGATACTCTTTAAAACATATTCATTTATAGTTTGTATGCGTGGATACTGGATATCCGCATGATCGGATTCGGAAGCACGTG
Source organism: Brassica carinata (assembly GCA_016771965.1). Lineage (NCBI taxonomy): Eukaryota > Viridiplantae > Streptophyta > Magnoliopsida > Brassicales > Brassicaceae > Brassica > Brassica carinata. Next base: position 14,997,574 of record CM028688.1, read on the forward strand.
GATATTTTCCATATCCGATATAGGTTTTCAAAAGTCGATCGATAAATATGTATATTAATTTTATAAAACATAAAAATAGAACATTGCATATATAAATAATCAAATATCAGCATATATGGCTATTTACATCTCGTGTTTACATTTGTATTTGTACTCATATTGGCGTTTTTCTTATATGGTAAAATTTGTGGGCTAACCCCACGAAAATATTGAGTTTTTCGTTAATTGCTATATATATTGAAACTTATACTTTTAGTGTTGTTTAAAAATATTTAACCATAATCTATATTCTTATTAATGTATTTTAAACCATCTTTCAATGTACATATACATCATTCTAATGTTTAACAATTAATTTAGTCTAAATTCATACACTGCTTAAATAAGTGGACTAACCACTATAAAATCACTATTATCTAGAGAAACAGAGACAACAAAGGTTCCTAACCTCTTTGAGCTTCATAATATGTAAGTGGAGAATGCAAATTTGCAATAAAACAATATTGTCATATTTTTTTAATATCACTCAAAATTTGTGGGTAACGCCTACGAAAATATTGAGATTTTTGTTAATTGCTATATATATTGAAGCTTATACTTTTAGTGTTGTTTAAAAATATTTAACCATATTCTATATTCTTATTAATGTATTCTAAACCACCTTTCAAGGTACATATACATCATTCTAGTGTTTAACAATTAATTTAGTCTAAATTCATATACTGTTTAAATAAGTGGACTAACCACTATAAAATCACTATTATCTAGAGAAACAGAGACAACAAAGGTTCCTAGCCTCTTTGAGCTTAAAAATATGTAAGTGGAGCATGCAAATTTTCAATAAAACAATATTTTCATATTTTTTTAATAAATTTATGGGTTAATCCATACGAAAATATTGAGTTTTTCGTTAATTGCTATATATATTGAAGCTTATACTTTTAGTGTTGTTCAAAAATATTTAACCATATTATATATTTTTATTAATGTATTCTAAACCACCTTTCAAGGTACATGTAAATCATTCTAATGTTTAACAATTAATTTAGTCTAAATTCATATAATGCTTAAATAAGTGGTCTAACCACTATAAAATCACTATTATCTAGAGAAACAGAGATAACAAAGGTTTCTAACCTCTTTGACCATCATAAAATGAATGTGGGGGATGCAAATTTGCTATAAAACAATATTGTCATATTTTTTTTAATTTCATTTAAAATTTGTGGGTTAACCCCTACGAAAATATTGAGTTTTTCGTTAATTGCTATATATATATTGAAGCTTATACTTTTAGTGTTGTTTAAAAATATTTAACCACATTCTACATTCAAATTAATGTATTCTAAACCACCTTTCATAGTACATACACATCATTCTAATTTTTAACAATTAATTTAGTCTAAATTCATATATTGCTTAAATAAGTGGACTAAGTACTATAAAATCACTATTATCTAGAGAAAAGAGACAACAAAGGTTACTAACCTCTTTGACCATAATAATATGAATGTGGAGGATGCAACTTTGCAATAAAAAAATATAGTCATATTTTTTTAATTTCACCCAAAATTTGTAGGTTAACCCCTACGAAAATATTGAGTTTTTCGTTAAATGCTATATATATTGAAGCTTATACTTTAAGTGTTGTTTAGACGTATTTAACCACATTATACATTTGTATTAATGTATTCTACACCAACTTTCAATGTACATGTACATCATTCTAATGTTTAACAATTAATTTAGTCTAAATTCATATACTGCTAAAATATGTTGACTAACCACTATAAAATCACCATTATCTAGAGAAATAGAGACAACAAAGGTTCCTAACCTCTTTGAACTTCATAATATGTAAGTGGAGGATGCAAATTTGCAATAAAACAATATTGTCATATTTTTTAATATCACTCAAAATTTGTGGGTTAACCCTACTAAAATATTGAGTTTTTAGTTAATTGCTATATATATTGAAGCTTATACTTTTAGTGTTGTTTAAAAATATTTAACCATAATCTATATTCTTATTAATGTATTATAAACTACCTTTCAAGGTACATGTACATCATTCTAAAGTTTAACAATTAATTTAGTCTAAATTCATATCTTCTTAAAATATGTGGACTAACCACTATAAAATCACCATTATCTAGAGAAATAGAGACAACAAAGGTTCCTAACCTCTTTGAACTTCATAATATGTAAGTGGAGGATGCAAATTTGCAATAAAACAATATTGTCATATTTTTTAATATCACTCAAAATTTGTGGGCTAACAACCCCTACTTAAAATATTGAGTTTTTCGTTAATTGCTATATATATGAAGCTTATACTTTTAGTGTTGTTTAAAAATATTTAACCATAATCTATATTCTTATTAATGTATTATAAACTACCTTTCAAGGTACATGTACATCATTCTAAAGTTTAACAATTAATTTAGTCTAAATTCATATATTGCTTAAATAAGTGGACTAACCACTATAAAATCACTATTATCTAGAGAAACAGAGACAACAAAGGTTCCTAACCTCTTTGAGCTTCATAATATGTAAGTGGAGGATGCAAATTTGCAATAAAACAATATTGTCATATTTTTTAATTTCATTTAAAATTTGTGGGTTAACCCTACTAAAATATTGAGTTTTTCGTTAATTGCTATATATATTGAAGCTTATACTTTTAGTGTTGTTTAAAAATATTTAACCACATTCTACATTCATATTAATGTATTCTAAACCACCTTTCATAGTACATACTGATCATTCTAATTTTAACAATTAATTTAGTCTAAATTCATATATTGCTTAAATAAGTGGACTAAGTACTATAAAATCACTATTATCTAGAGAAAAGAGACAACAAAGGTTACTAACCTCTTTGACCATAATAATATGAATGTGGAGGATGCAACTTTGCAATAAAAAAATATAGTCATATTTTTTTAATTTCACCCAAAATTTGTAGGTTAACCCCTACGAAAATATTGAGTTTTTCGTTAAATGCTATATATATTGAAGCTTATACTTTAAGTGTTGTTTAGACGTATTTAACCACATTATACATTTGTATTAATGTATTCTACACCAACTTTCAATGTACATGTACATCATTCTAATGTTTAACAATTAATTTAGTCTAAATTCATATACTGCTAAAATATGTTGACTAACCACTATAAAATCACCATTATCTAGAGAAATAGAGACAACAAAGGTTCCTAACCTCTTTGAACTTCATAATATGTAAGTGGAGGATGCAAATTTGCAATAAAACAATATTGCTATATTTTTTTAATATCACTCAAAATTTGTGGGCTAACAACCCCTACGAAAATATTGAGTTTTTCGTTAATTGCTATATATATTGAAGCTTATACTTTTAGTGTTGTTTAAAAATATTTAACCATAATCTATATTCTTATTAATGTATTATAAACTACCTTTCAAGGTACATGTACATCATTCTAAAGTTTAACAATTAATTTAGTCTAAATTCATATATTGCTTAAATAAGTGGACTAACCACTATAAAATCACTATTATCTAGAGAAACAGAGACAACAAAGGTTCCTAACCTCTTTGAGCTTCATAATATGTAAGTGGAGGATGCAAATTTGCAATAAAACAATATTGTCATATTTTTTTAATTTCATTTAAAATTTGTGGGTTAACCCCTACGAAAATATTGAGTCTTTCGTTAATTGCTATATATATTGAAGCTTATACTTTTAGTGTTGTTTAAAATATTTAACCACATTCTACATTCATATTAATGTATTCTAAACCACCTTTCATAGTACATACTGATCATTCTAATTTTTAACAATTAATTTAGTCTAAATTCATATATTGCTTAAATAAGTGGACTAACCACTATAAAATCATTATTATCTAGAGAAACAGAGACAACAAAGATTAATAACCTCTTTGACCATCATAATATGAATGTGGAGAATGCAAATTTGCAATAAAAAAATATTTTCATATTTTTTTTAATTTCACTCAAAATTTGTAGGTTAACCCCTACAAAAATATTTAGTTTTTCGTTAAATGCTATATATATTGAAGCTTATACTTTTAGTGTTGTTTAAAAATATTTAACCATAATCTATATTCTTATTAATGTATTGTAAACCACCTTTCAAGGTACATGTACATCATTCTAAAGTTTACTTAGTCTAAATTCATATATTGCTTAAATAAGTGGACTAACCACTATAAAATCCATATTATCTAGAGAAACATAGATAACAAAGGTTCCTAACCTCTTTGAGCTTCATAATATGTAAGTGGAGGATGCAATTTTGCAATAAAAAAATATTGTCATATTTTTTTAATTTCACTCAAAATTTGTAGGTTAACCCCTACGAAAATATTGAGTTTTTCGTTAAATGCTATATATATTGAAGCTTATACTTTTAGTGTTGTTTAGAAGTATTTAACCATATTCTAAATTTGTATTAATGTATTCTACACCAACTTTCAATGTACATGTACATCATTCTAATGTTTAACAATTAATTTAGTCTAAATTCATATACTGCTAAAATATGTGGACTAACCACTATAAAATCACTATTATCTAGAGAAACAGAGACAACAAAGGTTTCTAACCTCTTTGAACATCATAATATGTAAGTGGAGGATGCAAATTTGCAATAAAACAATACTACCATATTTTTTAATATCACTCAAAATTTGTGGGCTAACCCCTACGAAAATATTGAGTTTTTCGTTAATTGCTATATATATTGAAGCTTATACTTTTAGTGTTGTTTAAAAATATTTAACCATATTCTATATTCTTATTAATGTATTCTAAACCACCATTCAAGGTACATTTACATCATTCTAATGTTTAACAATTAATTTAGTCTAAATTCATATACTACTTAAATAAGTGGACTAACCACTATAAAATCACTATTATCTAGAGAAACAGAGACAACAAAGGTTCCTAGCCTCTTTGAGCTTCATAATATGTAAGTGGAGGATGAAAATTTGAAAAAAACAATATTGTCATATTTTTTTAATATCACTCAAAATTTGTGGGCTAACCACTACGAAAATATTGAGTTTTTCGTTAATTGCTATATATATTGAAGCTTATTCTTTTAGTGTTGTTTAAAAATATTTAACCATAATCTATATTCTTATTAATGTATTCTAAACCATCTTTCAAGGTACATGTACATCATTCTAAAGTTTAACAATTAATTTAGTCTAAATTCATATATTGCTTAAATAAGTGGACTAATCACTATAAAATCACTATTATCTAGAGAAACAGAGATAACAAAGGTTCATAACCTCTTTGAGCTTCATAATATGTAAGTGGAGGATGCAAATTTGCAATAAAAAATATTGTCATATTTTTTTAATTTCACTCTAAATTTGTAGGTTAACCCCTACGAAAATATTGAGTTTTTCGTTAAATGCTATATATATTGAAGCTTATACTTTTAGTTGTGGTTTTTAGAAGTATTTAACCATATTCTACATTTGTATTAATGTATTATACACCAACTTTCAATGTACATGTACATCATTCTAATGTTTAACAATTAATTTAGTCTAAATTCATATACTGCTAAAATATGTGGACTAACCACTATAAAATCACTATTATCTAGAGAAACAGAGACAACAAAGGTTCCTAACCTCTTTGAACTTCATAATATTTAAGTGGAGGATGCAAATTTGCAATAAAACAATATTTCCATATTTTTTTAATATCACTCAAAATTTGTGGGCTAACCCCTACGAAAATATTGAGTTTTTCGTTAATTGTTATATATATTGAAGCCTATACTTTTAGTGTTGTTTAAAAATATTTAACCATATTCTATATTCTTATTAATGTATTCTAAACCACCTTTCAAGGTACATTTACATCATTCTAATGTTTAACAATTAATTTAGTCTAAATTCATATACTACTTAAATAAGTGGACTAACCACCATAAAATCACTATTATCTAGAGAAACAGAGACAACAAAGGTTCCTACCCTCTTTGAGCTTCATAATATGTAAGTGGAGGATGAAAATTTTCAATAAAGCAATATTGTCATATTTTTTTAATTTCATTTAAAATTTGTGGGTTAACCCCTACGAAAATATTGAGTTTTTCGTTAATTGCTATATATATTGAAGCTTATACATTTAGTGTTGTATAAAAATATTTAACCAGAATCTATATTCTTATTAATGTATTCTAAACCACATTTCAAGGAACATGTACATCATTCTAAAGTTTAACAATTAATTTAGTCTAAATTCATATATTGCTTAAATAAGTGGACTAACCACTATAAAATCACTATTATCTAGAGAAACAGAGATAACAAAGGTTCCTAACCTCTTTGAGCTTCATAATATGTAAGTGGAGGATGAAAATTTGCAATAAAAAAATATTGTCATATTTTTTTAATTTCACTCAAAATTTGTAGGTTAACCCCTACGAAAATATTGAGTTTTTCGTTAAATGCTATATATATTGAAGCTTATACTTTTAGTGTTGTTTAGAAGTATTTAACCATATTCTACATTTGTATTAATGTATTCTACACCAACTTTCAATGTACATGTACATCATTCTAATGTTTAACAATTAATTTAGTCTAAATTCATATACTGCTAAAATATGTGGACTAACCACTATAAAATCACTATTATCTAGAGAAACAGAGACAACAAAGGTTCCTAACCTCTTTAAACTTCATAATATTTAAGTGGAGGATGAAAATTTTCAATAAAACAATATTGTCATATTTTTTTAATTTCACTCAAAATTTGTAGGTTAACCCCTACGAAAATATTGAGTTTTTCGTTAATTGCTATATATATTGAAGCTTATACTTTTAGTGTTGTTTAAAAATATTTAACCACATTCTACATTCATATTAATGTATTCTAAACCACCTTTCATAGTACATACACATCATTCTAATTTTTAACAATTAATTTAGTCTAAATTCATATATTGCTTAAATAAGTGGTCTAACCACTATAAAATCACTATTATCTAGAGAAACAGAGATAACAAAGGTTTCTAACCTCTTTGACCATCATAAAATGAATGTGGGGGATGCAACTTTGCTATAAAACAATATTGTCATATTTGTTTAATTTCATTTAAAATTTGTGGGTTAACCCCTACGAAAATATTGAGTTTTTCGTTAATTGTTATATATATATATTGAAGCTTATACTTTTAGTGTTGTTTAAAAATATTTAACCACATTCTACATTCAAATTAATGTATTCTAAACCACCTTTCATAGTACATACACATCATTCTAATTTTTAACAATTAATTTAGTCTAAATTCATATATTGCTTAAATAAGTGGACTAACGACTATAAAATCACTATTATCTAGAGAAAAGAGACAACAAAGGTTACTAACCTCTTTGACCATAATAATATGAATGTGGAGGATGCAACTTTGCAATAAAAAAATATTGTCATATTTTTTTAATTTCACTCATAATTTGTAGGTTAACCCCTACGAAAATATTGAGTTTTTCGTTAAATGCTATATATATTGAAGCTTATACTTTTAGTGTTGTTTATAAGTATTTAACCACTTTCTACATTTGTATTAATGTATTATACACCAACTTTCAATGTACATGTACATCATTTTATTGTTTAACAATTAATTTAGTCTAAATTCATATACTGCTAAAATATGTGGACTAACCACTATAAAATCACTATTATCTATAGAAACAGAGACAACAAAGGTTACTAACCTCTTTGACAATCATAATATGAATGTGGAGGATGCAAATTTGCAATAAAAAAGTATTGTCATATTTTTTTAATTTCACTCAAAATTTGTAGGTTAACACCTACGAAAATATTGAGTTTTCGTTAAATCCTATATATATTGAAGCTTATACTTTTAGTGTTGTTTAGAAGTATTTAACCACATTCTACATTTGTATTAATGTATTCTACACCAACTTTCAATGTACATGTACATCATTCTAATGTTTAACAATTAATTTAGTCTAAATTCATATACTGCTAAAATATGTTGACTAACCACTATAAAATCACTATTATCTAGAGAAATAGAGACAACAAAGGTTCCTAACCTCTTTGAACTTCATAATATGTAAGTGGAGGATGCAAATTTGCAATAAAACAATATTGCTATATTTTTTTAATATCACTCAAAATTTGTAGGTTAACCCCTACGAAAATATTGAGTTTTTCGTTAATTGATATATATATTGAAGCTTATACTTTTAGTGTTGTTTAAAAATATTTAACCATAATCTATATTCTTATTAATGTATTCTACACCAACTTTCAATGTACATGTACATCATTCTAATGTTTAACAATTAATTTAGTCTAAATTCATATACTGCTAAAATATGTTGACTAACCACTATAAAATCACTATTATCTAGAGAAATAGAGACAACAAAGGTTCCTAACCTCTTTGAACTTCATAATATGTAAGTGGAGGATGCAAATTTGCAATAAAACAATATTGCTATATTTTTTTTAATATCACTCAAAATTTGTGGGCTAACCCCTACGAAAATATTGAGTTTTTCGTTAATTGATATATATATTGAAGCTTATACTTTTAGTGTTGTTTAAAAATATTTAACCATAATCTATATTCTTATTAATGTATTCTAAACCACCTTTCAAGGTACATGTACATCATTCTAAAGTTTAATAATTAATTTAGTCTAAATTCATATATTGCTTAAATATGTGGACTAACCACTATAAAATCACTATTATCTAGAGAAACAGAGACAACAAAGGTTCCTAACCTCTTTGAGCTTCATAATATGTAAGTGGAAGATGCAAATTTGCAATAAAACAATATTGTCATATTTTTTTAATTTCATTTAAAATTTGTGGGTTAACCCCTACGAAAATATTGAGTTTTTCGTTAATTGCTATATATATTGAAGCTTATACTTTTAGTGTTGTTTAGACGTATTTAACCACATTATACATTTGTATTAATGTATTCTACACCAACTTTCAATGTACATGTACATCATTCTAATGTTTAACAATTAATTTAGTCTAAATTCATATACTGCTAAAATATGTTGACTAACCACTATAAAATCACTATTATCTAGAGAAATAGAGACAACAAAGGTTCCTAACCTCTTTGAACTTCATAATATGTAAGTGGAGGATGCAAATTTGCAATAAAACAATATTGCTATATTTTTTTAATATCACTCAAAATTTGTGGGTTAACCCTACTAAAATATTGAGTTTTTAGTTAATGCTATATATATTGAAGCTTATACTTTTAGTGTTGTTTAAAAATATTTAACCATAATCTATATTCTTATTAATGTATTCTAAACCACCTTTCAAGGTACATGTACATCATTCTAAAGTTTAATAATTAATTTAGTCTAAATTCATATATTGCTTAAATATGTGGACTAACCACTATAAAATCACTATTATCTAGAGAAACAGAGACAACAAAGGTTCCTAACCTCTTTGAGCTTCATAATATGTAAGTGGAAGATGCAAATTTGCAATAAAACAATATTGTCATATTTTTTTAATTTCATTTAAAATTTGTGGGTTAACCCCTACGAAAATATTGAGTTTTTCGTTAATTGCTATATATATGAAGCTTATACTTTTAGTGTTGTTTAAAAGTATTTAACCACATTATACATTTGTATTAATGTATTCTACACCAACTTTCAATGTACATGTACATCATTCTAATGTTTAACAATTAATTTAGTCTAAATTCATATACTGCTAAAATTTGTTGACTAACCACTATAAAATCACCATTATCTAGAGAAATAGAGACAACAAAGGTTCCTAACCTCTTTGAACTTCATAATATGTAAGTGGAGGATGCAAATTTGCAAAAAAAAAATATTGCCATATTTTTTAATATCACTCAAAATTTGTGGGTTAACCCTACGAAAATATTGAGTTTTTAGTTAATGCTATATATATTGAAGCTTATACTTTTAGTGTTGTTTAAAAATAGTTAACCATATTCTATATTCTTATTATTATAAACCACCTTTCAAGGTACATTTACAACATTCTAATGTTTAACAATTAATTTAGTCTAAATTCATATACTACTTAAATAAGTGGACTAACCACTATAAAATCACTATTATCTAGAGAAACAGAGACAACAAAGGTTCCTAGCCTCTTTGAGCTTCATAATATGTAAGTGGAGGATGCAAATTTGCAAAAAACAATATTGTCATATTTTTTTAATATCACTCAAAATTTGTGTGCTAACCCCTACGAAAATATTGAGTTTTTCGTTAATTGCTATATATATTGAAGCTTATACTTTTAGTGTTGTTTAAAAATATTTAACCATAATCTATATTCTTATTAATGTATTCTAAACCACCTTTCAAGGTACATGTACATCATTCTAATGTTTAACAATTAATTTAGTCTAAATTCATATATTGCTTAAATAAGTGGCCTAACCACTATAAAATCACTATTATCTACAGAAACAGAGATAACAAAGGTTACAAACCTCTTTGAGCTTCATAATATGTAAGTGGAGGATGCAAATTTGCAATAAAAAAATATTGTCATATTTTTTTAATTTCACTCAAAATTTGTAGGTTAACCCCTACGAAAATATTGAGTTTTTCGTTAATTGCTATATATATTGAAGCTTATACTTTTAGTGTTGTTTAAAAATATTTAACCATATTCTATATTCTTATTAATGTATTCTAAACCACTATTCAAGGTACATTTACATCATTCTAATGTTTAACAATTAATTTAGTCTAAATTCATATACTACTTAAATAAGTGGACTAACCACTATAAAATCACTATTATCTACAGAAACAGAGACAACAAAGGTTTCTTAGCCTCTTTGAGCTTCATAATATGTAAGTGGAGGATGCAAATTTGCAAAAAACAATATTGTCATATTTTTTAATATCACTTAAAATTTGTGGGTTAACCCTCTGAAAATATTGAGTTTTTAGTTAATTGCTATATATATTGAAGCTTATACTTTTAGTGTTGTTTAAAAATATTTAACCATAATCTATATTCTTATTAATGTATTCTAAACCACCTTTCATGGTACATGTAAATCATTCTAAAGTTTAACAATTAATTTAGTCTAAATTCATATATTGCTTAAATAAGTGGACTAACCACTATAAAATCACTATTATCTAGAGAAACAGAGATAACAAAGGTTCCTAACCTCTTTGAGCTTCATAATATGTAAGTGGAGGATGCAAATTTGCAATAAAAAAATATTGTCATATTTTTTAATTTCACTCAAAATTTGTGGGTTAACCCTACTGAAAATATTGAGTTTTTAGTTAAATGCTATATATATTGAAGCTTATACTTTTAGTTGTGGTTGTTTAGAAGTATTTAACCATATTCTACATTTGTATTAATGTATTCTACACCAACTTTCAATGTACATGTACATCATTCTAATGTTTAACAATTAATTTAGTCTAAATTCATATACTGCTAAAATATGTGGACTAACCACTATAAAATCACTATTATCTAGAGAAACAGAGACAACAAAGGTTTCTAACCTCTTTGAACATCATAATATGTAAGTGGAGGATGCAAATTTGCAATAAAACAATATTGCCATATTTTTTTAATATCACTCAAAATTTGTGGGTTAACCCTAGAAAATATTGAGTTTTTAGTTAATTGCTATATATATGAAGCTTATACTTTTAGTGTTGTTTAAAAATATTTAACCATATTCTATATTCTTATTAATGTATTCTAAACCACCTTTCAAGGTACATTTACATCATTCTAATGTTTAACAATTAATTTAGTCTAAATTCATATACTACTTAAATAAGTGGACTAACCACTATAAAATCACTATTATCTAGAGAAACAGAGACAACAAAGGTTCCTAGCCTCTTTGAGCTTCATAATATGTAAGTGGAGGATGAAAATTTGCAAAAAACAATATTGTCATATTTTTTTAATATCACTTAAAATTTGTGAGCTAACCACTACGAAAATATTGAGTTTTTCGTTAATTGCTATATATATTGAAGCTTATTCTTTTAGTGTTGTTTAAAAATATTTAACCATAATCTATATTCTTATTAATGTATTCTAAACCACCTTTCATGGTACATGTACATCATTCTAAAGTTTAACAATTAATTTAGTCTAAATTCATATATTGCTTAAATAAGTGGACTAACCACTATAAAATCACTATTATCTAGAGAAACAGAGATAACAAAGGTTCCTAACCTCTTTGAGCTTCATAATATGTAAGTGGAGGATGCAAATTTGCAATAAAAAAATATTGTCATATTTTTTTAATTTCACTTAAAATTTGTGGGCTAACCCCTACGAAAATATTGAGTTTTTCGTTAATTGCTATATATATTGAAGCTTATACTTTTAGTGTTGTTTAAAAATATTTAACCATATTCTATATTCTTATTAATGTATTCTAAACCAGCTTTCAAGGTACATGTACATCATTCTAAAGTTTAACAATTAATTTAGTCTAAATTCATATATTGCTTAAATAAGTGGACTAACCACTATAAAATCACTATTATCTAGAGAAACAGAGATAACAAAGGTTCCTAACCTCTTTGAGCTTCATAATATGTAAGTGGAGGATGCAAATTTGCAATAAAAAAATATTGTCATATTTTTTTAATTTCACTCAAAATTTGTAGGTTAACCCCTACGAAAATATTGAGTTTTTCGTTAAATGCTATATATATTGAAGCTTATACTTTTAGTGTTGTTTAGAAGTATTTAACCATATTCTACATTTGTATTAATGTATTCTACACCAACTTTCAATGTACATGTACATCATTCTAATGTTTAACAATTAATTTAGTCTAAATTCATATACTGCTAAAATATGTGGACTAACCACTATAAAATCACTATTATCTAGAGAAAGAGAGACAACAAAGGTTTCTAACCTCTTTGAACATCATAATATGTAAGTGGGGGATGCAAATTTGCAATAAAACAATATTGCCATATTTTTTTAATATCACTCAAAATTTGTGGGCTAACCCCTACGAAAATATTGAGTTTTTCGTTAATTGCTATATATATTGAAGCTTATACTTTTAGTGTTGTTTAAAAATATTTAACCATAATCTATATTCTTATTAATGTATTCTAAACCAGCTTTCAAGGTACATGTACATCATTCTAAAGTTTAACAATTAATTTAGTCTAAATTCATATACTACTTAAATAAGTGGACTAACCACTATAAAATCACTATTATCTAGAGAAACAGAGACAACAAAGGTTTCTAACCTCTTTGAACATCATAATATGTAAGTGGAGGATGCAAATTTGCAATAAAACAATATTGCCATATTTTTTTAATATCACTCAAAATTTGTGGGTTAACCCTCTGAAAATATTGAGTTTTTAGTTAATTGCTATATATATTGAAGCTTATACTTTTAGTGTTGTTTAAAAATATTTAACCATATTCTATATTCTTATTAATGTATTCTAAACCAGCTTTCAAGGTACATGTACATCATTCTAAAGTTTAACAATTAATTTAGTCTAAATTCATATATTGCTTAAATAAGTGGACTAACCACTATAAAATCACTATTATCTAGAAACAGAGATAACAAAGGTTCCTAACCTCTTTGAGCTTCATAATATGTAAGTGGAGGATGCAAATTTGCAATAAAAAAATATTGTCATATTTTTTTAATTTCACTCAAAATTTGTAGGTTAACCCCTACGAAAATATTGAGTTTTTCGTTAAATGCTATATATATTGAAGCTTATACTTTTAGTGTTGTTTAGAAGTATTTAACCATATTCTACATTTGTATTAATGTATTCTACACCAACTTTCAATGTACATGTACATCATTCTAATGTTTAACAATTAATTTAGTCTAAATTCATATACTGCTAAAATATGTGGACTAACCACTATAAAATCACTATTATCTAGAGAAAAGAGACAACAAAGGTTTCTAACCTCTTTGAACATCATAATATGTAAGTGGAGGATGCAAATTTGCAATAAAACAATATTGTCATATTTTTTAATATCACTCAAAATTTGTAGGTTAACCCCTACGAAAATATTGAGTTTTTCGTTAATTGCTATATATATTGAAGCTTATACTTTTAGTGTTGTTTAAAAATATTTAACCATATTCTATATTCTTATTAATGTATTCTAAACCACCTTTCAAGGTACATGTACATCATTCTAATGTTTAACAATTAATTTAGTCTAAATTCATATACTACTTAAATAAGTGGACTAACCACTATAAAATCACTATTATCTAGAGAAACAGAGACAACAAAGGTTTCTAACCTCTTTGAACATCATAATATGTAAGTGGAGGATGCAAATTTGCAATAAAACAATATTGTCATATTTTTTAATATCACTCAAAATTTGTGGGTTAACCCCTACGAAAATATTGAGTTTTTTGTTAATTGCTATATATATTGAAGCTTATACTTTTAGTGTTGTTTAAAAATATTTAACCATATTCTATATTCTTATTAATGTATTCTAAACCACCTTTCAAGGTACATGTACATCATTCTAAAGTTTAACAATTAATTTAGTCTAAATTCATATATTGCTTAAATAAGTGGACTAACCACTATAAAATCACTATTATCTAGAGAAACAGAGATAACAAAGGTTCCTAACCTCTTTGACCATCATAATATGAATGTGGAGGATGCAAATTTGCAATAAAAAATATTGTCATATTTTTTAATTTCACTAAAATTTGTGGGTTAACCCTAGAAAATATTGAGTTTTTAGTTAATGCTATATATATTGAAGCTTATACTTTTAGTGTTGTTTAAAAATATTTAACCATATTCTATATTCTTATTAATGTATTCTAAACCAGCTTTCAAGGTACATGTACATCATTCTAAGTTTAACAATTAATTTAGTCTAAATTCATATATTGCTTAAATAAGTGGACTAACCACTATAAAATCACTATTATCTAGAAACAGAGATAACAAAGGTTCCTAACCTCTTTGAGCTTCATAATATGTAAGTGGAGGATGCAAATTTGCAATAAAAAAATATTGTCATATTTTTTTAATTTCACTTTAAATTTGTGGGCTAACCCCTACAAAAATATTGAGTTTTTCGTTAATTGCTATATATATTGAAGCTTATACTTTTAGTGTTGTTTAAAAATATTTAACCATATTCTATATTCTTATTAATGTATTCTAAACCAGCTTTCAAGGTACATGTACATCATTCTAATGTTTAACAATTAATTTAGTCTAAATTCATATATTGCTTAAATAAGTGGACTAACCACTATAAAATCACTATTATCTAGAGAAACAGAGATAACAAAGGTTCCTAACCTCTTTGAGCTTCATAATATGTAAGTGGAGGATGCAAATTTGCAATAAAAAAATATTGTCATATTTTTTTAATTTCACTCAAAATTTGTGGGTTAACCCTACTGAAAATATTGAGTTTTTCGTTAAATGCTATATATATTGAAGCTTATACTTTTAGTGTTGTTTAGAAGTATTTAACCATATTCTACATTTGTATTAATGTATTCTACACCAACTTTCAATGTACATGTACATCATTCTAATGTTTAACAATTAATTTAGTCTAAATTCATATACTGCTAAAATATGTGGACTAACCACTATAAAATCACTATTATCTAGAGAAACAGAGACAACAAAGGTTTCTAACCTCTTTGAACTTCATAATATGTAAGTGGAGGATGCAAATTTGCAATAAAACAATATTGCCATATTTTTTTAATATCACTCAAAATTTGTGGGCTAACCCCTACGAAAATATTGAGTTTTTCGTTAATTGCTATATATATTGAAGCTTATACTTTTAGTGTTGTTTAAAAATATTTAACCATATTCTATATTCTTATTAATGTATTCTAAACCAGCTTTCAAGGTACATGTACATCATTCTAAAGTTTAACAATTAATTTAGTCTAAATTCATATATTGCTTAAATAAGTGGACTAACCACTATAAAATCACTATTATCTAGAGAAACAGAGATAACAAAGGTTCCTAACCTCTTTGAGCTTCATAATATGTAAGTGGAGGATGCAAATTGCAATAAAAAATATTGTCATATTTTTTTTAATTTCACTTAAAATTTGTGGGCTAACCCCTACGAAAATATTGAGTTTTTCAATTGCTATATATATATTGAAGCTTATACTTTTAGTGTTGTTTAAAAATATTTAACCATATTCTATATTCTTATTAATGTATTCTAAACCACCTTTCAAGGTACATTTACATCATTCTAATGTTTAACAATTAATTTAGTCTAAATTCATATATTGCTTAAATAAGTGGACTAACCACTATAAAATCACTATTATCTAGAGAAACAGAGATAACAAAGGTTCCTAACCTCTTTGAGCTTCATAATATGTAAGTGGAGGATGCAATTTGCAATAAAAAATATTGTCATATTTTTTAATTTCACTCAAAATTTGTGGGTTAACCCCTACTAAAATATTGAGTTTTTCGTTAATTGCTATATATTGAAGCTTATACTTTTAGTGTTGTTTAGAAGTATTTAACCATATTCTACATTTGTATTAATGTATTCTACACCAACTTTCAATGTACATGTACATCATTCTAATGTTTAACAATTAATTTAGTCTAAATTCATATATCGCTTAAATAAGTGGACTAACCACTATAAAATCACTATTATCTAGAGAAACAGAGACAACAAAGGTTCCTAACCTCTTTGAACTTCATAATATTTAAGTGGAGGATGCAAATTTGCAATAAAACAATATTGTCATATTTTTTTAATATCACTCAAAATTTGTGGTTAACCCCTACGAAAATATTGAGTTTTTCGTTAATTGCTATATATATATATTGAAGCTTATACTTTTAGTGTTGTTTAAAAATATTTAACCACATTCTACATTCAAATTAATGTATTCTAAACCACCTTTCAAGGTACATTTACATCATTCTAATGTTTAACAATTAATTTAGTCTAAATTCATATATTGCTTAAATAAGTGGACTAACCACTATAAAATCACTATTATCTAGAGAAACAGAGATAACAAAGGTTCCTAACCTCTTTGAGATTCATAATATGTAAGTGGAGGATGCAAATTTGCAATAAAAAAATATTGTCATATTTTTTTAATTTCACTTAAAATTTGTGGGCTAACCCCTACGAAAATATTGAGTTTTTAGTTAATTGCTATATATATTGAAGCTTATACTTTTAGTGTTGTTTAAAAATATTTAACCATATTCTATATTCTTATTAATGTATTCTAAACCACCTTTCAAGGTACATTTACATCATTCTAATGTTTAACAATTAATTTAGTCTAAATTCATATACTACTTAAATAAGTGGACTAACCACTATAAAATCACTATTATCTAGAGAAACAGAGACAACAAAGGTTCCTAACCTCTTTGAACTTCATAATATTTAAGTGGAGGATGCAAATTTGCAATAAAACAATATTGCCATATTTTTTTAATATCACTCAAAATTTGTGGGCTAACCCCTATGAAAATATTGAGTTTTTCGTTAATTGCTATATATATTGAAGCTTATACTTTTAGTGTTGTTTAAAAATATTTAACCATAATCTATATTCTTATTAATGTATTCTAAACCAGCTTTCAAGGTACATGTAAATCATTCTAAAGTTTAACAATTAATTTAGTCTAAATTCATCTATTGCTTAAATAAGTGGACTAACCACTATAAAATCACTATTATCTAGAGAAACAGAGATAACAAAGGTTTATAACCTCTTTGACCATCATAAAATGAATGTGGGGGATGCAACTTTGCTATAAAACAATATTGTCATATTTTTTAATTTCACTTAAAATTTGTGGGTTAACCCTACTGAAAATATTGAGTTTTTAGTTAATTGCTATATATATGAAGCTTATACTTTTAGTGTTGTTTAAAAATATTTAACCACATTCTACATTCAAATTAATGTATTCTAAACCACCTTTCAAGGTACATTTACATCATTCTAATGTTTAACAATTAATTTAGTCTAAATTCATATCTTGCTTAAATAAGTGGACTAACCACTATAAAATCACTATTATCTAGAGAAACAGAGACAACAAAGGTTCCTAACCTCTTTGAACTTCATAATATTTAAGTGGAGGATGCAAATTTGCAATAAAACAATATTGTCATATTTTTTAATATCACTCAAAATTTGTGGGTTAACCCTCTGAAAATATTGAGTTTTTAGTTAATTGCTATATATATTGAAGCTTATACTTTTAGTGTTGTTTAAAAATATTTAACCATAATCTATATTCTTATTAATGTATTCTAAACCAGCTTTCAAGGTACATGTACATCATTCTAAGTTTAACAATTAATTTAGTCTAAATTCATCTATTGCTTAAATAAGTGGACTAACCACTATAAAATCACTATTATCTAGAGAAACAGAGATAACAAAGGTTTATAACCTCTTTGACCATCATAAAATGAATGTGGGGGATGCAACTTTGCTATAAAACAATATTGTCATATTTTTTTAATTTCATTTAAAATTTGTGGGTTAACCCTACTGAAAATATTGAGTTTTTAGTTAATGCTATATATATATATTGAAGCTTATACTTTTAGTGTTGTTTAAAAATATTTAACCACATTCTACATTCAAATTAATGTATTCTAAACCACCTTTCAAGGTACATTTACATCATTCTAATGTTTAACAATTAATTTAGTCTAAATTCATATATTGCTTAAATAAGTGGACTAACCACTATAAAATCACTATTATCTAGAGAAACAGAGATAACAAAGGTTCCTAACCTCTTTGAGCTTCATAATATGTAAGTGGAGGATGCAAATTTGCAATAAAAAATATTGTCATATTTTTTTAATTTCACTTAAAATTTGTGGGTTAACCCTACTGAAAATATTGAGTTTTTCGTTAATTGCTATATATATTGAAGCTTATACTTTTAGTGTTGTTTAAAAGTATTTAACCATATTCTATATTCTTATTAATGTATTCTAAACCACCTTTCAAGGTACCTTTACATCATTCTAAAGTTTAACAATTAATTTAATCTAAATTCATATACTACTTAAATAAGTGGACTAACCACCATAAAATCACTATTATCTAGAGAAACAGAGATAACAAAGGTTCCTAGCCTCTTTGAGCTTCATAATATGTAAGTGGAGGATGAAAATTTTCAATAAAACAATATTGTCATATTTTTTTAATTTCATTTAAAATTTGTGGGTTAACCCCTACGAAAATATTGAGTTTTTCGTTAATTGCTATATATATTGAAGCTTATACTTTTAGTGTTGTATAAAAATATTTAACCATAATCTATATTCTTATTAATGTATTCTAAACCACCTTTCAAGGTACATGTACATCATTCTAAAGTTTAACAATTAATTTAGTCTAAATTCATATATTGCTTAAATAAGTGGACTAACCACTATAAAATCACTATTATCTAGAGAAACAGAGATAACAAAGGTTCCTAACCTCTTTGAGCTTCATAATATGTAAGTGGAGGATGAAAATTTGCAATAAAAAAATATTGTCATATTTTCTTAATTTCACTCAAAATTTGTAGGTTAACCCCTACGAAAATATTGAGTTTTTCGTTAAATGCTATATATATTGAAGCTTATACTTTTAGTGTTGTTTAGAAGTATTTAACCATATTCTACATTCAAATTAATGTATTCTAAACCACCTTTCAAGGTACATTTACATCATTCTAATGTTTAACAATTAATTTAGTCTAAATTCATATATTGCTTAAATAAGTGGACTAACCACTATAAAATCACTATTATCTAGAGAAACAGAGATAACAAAGGTTCCTAACCTCTTTGAGATTCATAATATGTAAGTGGAGGATGAAAATTTGCAATAAAAAATATTGTCATATTTTTTAATTTCACTCAAAATTTGTGGGTTAACCCTAGAAAATATTGAGTTTTTCGTTAAATGCTATATATATTGAAGCTTATACTTTTAGTGTTGTTTAGAAGTATTTAACCATATTCTACATTTGTATTAATGTATTCTACACCAACTTTCAATGTACATGTACATCATTCTAATGTTTAACAATTAATTTAGTCTAAATTCATATACTGCTAAAATATGTGGACTAACCACTATAAAATCACTATTATCTAGAGAAACAGAGACAACAAAGGTTCCTAACCTCTTTGAACTTCATAATATTTAAGTGGAGGATGCAAATTTGCAATAAAACAATATTGCCATATTTTTTTAATATCACTCAAAATTTGTGGGCTAACCCCTACGAAAATATTGAGTTTTTCGTTAATTGCTATATATATTGAAGCTTATACTTTTAGTGTTGTTTAAAAATATTTAACCATATTCTATATTCTTATTAATGTATTCTAAACCAGCTTTCAAGGTACATGTAAATCATTCTAAAGTTTAACAATTAATTTAGTCTAAATTCATCTATTGCTTAAATAAGTGGACTAACCACTATAAAATCACTATTATCTAGAGAAACAGAGACAACAAAGGTTCTAACCTCTTTGACCATCATAAAATGAATGTGGGGATGCAACTTTGCAATAAAACAATATTGTCATATTTTTTAATTTCATTTAAAATTTGTGGGTTAACCCTACGAAAATATTGAGTTTTTAGTTAATGCTATATATATATATTGAAGCTTATACTTTTAGTGTTGTTTAAAAATATTTAACCATAATCTATATTCTTATTAATGTATTCTAAACCAGCTTTCAAGGTACATGTAAATCATTCTAAAGTTTAACAATTAATTTAGTCTAAATTCATCTATTGCTTAAATAAGTGGACTAACCACTATAAAATCACTATTATCTAGAGAAACAGAGATAACAAAGGTTTATAACCTCTTTGACCATCATAAAATGAATGTGGGGGATGCAACTTTGCTATAAAACAATATTGTCATATTTTTTTAATTTCATTTAAAATTTGTGGGTTAACCCCTACGAAAATATTGAGTTTTTCGTTAATTGCTATATATATATATTGAAGCTTATACTTTTAGTGTTGTTTAAAAATATTTAACCACATTCTACATTCAAATTAATGTATTCTAAACCACCTTTCAAGGTACATTTACATCATTCTAATGTTTAACAATTAATTTAGTCTAAATTCATATATTGCTTAAATAAGTGGACTAACCACTATAAAATCACTATTATCTAGAGAAACAGAGATAACAAAGGTTCCTAACCTCTTTGAGATTCATAATATGTAAGTGGAGGATGAAAATTTGCAATAAAAAAATATTGTCATATTTTCTTAATTTCACTCAAAATTTGTAGGTTAACCCCTACGAAAATATTGAGTTTTTCGTTAAATGCTATATATATTGAAGCTTATACTTTTAGTGTTGTTTAGAAGTATTTAACCATATTCTACATTTGTATTAATGTATTCTACACCAACTTTCAATGTACATGTACATCATTCTAATGTTTAACAATTAATTTAGTCTAAATTCATATACTGCTAAAATATGTGGACTAACCACTATAAAATCACTATTATCTAGAGAAACAGAGACAACAAAGGTTCCTAACCTCTTTGAACTTCATAATATTTAAGTGGAGGATGCAAATTTGCAATAAAACAATATTGCCATATTTTTTTAATATCACTCAAAATTTGTGGGCTAACCCTCTGAAAATATTGAGTTTTTCGTTAATTGCTATATATATTGAAGCTTATACTTTTAGTGTTGTTTAAAAATATTTAACCATAATCTATATTCTTATTAATGTATTCTAAACCAGCTTTCAAGGTACATGTAAATCATTCTAAAGTTTAACAATTAATTTAGTCTAAATTCATCTATTGCTTAAATAAGTGGACTAACCACTATAAAATCACTATTATCTAGAGAAACAGAGATAACAAAGGTTTATAACCTCTTTGACCATCATAAAATGAATGTGGGGGATGCAACTTTGCTATAAAACAATATTGTCATATTTTTTTAATTTCATTTAAAATTTGTGGGTTAACCCCTACGAAAATATTGAGTTTTTCGTTAATTGCTATATATATATATTGAAGCTTATACTTTTAGTGTTGTTTAAAAATATTTAACCACATTCTACATTCAAATTAATGTATTCTAAACCACCTTTCAAGGTACATTTACATCATTCTAATGTTTAACAATTAATTTAGTCTAAATTCATATATTGCTTAAATAAGTGGACTAACCACTATAAAATCACTATTATCTAGAGAAACAGAGATAACAAAGGTTCCTAACCTCTTTGAGCTTCATAATATGTAAGTGGAGGATGAAAATTTGCAATAAAAAAATATTGTCATATTTTTTTAATTTCACTCAAAATTTGTGGGTTAACCCTCTGAAAATATTGAGTTTTTAGTTAAATGCTATATATATTGAAGCTTATACTTTTAGTGTTGTTTAGAAGTATTTAACCATATTCTATATTTTATTAATGTATTCTACACCAACTTTCAATGTACATGTACATCATTCTAATGTTTAACAATTAATTTAGTCTAAATTCATATACTGCTAAAATATGTGGACTAACCACTATAAAATCACTATTATCTAGAGAAACAGAGACAACAAAGGTTCCTAACCTCTTTGAACTTCATAATATTTAAGTGGAGGATGCAAATTTGCAATAAAACAATATTGCCATATTTTTTTAATATCACTCAAAATTTGTGGGCTAACCCCTACGAAAATATTGAGTTTTTCGTTAATTGCTATATATATTGAAGCTTATACTTTTAGTGTTGTTTAAAAATATTTAACCATAATCTATATTCTTATTAATGTATTCTAAACCAGCTTTCAAGGTACATGTACATCATTCTAAAGTTTAACAATTAATTTAGTCTAAATTCATCTATTGCTTAAATAAGTGGACTAACCACTATAAAATCACTATTATCTAGAGAAACAGAGATAACAAAGGTTTATAACCTCTTTGACCATCATAAAATGAATGTGGGGGATGCAACTTTGCTATAAAACAATATTGTCATATTTTTTTAATTTCATTTAAAATTTGTGGGTTAACCCCTACGAAAATATTGAGTTTTTCGTTAATTGCTATATATATATATTGAAGCTTATACTTTTAGTGTTGTTTAAAAATATTTAACCACATTCTACATTCAAATTAATGTATTCTAAACCACCTTTCAAGGTACATTTACATCATTCTAATGTTTAACAATTAATTTAGTCTAAATTCATATATTGCTTAAATAAGTGGACTAACCACTATAAAATCACTATTATCTAGAGAAACAGAGATAACAAAGGTTCCTAACCTCTTTGAGCTTCATAATATGTAAGTGGAGGATGCAAATTTGCAATAAAAAAATATTGTCATATTTTTTTAATTTCACTTAAAATTTGTGGGCTAACCCCTACAAAAATACTGAGTTTTTCGTTAATTGCTATATATATTGAAGCTTATACTTTTAGTGTTGTTTAAAAGTATTTAACCATATTCTATATTCTTATTAATGTATTCTAAACCACCTTTCAAGGTACATTTACATCATTCTAAAGTTTAACAATTAATTTAATCTAAATTCATATACTACTTAAATAAGTGGACTAACCACCATAAAATCACTATTATCTAGAGAAACAGAGACAACAAAGGTTCCTAGCCTCTTTGAGCTTCATAATATGTAAGTGGAGGATGAAAATTTGCAATAAAACAATATTGTCATATTTTTTTAATTTCATTTAAAATTTGTGGGTTAACCCCTACGAAAATATTGAGTTTTTCGTTAATTGCTATATATATATATTGAAGCTTATACTTTTAGTGTTGTTTAAAAATATTTAACCACATTCTACATTCAAATTAA
>CM028688.1:15021661-15186490 GCA_016771965.1 Brassica carinata
CATATTTTTTAATTTCACTCAAAATTTGTAGGTTAACCCCTACTAAAATATTGAGTTTTTCGTTAAATGCTATATATATTGAAGCTTATACTTTTAGTGTTGTTTAAAAGTAGTTAACCACATTCTACATTTGTATTAATGTATTCTAAACCAACTTTCAATGTACATGTACATCATTCTAATGTTTAACAATTAATTTAGTCTAAATTCATATACTACTTAAATAAGTGGACTAACCACTATAAAATCACTATTATCTAGAGAAACAGAGACAACAAAGGTTCCTAACCTCTTTGAGCTTCATAATATGTAAGTGGAGGATGCAAATTTGCAATAAAACAATATTGTCATATTTTTTAATATCACTCAAAATTTGTGGGTTAACCCTACCTAAAATATTGAGTTTTTCGTTAATTGCTATATATATTGAAGCTTATACTTTTAGTGTTGTTTAAAAATATTTAACCATATTCTATATTCTTATTAATGTATTCTAAACCACCTTTCAAGTACATGTACATCATTCTAATGTTTAACAATTAATTTAGTCTAAATTCATATAATGCTTAAATAAGTGGACTAACCACTATAAAATCACTATTATCTAGAGAAACAGAGACAACAAAGGTTCCTAACCTCTTTGAGCTTCATAATATTTAAGTGGAGGATGCAAATTTGCAATAAAACAATATTGTCATATTTTTTAATATCACTCAAAATTTGTGGGTTAACACCTTCAAGGTACATTTACATCATTCTAATGTTTAACAATTAATTTAGTCTAAATTCATATATTGCTTAAATAAGTGGACTAACCACTATAAAATCACTATTATCTAGAGAAACAGACAACAAAGGTTCCTAACCTCTTTGAACTTCATAATATGTAAGTGGAGGATGCAAATTTGCAATAAAACAATATTGCCATATTTTTTAATATCACTCAAAATTTGTGGGTTAACCCCACTAAAAATATTGAGTTTTTCGTTAATTGCTATATATATTGAAGCTTATACTTTTAGTGTTGTTTAAAATATTTAACCATATTCTATATTCTTATTAATGTATTCTAAACCACATTTCAAGGTACATGTACATCATTCTAATGTTTAACAATTAATTTAGTCTAAATTCATATACTGCTTAAATAAGTGGACTAACCACTATAAAATCACTATTATCTAGAGAAACAGAGACAACAAAGGTTCCTAACCTCTTTGAGCTTCATAATATGTAAGTGGAGGATGCAAATTTGCAATAAAACAATATTGCCATATTTTTTAATATCACTCAAAATTTGTGGGTTAACACCTTCAAGGTACATTTACATCATTCTAATGTTTAACAATTAATTTAGTCTAAATTCATATATTGCTTAAATAAGTGGACTAACCACTATAAAATCACTATTATCTAGAGAAACAGAGATAACAAGGGTTCCTAACCTCTTTGAACTTCATAATATGTAAGTGGAGGATGCAAATTTTCAATAAAACAATATTGCCATATTTTTTTAATATCACTCAAAATTTGTGGGCTAACCCCTACGAAAATATTGAGTTTTTCGTTAATTGCTATATATATTGAAGCTTATACTTTTAGTGTTGTTTAAAAATATTTAACCATATTCTATATTCTTATTAATGTATTCTAAACCACATTTCAAGGTACATGTACATCATTCTAATGTTTAACAATTAATTTAGTCTAAATTCATATATCGCTTAAATAAGTGGACTAACCACTATAAAATCACTATTATCTAGAGAAACAGAGACAACAAAGGTTCCTAACCTCTTTGAGCTTCGTAATATGTAAGTGGAGGATGCAAATTTGCAATAAAACAATATTGTCGTTTTTTTTTTAATATCACTCAAAATTTGTGGGTTAACACCTTTCAAGGTACATTTACATCATTCTAATGTTTAACAATTAATTTAGTCTAAATTCATATATTGCTTAAATAAGTGGACTAACCACTATAAAATCACTATTATCTAGAGAAACAGAGATAACAAAGGTTCCTAACCTCTTTGAACTTCATAATATGTAAGTGGAGGATGCAATTTGCAATAAAAAATATTGTCATATTTTTTAATTTCACTTAAAATTTGTGGGCTAACCCCTACGAAAATATTGAGTTTTTCGTTAATTGCTATATATATTGAAGCTTATACTTTTAGTGTTGTTTAAAAATATTTAACCATATTCTATATTCTTATTAATGTATTCTAAACCACCTTTCAAGGTACATTTACATCATTCTAATGTTTAACAATTAATTTAGTCTAAATTCATATACTACTTAAATAAGGACTAACCACTATAAAATCACTATTATCTAGAGAAACAGAGACAACAAAGGTTCCTAACCTCTTTGAACTTCATAATATTTAAGTGGAGGATGCAAATTTGCAATAAAACAATATTGCCATATTTTTTTAATATCACTCAAAATTTGTGGGTTAACCCCTACGAAAATATTGAGTTTTTCGTTAATTGCTATATATATTGAAGCTTATACTTTTAGTGTTGTTTTAGAATATTTAACCATATTCTATATTCTTATTAATGTATTCTAAACCACATTTCAAGGTACATGTACATCATTCTAATGTTTAACAATTAATTTAGTCTAAATTCATATACTGCTTAAATAAGTGGACTAACCACTATAAAATCACTATTATCTAGAGAAACAGAGACAACAAAGGTTCCTAACCTCTTTGAGCTTCGTAATATGTAAGTGGAGGATGCAAATTTGCAATAAAACAATATTGTCGTTTTTTTTTAATATCACTCAAAATTTGTGGGTTAACACCTTTCAAGGTACATTTACATCATTCTAATGTTTAACAATTAATTTAGTCTAAATTCATATATTGCTTAAATAAGTGGACTAACCACTATAAAATCACTATTATCTAGAGAAACAGAGATAACAAGGGTTCCTAACCTCTTTGAGATTCATAATATGTAAGTGGAGGATGCAAATTTGCAATAAAAAAATATTGTCATATTTTTTAATTTCACTTAAAATTTGTATTAACCCCTACTTAAAATATTGAGTTTTTCGTTAATTGCTATATATATTGAAGCTTATACTTTTAGTGTTGTTTAAAAATATTTAACCATATTCTATATTCTTATTAATGTATTATGAACCACCTTTCAAGGTACATTTACATCATTCTAATGTTTAACAATTAATTTAGTCTAAATTCATATACTACTTAAATAAGTGGACTAACCACTATAAAATCACTATTATCTAGAGAAACAGAGACAACAAAGGTTCCTAACCTCTTTGAACTTCATAATATTTAAGTGGAGGATGCAAATTTGCAATAAAACAATATTGCCATATTTTTTTAATATCACTCAAAATTTGTGGGCTAACCCCTACGAAAATATTGAGTTTTTCGTTAATTGCTATATATATTGAAGCTTATACTTTTAGTGTTGTTTTAGAATATTTAACCATATTCTATATTTTTATTAATGTATTCTAAACCACATTTCAAGGTACATGTACATCATTCTAATGTTTAACAATTAATTTAGTCTAAATTCATATACTGCTTAAATAAGTGGACTAACCAATATAAAATCACTATTATCTAGAGAAACAGAGACAACAAAGGTTCCTAACCTCTTTGAACTTCATAATATGTAAGTGGAGGATGCAAATTTTCAATAAAACAATATTGCCATATTTTTTTAATATCACTCAAAATTTATGAACATAATATGTAATTTTACTCAAAATTTGTAGGTTTAACCCCTACGAAAATATTGAGTTTTTCGTTAAATGCTATATATATTGAAGCTTATACTTTTAGTGTTGTTTATAAGTATTTAACAACATTCTACATTTGTATTAATGTATTCTACACCAACTTTCAATGTACATGTACATCATTCTAATGTTTAACAATTAATTTAGTCTAAATTCATATACTGCTTAAATAAGTGGACTAACCACTATAAAATCACTATTATCTAGAGAAACAGAGACAACAAAGGTTCCTAAACTCTTTGAGCTTCTTAATATGTAAGTGGAGGATAAAAATTTGCAATAAAACAATATTGTCATATTTTTTAATATCACTCAAAATTTGTGGGTTAACCCCTACGAAAATATTGAGATTTTCGTTAATTGCTATATATATTTAAGCTTATACTTTTAGTGTTGTTTAAAAATATTTAACCATATTCTATATTCTTATTAATGTATTATAAACCACTTTTCAAGGTAAATGTACATCAATCTAAAGTTTAACAATTAATTTAGTCAAAATTAATATACTGCTTAAATAAGTGGACTAACCACTATAAAATCACTATTATCTTGAGAAACAGAGACAACAAAGGTTCCTAACCTCTTTGAGCTTCATAATATGTAAGTGGAGGATGCAAATTTGCAATAAAACAATATTGCCATATTTTTTTAATATCACTCAAAATTTGTGGGCTAACTCCTACGAAAATATTGAATTTTTCGTTAATTGCTGTATATATTGAAGCTTATACTTTTAGTGTTGTTTAATAATATTTACCCATAATCTATAATCTTATTAATGAAAGGTACATGTACATCATTCTAATGTTTAACAATTAATTTAGTCTAAATTCATATACTGCTAAAATAAGTGGACTAACCATTATAAAATCACTATTATCTAGAGAAACAGAGACAACAAAGGTTCCTAACCTTTTTGAGCTTCGTAATATGTAAGTGGAGAATGCAAATTTGCAATAAAACAATATTGTCGTATTTTTTTAATATCACTCAAAATTTGAGGGTTAACCCCTACGTAAATATTGAGATTTTCGTTAATTGCTATATATATTGAAGCTTATACTTTTACTGTTGTTTAAAAATATTTAACCATATTCTATATTCTTATTAGTGTATTCTAAACCACCTTTCAAGGAACATTTACATCATTCTAATGTTTAACAATTAATTTAGTCTAAATTCATATACTACTTAAATAAGTGGACTAACCATTATAAAATCATTATTATCTAGAGAAATAGAGACAACAAAGGTTCCTAGCCTCTTTGAGATTCATAATATGTAAGTGGAGGATGAAAATTTTCAATAAAACAATATTGTCATATTTTTTTAATATCACTCAAAATTTATGGGTTAACCCCTACGAAAATATTGAGTTTTTCGTTAATTGCTATATATATTGAATCTTATACTTTTAGTGTTGTTTAAAAATATTTAACCATATTCTATATTTTTATTAATGTATTCTAAACCACCTTTCAAGGTATATGTAAATCATTCTAATGTTTAACAATTAATTTAGTCTAAATTCATATAATGCTTAAATAAGTGGTCTAACCACTATAAAATCACTATTATCTAGAGAAACAGAGATAACAAAGGTTTCTAACCTCTTTGACCATCATAAAATGAATGTGGAGGACGCAAATTTGCAATAAACAATATTGTCATATTTTTTTAATTTCATTTAAAATTTGTGGGTTAACCCCTACGAAAATATTGAGTTTTTTGTTAATTGCTATATATATTGAAGCTTATACTTTTGGTGTTGTTTAAAAATATTTAACCACATTCTACATTCATATTAATGTATTCTAAACCACCTTTCATAGTACATACACATCATTCTAATTTTTAACAATTAATTTAGTCTAAATTCATATATTGCTTAAATAAGTGGACTAACCACTAAAAAATCACTATTATCTAGAGAAACAGAGACAACAAAGGTTCCTAACCTCTTTGAGATTCATAATATGTAAGTGGAGGATGCAAATTTGCAATAAAACAATATTGTCATATTTTTTTAATATCACTCAAAATTTGTGGGTTAACCCCTACAAAAATATTGAGATTTTCGTTAATTGCTATATATATTGAAGCTTATACTTTTAGTGTTGTTTAAAAATATTTAACCATATTCTATATTCTTATTAATGTATACTAAACCACCTTACAAGGTACATGTACATCATTCTAATGTTTAACAATTAATTTAGTCTAAATTCATATACTGCTTAAATAAGTGGACTAACCACTATAAAATCACTATTATCTAGAGAAACAGAGACAACAAAGGTTCCTAGCCTATTTGAGCTTCATAATATGTAAGTGGAGGATGAAAATTTTCAATAAAACAATATTGTCATATTTTTTTAATATTACTCAAAATTTGTAGGTTAACTCATACGAAAATATTGAGTTTTTCGTTAATTGTTATATATATTGAAGCTTATACTTTTTGTGTTGTTTAAAAATATTTAACCATATTCTATATTTTTATTAATGTATTCTAAAACACCTTTCAAGGTACTTGTAAATCATTCTAATGTTTAACAATTAATTTAGTCTAAATTCATATAATGCTTAAATAAGTGGTATAACCACGATAAAATCACTATTATCTAGAGAAACAGAGATAACAAAGGTTTCTAACCTCTTTGACCATCATAAAATGAATGTGGAGGATGCAACTTTGGAATAAAACAATATTGTCATATTTTTTTAATTTCATTTAAAGTTTGTGGGTTAACCCTACGAAAATATTGAGTTTTTAGTTAATTGTTATATATATTGAAGCTTATACTTTTAGTGTTGTTTAAAAATATTTAACCACATTCTACATTTTATTAATGTATTCTAAACCACCTTTCATAGTACATACATCATTCTAATTTTTAACAATTAATTTAGTCTAAATTCATATATTGCTTAAATAAGTGGACTAACCACTATAAAATCACTATTATCTTGAGAAACAGAGACAACAAAGGTTATTAACCTCTTTGACCATCATAATATGAATGTAGAGGATGCAACTTTGCAATAAAAAATATTGTCATATTTTTTAATTTCACTCAAAATTTGGGTTAACCCTACGAAAATATTGAGTTTTTAGTTAAATGCTATATATATTGAAGCTTATACTTTTAGTGTTGTTTAGAAGTATTTAACCACATTCTACATTTGTATTAATGTATTCTACACCAACTTTCAATGTACATGTACATCATTCTAATATTTAACAATTAATTTAGTCTAAATTCATATCTTGCTTAAATAAGTGGACTAACCACTATAAAATCTTTATTATCTAGAGAAACAGAGACAACAAAGGTTCCTAACCTCTTTGAGCTTCATAATATGTAAGTGGAGGATGAAAATTTGCAATAAAACAATATTGCCATATTTTTTAATATCACTCAAAATTTGTGGGTTAACCCCTACAAAAATATTGAGTTTTTAGTTAAATGCTATATATATTGAATCTTATACTTTTAGTGTTGTTTAAAAATATTTAACCATATTCTATATTCTTATTAATGTATTCTAAACCACCTTTCATAGTACATACATCATTCTAATTTTTAACAATTAATTTAGTCTAAATTCATATATTGCTTAAATAAGTGGACTAACCACTATAAAATCACTATTATCTTGAGAAACAGAGACAACAAAGGTTATTAACCTCTTTGACCATCATAATATGAATGTGGAGGATGCAACTTTGCAATAAAAAATATTGTCATATTTTTTAATTTCACTCAAAATTTGGGTTAACCCTACGAAAATATTGAGTTTTTAGTTAAATGCTATATATATTGAAGCTTATACTTTTAGTGTTGTTTAGAAGTATTTAACCATTCTACATTTGTATTAATGTATTCTACACCAACTTTCAATGTACATGTACATCATTCTAATATTTAACAATTAATTTAGTCTAAATTCATATCTTGCTTAAATAAGTGGACTAACCACTATAAAATCTTTATTATCTAGAGAAAAGAGACAACAAAGGTTCCTAACCTCTTTGAGCTTCATAATATGTAAGTGGAGGATGAAAATTTGCAATAAAACAACATTACCATATTTTTTTAATATAACTCAAAATTTGTGGGCTAACCCCTACGAAAATATTGAGTTTTTCGTTAAATGCTATATATATTGAATCCTATACTTTTAGTGTTGTTTAAAAATATTTAACCATATTCTATATTCTTATTAATGTATTCTAAACCACCTTTCAAGGTACATGTACATCATTCTAATGTTTAACAATTAATTTAGTCTAAATTCATATACTGCTTAAATAAGTGGACTAACCACTATAAAATAACTATTATCTTGAGAAACAGAGACAAAAAAAAGATTCCTAACCTCTTTGAACTTCATAATATGTAAGTGGAGGATGAAAATTTTCAATAAAAAAATTTTGTCATATTTTTTTAATTTCACTCAAAATTTGCAGGTTAACCCCTACTGAAAATATTGAGTTTTTAGTTAAATGATATATATATTGAAGCTTATACTTTTAGTGTTGTTTTAAAAGTATTTAACCACATTCTACAGTTGTATTAATGTATTCTACACCAAATTTCAATGTACATGTACATCATTCTAATATTTAACAATTAATTTAGTCTAAATTCATATCCTGCTTAAATAAGTGGACTAACCACTATAAAATCACTATTATCTAGAGAA
Source organism: Brassica carinata (assembly GCA_016771965.1). Classification (NCBI taxonomy): domain Eukaryota; kingdom Viridiplantae; phylum Streptophyta; class Magnoliopsida; order Brassicales; family Brassicaceae; genus Brassica; species Brassica carinata. Next base: position 15,030,174 of record CM028688.1, read on the forward strand.
ACAGAGACAACAAAGGTTCCTAGCCTATTTGAGCTTCATAATATGTAAGTGGAGGATGAAAATTTTCAATAAAACAATATTGTCATATTTTTTTAATATTACTCAAAATTTGTAGGTTAACTCATACGAAAATATTGAGTTTTTCGTTAATTGTTATATATATTGAAGCTTATACTTTTTGTGTTGTTTAAAAATATTTAACCATATTCTATATTTTTATTAATGTATTCTAAAACACCTTTCAAGGTACTTGTAAATCATTCTAATGTTTAACAATTAATTTAGTCTAAATTCATATAATGCTTAAATAAGTAGACTAACCACTATAAAATCACTATTATCTAGAGAAACAGAGATAACAAAGGTTTCTAACCTCTTTGACCATCATAAAATGAATGTGGAGGATGCAACTTTGGAATAAAACAATATTGTCATATTTTTTTAATTTCATTTAAAGTTTGTGGGTTAACCCCTACGAAAATATTGAGTTTTTCGTTAATTGTTATATATATTGAAGCTTATACTTTTAGTGTTGTTTAAAAATATTTAAACACATTCTAAATTTTTATTAATGTATTCTAAACCACCTTTCATAGTACATACACATCATTCTAATTTTTAACAATTAATTTAGTCTAAATTCATATATTGCTTAAATAAGTGGACTAACCACTATAAAATCACTATTATCTTGAGAAACAGAGACAACAAAGGTTATTAACCTCTTTGACCATCATAATATGAATGTAGAGGATGCAACTTTGCAATAAAAAATATTGTCATATTTTTTTAATTTCACTCAAAATTTGCAGGTTAACCCCTACGAAAATATTGAGTTTTTCGTTAAATGCTATATATATTGAAGCTTATACTTTTAGTGTTGTTTAGAAGTATTTAACCACATTCTACATTTGTATTAATGTATTCTACACCAACTTTCAATGTACATGTACATCATTCTAATATTTAACAATTAATTTAGTCTAAATTCATATACTGCTAAAATATGTGGACTAACCACTATAAAATCTTTATTATCTAGAGAAAAAGAGACAACAAAGGTTCCTAACCTCTTTGAGCTTCATAATATGTAAGTGGAGGATGAAAATTTGCAATAAAACAACATTACCATATTTTTTTAATATAACTCAAAATTTGTGGTTAACCCCTACTAAAATATTGAGTTTTTCATAAATGCTATATATTGAATCCTATACTTTTAGTGTTGTTTAAAAATATTTAACCATATTCTATATTCTTATTAATGTATTCTAAACCACCTTTCAAGGTACATGTACATCATTCTAATGTTTAACAATTAATTTAGTCTAAATTCATATACTGCTTAAATAAGTGGACTAACCACTATAAAATAACTATTATCTTGAGAAACAGAGACAAAAAAAAGATTCCTAACCTCTTTGAACTTCATAATATGTAAGTGGAGGATGAAAATTTTCAATAAAAAAATTTTGTCATATTTTTTTAATTTCACTCAAAATTTGCAGGTTAACCCCTACGAAAATATTGAGTTTTTCGTTAAATGATATATATATTGAAGCTTATACTTTTAGTGTGGTTTAGAAGTATTTAACCACATTCTACAGTTGTATTAATGTATTCTACACCAAATTTCAATGTACATGTACATCATTCTAATATTTAACAATTAATTTAGTCTAAATTCATATACTGCTTAAATAAGTAGACTAACCACTATAAAATCACTATTATCTAGAGAAACAGAGACAACAAAGGTACCTAGCCTCTTTGAGATTCATAATATGTAAGTGGAGGATGCAAATTTTTAATAAAACAATATTGTCATATTTTTTTAATATCACTCAAAATTTGTTGGTTAACCCATACGAAAATATTGAGTTTTTCGCTAATTGCTATATATATTGAAGCTTATACTTTAGTGTTGTTTAAAAATATTTAACCATATTCTATATTTTTATTAATGTATTCTAAACCACCTTTCAAGGTACATGTACATCATTCTAATGTTTAACAATTAATTTAGTCTAAATTCATATCTTGCTTAAATAAGTGGACTAACCACTATAAAATAACTATTATCTTGAGAAACAGAGACAAAAAAAAGATTCCTAACCTCTTTGAACTTCATAATATGTAAGTGGAGGATGAAAATTTTCAATAAAAAAATTTTGTCATATTTTTTAATTTCACTCAAAATTTGCTGGTTAACCCCTACGAAAATATTGAGTTTTTCGTTAAATGATATATATATTGAAGCTTATACTTTTAGTGTGGTTTAGAAGTATTTAACCACATTCTACAGTTGTATTAATGTATTCTACACCAAATTTCAATGTACATGTACATCATTCTAATATTTAACAATTAATTTAGTCTAAATTCATATACTGCTTAAATAAGTAGACTAACCACTATAAAATCACTATTATCTAGAGAAACAGAGACAACAAAGGTTCCTAGCCTCTTTGAGATTCATAATATGTAAGTGGAGGATGCAAATTTTCAATAAAACAATATTGTCATATTTTTTTAATATCACTCAAAATTTGTGGTTTAACCCATACGAAAATATTGAGTTTTTCGTTAATTGCTATATATATTGAAGCTTATACTTTTAGTGTTGTTTAAAAATATTTAACCATATTCTATATTTTTATTAATGTATTCTAAACCACCTTTCAAGGTACATGTACATCATTCTAATGTTTAACAATTAATTTAGTCTAAATTCATATAATGCTTAAATAAGTGGTCTAACCACTATAAAATCACTATTATCTAGAGAAACAGAGATAACAAAGGTTTCTAACCTCTTTGACCATCATAATATGAATGTGGAGGATGCAACTTTGCAATAAAACAATATTGTCATATTTTTTTAATTTCATTTAAAATTTGTGGGTTAACCCCTACGAAAATATTGAGTTTTTCGTTAATTGTTATATATATTGAAGCTTATACTTTTAGTGTTGTTTAAAAATACTTAACCACATTCTACATTTTATTAATGTATTCTAAACCACCTTTCAAGGTACATGTACATCATTCTAATGTTTAACAATTAATTTAGTCTAAATTCATATAATGCTTAAATAAGTGGACTAACCACTATAAAATCACTATTATCTAGAGAAACAGAGATAACAAAGGTTTCTAACCTCTTTGACCATCATAATATGAATGTGGAGGATGCAACTTTGCAATAAAACAATATTGTCATATTTTTTTAATTTCATTTAAAATTTGTGGGTTAACCCCTACGAAAATATTGAGTTTTTCGTTAATTGATATATATATTGAAGCTTATACTTTTAGTGTTGTTTGAAAATATTTAATCACATTCTACATTCATATTAATGTATTCTAAACCACCTTTCATAGTACATACACATCATTCTAATTTTTAACAATTAATTTAGTCTAAATTCACATATTGCTTAAATAAGTGGACTAACCACTATAAAATCACTATTATCTAGAGAAACAGAGACAACAAAGGTTACTAACCTCTTTGACCATCATAATATGAATGTGGAGGATGCAACTTTGCAATAAAAAAATATTTTCATATTTTTTTAATTTCACTCAAAATTTGTAGGTTAACCCCTACGAAAATATTGAGTTTTTCGATAATTGCTATATATATTGAAGCTTATACTTTTAGTGTTGTTTAAAAATATTTAACCATATTCTATATTCCTATTAATGTATAATAAACCACTTTTCAAGGTACATGTACATCATTCTAATGTTTAACAATTAATTTAGTCTAAATTAATATACTGCTTAAATAAGTGGACTAACCACTATAAAATCACTATTATCTTGAGAAACAGAGACAACAAAGGTTCCTAACCTCTTTGAGTTTCATAATATGTAAGTGGAGGATGCATATTTGCAATAAAACATTATTGAATTTTTTTTTAATAGCACTCATAATTTGTGGGTTAACCCCTACGAAAATATTGAGTTTTACGTTAAATGCTATATATTGAAGCTTATACTTTTAGTGTTGTTTAAAAATATTTAACCACATTCTACATTTTTATTAATGTATTCTAAACCACCTTTCAAGGTACATGTACATCATTCTAATGTTTAACAATTAATTTAGTCTAAATTCATATACTGCTTAAATAAGTGGACTAACCACTATAAAATCACTATTATCTAGAGAAATAGAGACAACAAAGCTTCCTAACCTCTTTGAACTTCATAATATGTAAGTGGAGGATGCAAATTTGCAATAAAATAATTTTTTTAATATCACTCAAAATTTGTAGGTTAACCCCTTCGAAAATATTGAGATTTTCGTTAATTGCTATATATATTGAAGCTTATACTTTTAGTGTTGTTTAAAAATATTTAACCATATTCTATATTCTTATTAATGTATTCTAAACCACCTTTCAACGTACATGTACATCATTCTAATGTTTAACAATTAATTTAGTCTAAATTCATATACTGCTTAAATAAGTGGACTAACCACTATAAAATCACTATTATCTAGAGAAACAGAGACAACAAAGGTACCTAGCCTCTTTGAGCTTCATAATATGTAAGTGGAGGATGCAAATTTTCAATAGAACAATATTGTCATATTTTTAATATCACTCAAAATTTGTGGGTTAACCCATACGAAAATATTGAGTTTTTCGTTAATTGCTATATATATTGAAGCTTATACTTTTAGTGTTGTTTAAAAATATTTAACCATATTCTATATTTTTATTAATGTATTCTAAACCACCTTTCAAGGTACATGTACATCATTCTAATGTTTAACAATTAATTTAGTCTAAATTCATATAATGCTTAAATAAGTGGTCTAACCACTATAAAATCACTATTATCTAGAGAAATAGAGATAACAAAGGTTTCTAACCTCTTTGACCATCATAATATGAATGTGGAGGATGGAACTTTGCAATAAAACAATATTGACATATTTTTTTAATTTCATTTAAAATTTGTGGGTTAACCCCTACGAAAATATTGAGTTTTTCGTTAAATGCTATATATATTGAAGCTTATACTTTTAGTGTTGTTTGAAAATATTTAACCACATTCTACATTCATATTAATGTATTCTTAACCACCTTTCATAGTACATACACATCATTCTAATTTTTAACAATTAATTTAGTCTAAATTCATATATTGCTTAAATAAGTGGACTAACCACTATAAAATCACTATTATCTAGAGAAAAAGAGACAACAAAGGTTACTAACCTCTTTGACCATCATAATATGAATGTGGAGGATGCAACTTTGCAATAAAAAAATATTGTCATATTTTTTTAATTTCACTCAAAATTTGTAGGTTAACCCCCTACGAAAATATTGGGTTTTCGTTAAATGCTATATATATTGAAGCTTATACTTTTAGTGTTGTTTAGAAGTATTTAACCACATTCTACATTTGTATTAATGTATTTTACACCAACTTTCAATGTACAATTACATCATTCTAATATTTAACAATTAATTTAGTCTAAATTCATATACTGCTAAAATATGTGGAATAAGCACTATAAAATCATTATTATCTAGAGAAAAAGAGACAACAAAGGTTCCTAACCTCTTTGAGCTTCATAATATGTAAGTGGAGGATGCTAATTTGTAATAAAACAATATTGCCATATTTTTTTAATATCACTCAAAATTTGTGGGCTAACCCCTACGAAAATATTGAATTTTTCGTTAATTGCTATATATATTGAAGCTTATACTTTTAGTGTTGTTTAAAAATATTTAACCATAATCTATATTCTTATTAATGTATTCTAAACCACCTTTCAAGGTACATGTACATCATTCTAATGTTTAACAATTAATTTAGTCTAAATTCATATACTGCTTAAATAAGTGGACTAACCACTATAAAATCACTATTATCTAGAGAAACAGAGACACCAAAGGTTCCTAGCCTCTTTGAGGTACATAATATGTAAGTGGAGGATGCAAATTTTCGATAAAACAATATTGTCATTTTTTTAATATCACTCAAAATTTGTGGGTTAACCCATACGAAAATATTGAGTTTTTCGTTAATTGCTATATATATTGAAGCTTATACTTTTAGTGTTGTTTAAAAATATTTAACCATATTCTATATTTTTATTAATGTATTCTAAACCACCTTTCAAGGTACATGTACATAATTCTAATGTTTAACAATTAATTTAGTCTAAATTCATATAATGCTTAAATAAGTGGTCTAACCACTATAAAATCACTATTATCTAGAGAAACAGAGATAACAAAGGTTTTTCTTAAGCGAATTTCATACAATTACTAGGTGTTTTGCCCGCACTTGCGGGCTTAATAATTTTACAAAACTTGTAAATAGATATATTATCAATTTAAATGCATTAGAATAAATTATTTTCTTGTTTTTGAAATATTTAATACTCTCTATGTTTCAAAATACTTGAAGTTTTAGGTTTGTCCACAACTATTAATAAAGTTATCTTTTATTTATAAATATATTTGTTGTCTATACAAATAGACAACAAATATTATTGGTTACACAGCTTTTGATAAAGTTAAAAGTTATATTTAAATTTGAAAATATCATTTATTTTGATACATCAAAATAATTCTTTAATTATCTATTTTGAAACGAAGAGAGTAATTAATTAAATAGTAAAACAATTTATATCCTATAAAGTATTTTATCTTTATAAAATATATTTTATTACATAAAATAAACTTGAAAATATTTATTAATACACAAAACAATATACATGATTTATATATATTTTAGAAAATATTATGATGTCAAATATTTTTGGTTAACATAATATATAATTTTTTTAGATAATGATGATTATCAAATTAATGAAAATTGTTTATAATTTATGGGTTATTATATATTAACAAATCTAATCTTATAATTTATTAAGAGTAATTAACACTTTAAACGCTCTAACTTTTAACGTGAGAGCGAAAATCATTTCGCAAATAATATCATAAATATTTTTGAATTATTTACCAACTCTTTTTCAGAAATTATCACAATGAGTGTTTTTGATTATCAAAAGAAGTTTATCTTAAATGATAGATGATTTATTCTATCTTATATGATATATATATATATATATATAATAAAATCGAGCCGGTTTAATATTACTAAAAAATATAATATAAGATCTATATAATATTTTAATATTACTAAAGTAAATATAATATAAATTTAACTATCATATTATCGTTAGAATATATTATTTATCTTAAATGATAGATGATTCATTCTATCTTCTGTGAGATATATATATATATATATATATTAAAATTCACCCGGTTTAATATTACAAAACCAAATATAATTTAAATATCTATATAATAGTTTAATATTACTAACGTAATATAGTATAAATTTAACTATCATATTATTTTTATAATATATTATTTATCTTAAATGATAGATGATTCATTCTATCTTATGTGATATATATATATATATATTAAAATCGACCCAGTTTAATATTACTAAACCAAATATAATATAAACATCTATATATAAAATTTTAATATTACTAAAGTAAATACAATATAAATTTAACTATCATATCTTTGCTATAATTTTTTATTTATTATGAAGATAATGATAAATTATCATCTAAATCACTAACATTATCTATTAAAATTAATAATTGAACATAAATATGACTAAACCTAAAATTATGGAGAGAATGACAAATCAGCAAATTCACTTCTCAAATAATAGTATAGATGAGCATTTCATTATAAGTATATTAAATATGAACAATTATTTTCTTTATAAATATAATAGATCGATTTATTCAGATTGTGATACTAAAAGCCACAATGTATGTGACTGAATATCGGTTTGTAGGCCGTTTTTTAATATAATTTGTCCACCTATATATTATTTCATGTTACAAAGCTACATATATGTAATTTATATTGCTCTAATATTTGGTATATTGTTCGACTAAATCCGTGGTTCTTAAATTTACCCTCTTACATTTCAACCTTCCAATATACACACATGACTTACAATACAAACAATTCAAAGTAGTAAAGTGTTGATTCATAGACATGCTACCATATGGCCTTCTTTCAAAAAAAAATTCAAAGTAATAATACCAATTATGATGCAGCAAAGCTTTTCTATTTACTTATCCCACTTCATCTATAGTCCAAACAAGAACTGATACACTACAAATTGTCGTTAAATCTCTAATAGATAACATTTTATAATTATATGAATTACATCACTTAAAGGAAACACCAATGTGTACACACAAAGATATCCACATCATTAGAACGGTACTTTTGATATTTGATATGTTTGCGTATAATATGTCCATAAATTCATGCATGGAATCTAAAGTTTTATCCTCAAAAGCAGGAAGGAATATAAAGTTAAGCATAATTTTTGAAAAGTATATGATTAATTTATTTACAAGAATTGCAGAAAGTGGGTGAGCCTTTTAAAGCAGAAGAGAAAAAAGAGAGTAAAAAGCTAAATTCTATCTCTCTGCTTTTGGAGTTTTTAAGCTTTTGAGAGTCTTGTGATGGGCATTTAGTCATTAGACACCTTAACTTTGATCTCAACGTAATTCCCTTTATATCTTTAAAAAAGGAATAAAAACACACTAACTTTTCTCCTCGTGATAGTTTTATATCAGTTAAGTAAGGAAAAGAGAGCGACAAAGTCATTTATTAGAATGTAAGCAACACATGAATCCAATACATTCATTCTGTGGTGCATCCTTGACCTTGAAACCAACGAGTCAATTATTAGAATGTAAGCAACACATGATGAATCCAACACATTCATTCTGTGGTGCATCCTTGAGCCCAACAACAAAATACGTATATCCTTGGGCTATATATGTATTTTCGTTCGACGAGCTATATATGTGTTTTGTACAACGGGATATTATGTATATGAAATAAATAGAAAACTGATGTAATCTTAACCCGCAAAGAGTATTACTAAAATGGGCCTTTCAACATGAAGTTAGTTTGATAATCATTTCGGCTTTTCCATATCCAGACGAACCAAAGCCTTATTGCTGAGGAAACACAGGACATAGCCATTCACGAGTCAAGCATCATTTTTCTTTTTCTTTGGCAAAGATCAAGCATCATAGCTTAACATGCTACGACAAAGAAAGAAAGATCAAGCATCATTCTCTGAAGGTCGTTATTAGTTTATTTAGAGAAGAAGAGAAAACTGGGACAAATCCCTTAGATACCATAACAATAATTTTATGACAAAATAACATTAAAAAAATTTCTAAAATATCACCAACTAAATAATTAAATATATAAATAATCTTAAATTTTTATTCTAATCTCACCTCCTAATATTAAACATTAAACTCTTTTTAATAAACTCCAACCTAACTATTTTAAAAAGTATTTTAATTTTTAATTAATGTTATTTTAGGATTTTTCTTTTGTGTGCTATTTTAGAATAAAAATGTGTTTTAGTGCTATTTTAAGATTTTTCTTTTTAGAAAAACTATAGAAATGTAGAAATCTAAATGGTTTGGCTATTAATGATATTTATAATTAGACTTTTTGTTCTTATTTCTACTAAAGACGGTTCACTTTATTTTCTCTTCAAAATTTAGTAATTCTAGAGTTGGGTTATACTCTAAAATAATCTATTTTAGAGTAACAAAAAAGAAATGGATTATTCTATTTATAGAGTAAACCATTTTTTTACTTTATCATAAAGTGAAATATTTATATAATTGAAATATTTTTACTCTAAGTACTATTTTAAAGTGAAAAATAGAGTGGTGTTTCAAAAAAAAAAGGTGTTTAAAAAAAAATGAAATATAGAGTGAGATTATAGATGCCCTAAACACACGGGTCCATAATTACTACAGCAAAACGATACAATATTACTCTTTCTCTCAATCTCCAAATGGGTCTTAGCCAAACCGCAACCATACTCGTTGTGGTATTCGCGTTTTGTTTACCCGCAGTCACTACTCATCTCATCTACGCTCTTTGGCTTCGTAGTTCGAGTATCACCGGATCAGAACTCCACAGTTTTTCCTCACGTGACCCGCCGTCGAAAGAAATTCTTTACTTCTTCCTCTTATGTGTTGAAAACAAACAGTTTTGTAGAGTATCCGCCACGGCACTGCCGGTTAATGACGTGACGCCAAAGTCGTCAACTACAGAAGAGAATCTACTTTGTTGTCCTTCAGATACTCTGTTTAAGACTCCACCAGCAAGACAGATCATCGGACGGCTCAGGTTGAGCCACGTGGAAGTGTATCATTGGATGATCATGTGAAAAATGACCAACTTGAAGAGAATTTCGATAGAACCAACGTCGAGACTGATGGCTCAAGTGAGTATATTGATAATGGAACAACCGTTTTCAATTCCTGTGCTTTGTCACCATTTAATACGTCGTCGCCTTCTCCTGTTCGCAATGATGTCTCTCAAATAAGCTAGGCCAGGAGAGTTTGTATGGCTGAGATTACAGAGAATTTTGTAGTCAACAATTAACCATCCGTTGACCCGATGAAAGTTTACGAGTCAAATCAAGGATGGGTTCTTTTTAACTGGTTTGGTTTAGTGTGGGTATTAATCCGTGGCAAGTGAAGCGAGACCCTATTGACTTATCAATTATGGATTAGGCTTGAATTTTGTTTCTGAAATTTATATATCTACAGTACATCACTTATTAACTGTATTAAAAATATTACTCGCATCCAATAAAGATTACATATTAGGCATAAAGGCATTAAGAGAAATACTATATGAAGTAATAAAAAAAAGGGTTTTATCATAAATATAACACACAAAGATCAAACAATCAAAATAAGTTTGATTAAACAGGTAAAATACATTTATACTCTAAGACCATCTTCAACTCAACTATATTTTCATCTCTTTTTGTTCCTAAAATAGAGAAATTTTAATATAGAGGTGGATTTACTCCAATGTATGCCTCTATAATAAAGTTCCTTTATTTAGAGAAAAAAAAATAGAGAATTGTTATTTTCATCTCTAAATATAGAGTAAAAAAAATAGAATTCTTCTATATTTTCTTTTAAAATAGAAAAACTCTACTATAGAAGCATACATTAAAAAAATCCACCTCTATAATAGAAAATTCTATTTTATAGGAAAATATAGAGATGTACATTGGAGATGCTCTTAGTTAAAATATGGTTTAGATTTGGGAGAGGGGGTGGGGTTTAAGATTTTTTAAAAATATATATAATTAGAATTTAAAATAATTTTTTTTAATGAATTTTGTATTTCAAAATAAAATTTTAAAAAGGTCAAAAAGTTTATTTGAATTTCTACTGATTATTTATTAAATATTTGTTTATATTTATATATCTATAAAGTAAATGTGTAATTGTCATTTACCTCTTTAATGAAACTGTTGTTCATTTTTTTATTGTGTGTTCTTTCGGTTTTAAAAAAACATTTTTGGGTCTTCTGGAGAGACTTGCCAAGCATTAATATGTGGTTATATGTATTAGGAATATACTAATTCCTATATTTATGGAGTCTTATTTTTAATTAACAGATTCCGTTTGACGAAAAGTAACTATTAGAGTTTAATAAAATAACATATACTGTATAGGGTTCTCGAAATAGGCGCTGGTGGATCGTTGAGTTATAAAAGCATGATTATCGGCGTCTTTTAAGCGTCTCTTAATTGCTGACTAGGATAAAAAATAAATGAAAAATGAGAATTACGTTAAGGACGTCGCTTAATTAAGGCACGAGAAGGGCCGCCTCTTATGGACACGCGTAACGTTGATATGGTTTTGGGAGGAGAATACGAGGGGAGAAAAAAATTCATTTTTCTTCGACGATGAAAACTCGAGATTTCTCTCCTTTCGATCCTCCTCTTTTCAATCCTCCTCCTTTCAATCCTCGCTACTGATAGATTCTCCTCCTCCTTCCACCTCCTTGCTCCTTCTCTGGTGCCATACTACTCTCGATTCAAACTTTGTCTTCTCTCTGCGAACCTCTATTACCAAAAGCAAGGGCAAATTATATTGTCTTTTCTCCGGCGGCAACCAGAAAGAAGTATAGTTTACTTACTTACTTTTTAGCTTCCCCTTGATTGTCTTTGTGTAAATCAAAATGAGTTTCAAAGGAATCTCTGAAAGAGTTAAGATTGGAAGTAATCGAACTTGCGGGTGTTCTTGTAGTTTTGAATAGGATTGAAAGTTTGATGCTTCAAGGAGTAAGCTTTTCAATTAGGGATTTGAATAGGATTGAAAGTCCTCTCCTTTATCGTGTCTCCATTTGTTTTTTTTTTCGATCTCATTGGACTGTGTAATGTTGTAAACGTTAATGGGTTTTTGATTTGGAAGAGGAAAGTTTCAAACTTTATGGACAAAATGATGAGACTTTTGTTAAATGAAATGCATGTATTCGTGAAAGATTGATTAAATTGGTTAAGATCTGTTTGTGTAGATTGACTGGAGCGGGCTTCATTGTAATGAAGATTGTTACTTGGTTCATGAGCGTTTGGCCATTATTGACCCCATCTCTGGAGACCAACCTCTCTACAACGAAGACCATACTTGGCTCATGAGCGTTTGGCCATTTACGTGTGTTCTTAGATTATTTTGTGTACATGAGTGAGTAACAACAACTATGATCTCTAAAAACAAACTTGTGTTGAGAATGTTTCATAATTTTTTTTAAGAACCATAATTAAGAGACTTGCAATAAACCACTTAAATGTTCAAATCTCTTAATTGTCTCTTAACCTTCAAATATTAATAAAAAATGTTAAGAGACTTAATTTTTGTCCCACCAGTAATGTTGCTCTAAAAGACTGTTTGCCGCCTTCCCCCATGGTGGATGACCGTGATTGTCATCATTTAATTCTTCCAGGAACTACGGTTGACTGGTTCAGGGGAGTTTTGTTCAAACAAGCATCATGAAACACTCGTTCATATTCTCGGAAAGAAACACTCGTTCATCACATTCTCGGAAAGAAACACTCGTTCATCACATGGGTGGTCGCTAGGCACAGACTATATATATATATAGGCATGGTTTATTGTTTCAATTAATTAACTTATATTATTATACAAGTACATTTTCCAACAAGACAGGCGTAAAAATAGTCTTTAGGGCATTCACGAGAATCGGGACAATCACGGTCCGTTTTGCACCTTATGGTCTTGGCCAGCTCTGTCTCGGTTTTTTGCTCCAAACAAATGCATTTTCCGAGCACACATTCGTGACGTCCTCTCCCTGTTTCTCTAAAACACAGCAACTCGCAATCAGTTGATGTCGAGCATGATGATCCTTTGGCTTGTCCAGAGACACTCACTAATAATGTGCCTATTAATTGAAAAATCTTAGTTTAGTCGGTCTATGAATTCTGTTTAACATATAAGAAAAAAATAAATAAGAACGGAGCTAACATGAGAAACAAAAGATAAAAACGATAAAGATGGTTGTTTTTGATGATGCCATGCCTTTAATTTGCCTATTAGTTTATAATTTGAGTTTGTAAATAAGTAAAGCTTGCATAACTTTTACATGATCGTTCAGATTCTTATGTAGTGTTTTTGGAACATGGAAATGGTAGTTGATACATATTTAGTATTACTGTATGACTTTGACTAAGGAATTATAATTTGTTTCAGTATATAGAGATACTCATTTTTTTCTTTCTCTTTTGGGTTTATTAAGGTAATAAAAAATATAAGTTTGACTAGCAGAAAAAGAAATTGATTTATTTCTAATGAGGACTTAGCAATAATAGAAAACATTTTTAGTGAGATACAAAAAAATAAATAAAAAGTTTTTGTAGAATTTTTTTTTGTAAATCTTAATAATTTAAAATATTAGAACTACAATGATTTTGTATATTTGTTGATATTTTAAATATTATATGAAAATTTCCCCAATTAGTTAGCTTCAACTTTTAAATCGTTTGTGACTTAAATTATTATAGTTCAAAATAAACAATTTTGTATTATTTTTTATTTTTTTATATTTTTTTGACATCGAAAAATTGTTTTTATTTTATGTTAATTTTCTATCATAATGAATATCAATTTAATTAATTTTAAGTGCTTTATAATTAGTTTAATTTATTTTATATGGAATTTCAAAAATGTATATTATTTTTAAAAAAAATCTTATAATTTGTTTTAAAATATTTATTAATTTATATATATTAAGTTGGTTTTCTGATAATTGTTTTGGTTAATTTATCTTATTTTACATTAATTTCTATTTTATTTTGGGAAAGACATTTTTGGAAGTTTTGATAATTTGAATAATGATTTCTCATATTTATCTGTAATATAAATTTACAAAATAATTATGGTATGTATCAAGTTAACTCTTTCTGGTGAGCTACATAATATTAATACCTTCGGACATAATTTTGTATCTATTCAATGTCAAATTTTCAAAACATTATTAGTGAGCTAAAAGTATTAATTCTTTTTGTATAAAATATTTTTAAGAAATTTAATATTTTTAAAATTTATAATTGTGATTTTCAATATTTATTGATATTGTAAGTTTTATATGAAGATTTTGCAATATTATGTAACTTCAGATTTTAAAATCTTATGTTAGTTAAATTATTAATAAATATAAAATTTTGTATTTTAAAAAAAAAAATTGTTGTTAATTATGTATAAATATATATAAATTTGATTAGATTCAAGCGATTTTATGATAATTTCTTCATTTTATATGGAATTTTAAAATATTATGTTATTTTCAAGAAAAAATCATAAATTTTTAAATATTATTTTATTTAAATTATTGTCCAAAATAATTGTTTAAAAAAATTATCTGTAGTTTTTCTTAAAAATGCTTGTTTTATAAAAAAACATATATAAATTTGATTATTTTAAGAAATTAAGTGTTTTTTAATTTATTTTATATGGAATCTTAAAATTTTAAGGGTTTTTATAATAATATTTTTCTTAAAATTATTTATTAATTTTCAAAAACATTATGTATATTAATATGCTTTTTAGTGATTTTTGTTTTGTTATTTTACCTTATGTTGCATGAATTTCTAATTTATTTTGGAAAAATACATTTTTGAATTTTAACTACTGAAAATAGTGATTTTTCATATTTTTATTTGTTATTTTAAATCCTACGTGGACATCGTCAATAGCTTATAACCCCAACTTTTATATAGTATAGATGTACACATTTTCTTTTTGACATTTGTTATCTATATAAACAAGTATACAATACATGTGTAATTTAGGTAAACTTCTCAAGACTAATGCATTATCAAGTTAATAGAATATTAAAAACTCAAAATTAGGATTTAGTTTTGTAACAGTCAAAACCAAGTCTGGATCCGCCATTGGATGAGCCCCAAGTTCGAGGCAGCACTAAGTTGCATAAGTTGAGGATACGGTTGAGACAAAGGAACTTTTACTTGGTTCTTAGCTTAGTAGAACACATCCTTATGGATGGCATATGTGTGTTAAATTAAACTCTTCGTGATTGATAAGTATCATCCTATCAAAAAGGCTTATCCGGGATCAAGAGATGATCTATTTCCTGTTTCTAAGGAGAATTTATACTCAAGAGATGTATTGGTGAATTTTGGACCTTTTGTTATGAAAAAAGGAGTTTTCAACATGGATGTGTACAAGCTATGGCTTTGACCATGTAAAAAAGTGGTGAAGTTGCTCTATCTTCATATAATATACTTCGAGGATCGAATCATTACAAGTAGAGACATCGGCGGTGATTTATAGTCATTAGAACTAGTTTTGGAGAAACCACGTGGAGTTCTAGCTATCTTAGACTATAACATAGATTGTGATGAACTGAAACCACCATAACCCGACAACGATTTCTAAGTATAATTTTTTCAAGAAAACAGTAACAAGGATGGGTTCTAGCGAAAACTCTTAGATTCTTGAAGAATATGCCTTTGAAAGGAGATACTGAAGTTGTGGAGCTGGAGGGAAAGAGAGAGGAAATATATACGGCATACCACTAAATTTAAAGCCCCAATTTTTTGTTATTTATGGGCTAACATAAGTTTTCTCTCAGATCCAGATTTATTACTTATTTTTTAGACTGTAGTTCCCATCTTTAGTAGGTACTACTCCATCTTCCTTCCATAACAAAAGTTGTCTCTCAAAGATATATAATTTAAGTTTTTTACATTTTTTAATATAGATAAAACACTCAGTCTTAACGGAGTGATATTGAAGATATGTCCTCAGAGATCAAATAGTTTTCAACTTTTCACCTTAAAAACCATGTCAAAGTGCCAAAATAACAAGTCCAAAAATTTATTATTCGTTCAAAATTAGTCAAATATCAAGTACTCACCTTGCGTCTACCCCTAAAAACCATTCCGATTATTTGACGTCCAGGCCTCCTAACATGTTCCCACCAAAAAAAGTATACTACTTTATCCTATAAAACTATTACGAGCATATATTCAGACCGTGCAATTTATATTAATTTCATAATTTATATTTCATTCGAATCATTACTCTCCCTGCCGATAATATATTCCTCTTTAGATAACCTTTCACAAGTTGAAGAAAAACTAAAGTTTAGATACATACTATTTTTTGTTAAAATGTTTTTCTTTTAAGTTTTTGTTGTTAAAATGTTTTGATATTGTTGCTGAAGATATTTTATAAGTATATTTCATAACTCAATAGCGAATCCTACTGAGTTACTGTCTCCGATGTGGTCACGAGATTATTGATGAATACGAAGCAGTAAAATTATTAGGAAAATACAAAAAAAAAAAAACACAAAGAACTTGACCCAATCCGCCAATAATTTCAACGTTCGTGTTTGTAATTATTCTATAGTAATCAATAATAAGCTTATTATCCTGCTGGTGGAAGAAGAAGTTTGGTAAAATTTGTTTTTGTAAATAGAAAATGATTTTGATTATATAATAATAATAATAAAAAAGAAGATAGAAGCAACTTAACGGCGTCAAAGTTCTAAACGTTCACACTGCATTTAGTAACCAACGAATACTTAACGGCGTTATCACCGACAATAACACCAGCAGCTTTGTTCCCAAGATTGATGAGAGCCGGACACCGAACATGTATATGATATTTTCCGGTGATCAACGTCCCTACTTTCCACCTCACGCGCCCATCGGCGCGTATCATCAACTGTACGAGTCCATGACCTTGCTCGTCTCCCAAAGCGACGGAGTTGTACGGTGCGATCGGAACAGCGGTTCCGTAAACAAACGGAGACCAAACGTTGTCTTCTTTGTGCCCTTGGTACGTCGGAGGGATCGCTGTCCTGAGAGTTATCTGCTGGTTACGGTACGTAGCGTAGACGTGGAGACGGTCGTAGTAGATACCGATCTTGGAGTTAGGGTTACGAGATGCGAATGTGATCTGAAAGTTTGTGGTGAGGAGGTTTGGCTGCGAGAGGTTGAAGGCGAACACGGTGGCGTCTTGGAGGATGAATCTTGGCTTAGTTGGCCTGAGTATGACCCAGACTAAGAAGATGGTTATTAGAACTATTATGATGAAGGCTATCACGGCGCCGCAGATTCGCCGGACCGCTGCTTCTTTGCCGCCACCGTGGTTGCCGCAATCTTTGGACATCCTTTATTTACGGCTCTGCCACTGGTGTGCCTCTTTTTCTCTCTATATGATATGTTTCTTCCTTTTTGTGTTTGGTCGTGACTAGTGATGATGGGAGGAAAAAAATATGTATGAGAAAGATGGTTGTGTATATTTATATTACAATTGTGTGTAGATGTCCTATGTACTAAGTACTAACTACTAATGCGTGTTGTGTTTAGTTTTCTAGACTGTGGAGCCGTAGATCAATTAACCTTTTGTATATTTATTTTACATTTAAGTTCTTACCTAATCTTTTCCAGTAAATTATTTCGCTATCTTTTGCAGCAACAGTACCGTTGCGGTTATGTCACCTATACGTGTGAAGAAAGGGGGAAGAAATGGTTTAAAACATATGTATGCCTAAAAGAATAATAAAATCTTTTAGAAAACCAAAAACAAAAGTGTGTATAAGAGAGTATTATTGTTGGGGCTTTTAACGATTTGCGGAGTTTATTTTTTCAATTTTTAGAGTTTTTATCTAGTGGATCCATTTTATTTTTATTTGTTGCGATGATGGAAGTTTCCCTCATGATTGATTCGGTTAACATACAATGCGTCTAACTTTGGTGTTTATTGTTTCGATATTATTATTTTTGTCCAAACAAGACATGGCACGTGCATATATTCTTATACTGAAATTACATTTTTGTAAATCAAGAAAATTCAGTTCAAAAATAAATTTAATTTCTGTTTACACAGGTGTCATTTTATGGTTGGAGTTTGGTACAGCCATTTGTCAAATAAAAGAAAATTTTAGCTTAGTGTGTGGTTTATCATGCTGGAAGTAAAATTGGCAGGTCGGCTATCGGCATTAACGGTTTTATGTTCCCGCATGGAAACAAAACTACAGTATGATTCCTGGTTATATCGATGTATATAATAACCTACTTGGTGTCGGTGTATGAAATTGCCGCACTTTAACTATTTTGTAATCTTGTTTTTTCTTCCCTTTAATTCTGTTGTCTTATATATTAATTGAAAATATTTTTAAAATTTAACATTAACTACAATGTTTACGTGTTCATATTTCTCACATTCCATACTAAAATATTCAAGTTACTAGAAATGTTACATGACTATTATTGTATATAATATGATAGACTATCCACTGATTAAATTTTCAGGATAAGTATGTTCTCTTTTACGGAGGCAAATAATACAACGACTGATAAGCTGGTATGAGGTGCTCAGAGACTGAGCCTGCTGTTATGACTTTGTGTTGATTCGGTTCTATCAAGTTGGTTCTCAGATTCTGAATCTTTGTAGTTTAGTATAGCCTATGTTGAAAAATATGTTCTCTTTCTTTTCAAAAATAAAAGCTTTTAAATTAACTAATTTGTTTTAGAATAAATATGATACTGAATAATAAAGATATGATAACAACATATATATTCTTTATTATTTTGTTTAATTTTATCATATTAAAACAAATTAAACAATCACATAAATTATATAATAAAATTTAGCTTTTTATATGTTATATTTTGAGTTTTAAAACTATTATAAATTATTAAAGCTGTTAAAAATTCCACATTAAAAAATTTATGATCAATAGTTTTAAAATTTTGTTATAAAAATATGAATAATCATAAAACTTATATGATTAGCAAGTCTCAGTTAGTAGATGTTTAGATTAAAAACAAACTATATCTCTACGTTAATAACATTTGAATTTAGTTATATATTATATAAGAGGGATCCCTATATTAGATAAATAAAAGTTATTATTTTGATTTATTTAACATATAAAATGACTATAAATAAATAAGAGTATTTTTATGCGTTCGAACTAATTTAATTATATATGTAACAATTATCGATTTATCATTTATTATTTTATTTTATATCTCATAATATGAAAATAGATGCAAAACATAAAAATAATTTTTGTAAACTTGTTATGAAATTATTGAACAAACATTTTATCATGCGGAAGAAACTTCTAAGAACAAAATGTCAGGCGGTTGTAATTTTTAAAAATGAAATATTTAATGAATTGTGTGCAACACAACATGGTAGAATCGATGTTAATTATATAATCCTTGGAGGTTAATACTTCAAAAACACTAAACAAATTAATTAATTTATAATCCTTGAACATGTCTTTACTAAAATGAAAAAAAAAAGTAGAGAAGTGTTTTAAAGTTTGTATTGTCCCGGTTGATAGTGATTAGTTCATTATAGACGCGGCGGTAAAATCGTCTGTTTCACCAGCAAGAGGAAAATCAATTTTACTTGGGAAACAATCTATTGATAATTGTGGAATATATCTAATCATATACATACAATGTATTTTTAGATATAAAATAAATTGAATTCCATGTTAAGTTCTAAATATAAATAAATAAATATATATACATATATATATATGTATGTATGTTCATCATATATATGTATGTATGTTCATCATCATAGGAGCATAGTAGATATTTCAGTTTAATGTCGACGATTCTCTTAATTCTTCTCAAGTTAACTAATGTTTTAGAGGAACAAGAATAAGCACATCAAACATTGATGTATTAAACATTAGCTACCTACTCCTATGGACCTATCCCACCTAAACACTTTAGCAATGGCCAACTCGTCTACAGAACAACAGTGAATGCAACGTTAAATCCACATAACAGTTCCGAACCTTCGATACACTGGCAAGCAATTTTAGAGTATGTTTATTAGGGGTCTCTTAGGTTGAATCTTTTAACGTAATATAAGATACGCTCTCTTAATTTTTAACTAGATTGGGCGTAACAAATTATTTGATAGATTTACAGATCAATTATAATGTATTCATTGAGCAGAAATTTACATAATTGTATCCATATTTAATGCTTTGTTGTGTTGCGTCTGCGTCGGATGTTGACGATTGACTCGAAAACGATACACGTCTCCGCCTTTTCTCTCGTTGATACAGAGTAGATAGGACCCACGCGGTCTCGTTAATAGGCTACAACTTCTATCCCCACAGCTCAACGTGAGACTTCGAATCTCTTAAAGTTACATTTGATCATAATGCAAAGTGTCTTTTCCTTCATTACATTTTCATTTCGTTAGGTTTATTACAAAAAGACAAACCACCAACCCTATTATTTATATTCAAAATCACGCATTACCAACGAAACTATATCAATCATGCAATATACAGATAAATAAATACAAAGTATCTTTGTATAGTAGTCGGCTCTTGTGTGACTGCAATGTAGGTAACATTTGGTTGTAATCATCTTAAGTAAATAAAGGCATATATATATATATATACTATATTAGCTTGGATTTCCTGTTCCCGGTTTACTTATGATTTAACTTTAATTAGTTTTCAAACTATGAGTTTTTCTGCGTCATGCGCAGAATTAATAATTTAAATATAATATTTTTATTTTAAAATAAAATTTTAATTAATGCTTAGATGTTATTATTTTCTATTTTAATTTTATCGGTTTGGAAAAAATAAAATCCTAAATATGTTTTGTAATTTTATTCTTTTTGATTTCGTTTAACAATTTCACTTTTTTTTTTTTTTTTTTTTGTCAACATCATAAACAGATTCATTAAGACTCACAACCAACCTGAAGCTCGAATCCATATGAACGCATAAAAAGACGGTTGTTTCTCGCTACAAGCAAGACTATCCGCTCTTGTATTATCGTCCTTGAAACATGGATTATCTCTCGAGTGATTAAAACTCTCCTTTAAGTGCTTAATATCTTCTAGATAGGTTGCAAATGCAGGCCATTCTTCCGGATTCAAACCATCTTCACCATTGAGAACAACTGCTGCAAACGCCACATGATATCTTGTCTTAAATTCCTCATGCTTTCCATTGCCCAAATAAGGGCTTCCATCTCGAATGAAGAGGAGATATACCGCTCTCGTATTTCGCCCCATCAAACCATCATACCCTTCTAATGTCTTGTACCAACCTTGTCTCCAAAAGATCCCGATCTTTCCAGATCCATCCGTAAAGCACCAACGACCGGTATGTTTGGCAAAAATTTAATCCTCCTTCCCTATGTTGGGCAACCCTTTGTGAAATAGTTGATCAGGCCTCCACCCAAATTCGATTCGCCGCCAACCGTAGAGTATCTCTAGGATCGTATTGATGTTATTGAAAACCATATTGTTCCGATATTTCCAAATATACCATAGAATCCAAGCAAATTGATGACTAGTTCTTTGGTGGGGATACCCTCCAAAACAAGTGGTCCATATTCGCGATAAATCGATTGCATAGGAAGCGGTTATATTTGATGGTATCGTGAAAGAGCCCATACTGAATCAGCGGTAGGCATTCAAAACACATGATTTATTGATTCTACTTCGCTCCATCTTGAACATTGCAAGTCTCCTTGTATCCCTCTTGACCTTAGTTTCTCCTTTATCGAGATGCATCCGGATACGATTTGCCACAAAAATGCTTAATCTTAGGTGGACACCGAATTTTCCAACAAAAGGCCTTGAGGTCACATCGGGACCAATAATCGGAGGCGCCCTTCTATGTCGGATACACTCTCTCCACTTGATAGCCGGATTTTACTATGTATTTCCATTTTGGTGAAGTGCCAACCATCGCTGTCCATTAAAGGATTTCACTCAAAGGTAAGCTTTCTATAATTATTGCATCCTCCGGGTCACTAGTTCCCGAATCACTTGTGAGTTCCATGTGCGTGGCGTGGGATTAATGAGGGAATCCACTGTAAGATGAGGGTAAAGATTGTGTTGATTACTATTTGCTGGTTCGGCGAGTGGTTGGGAGCCGTGGATCGCTCCATACCGAAATGGACGATCCTGTTCCCACCCTTTAATTAGTCCTTTGCTAACCGAGATCTAGCTGATACTATACTTCGCCAGCCATAGGATGGTGAGTACGATCTGATCGGTTCCGTGGGTGATGCATTCTCAAATACCGTCCCTTGAACACACGAGAAAATAATGAGTGTGGTTTCTCAATAAGTCGCCATAATTGTTTTCCTAACATCGCCGTATTAAAATCTGTCAAGTCCTTAAAACCCAGACCTCCTTCCTCCTTATGTTGACATACTTTATCCCATGATTGCCGCTGCAAGCCTCATTGCTCGAACTCCACCAAAATCTCACATCAAGACTAGTCAGCTTCTTCACACTGCTGTAAACGGTAACAAGACATGACATGGTTTGGTAGAGCCGTAGCTACTGACTTTATGATTACCTCTTTACCCCCTTTCGTAAAAAATTTAAATGTCCATCCATTAATTCTGTTATTCAAACGATCTTGTACAAAACCAAAAACCTGAGTCTTTGACCCTCCCATGCTCTCGTGTATTCCCAAGTATGTTCCCATTCCTCCCAAGCTCAGTATCCCTAAAATATTCTGAAGTTCCTGTCTTGTAGACTCTTCCACTTTATGACCAAATTGTAAAGAAGATTTCTGAAAATTTATAAGTTGACCAGATACCATCTCGTATTCCTTCAATATCCTAAGAATAGTTTGACACTCTTCTTTTTGTGCCTTGCAGAAAAATAAGCTGTCATCCGCAAAGAGAAGATGAGAAATTGGCGGACATGCTCTTGCAACCTTGAGTCCTGTCAGTTGTTTCAATCGTTCCGCTTTCTTAATATTCGCTATTAATGCTTCTGTGCACATGATGAATAAGTATGGCGAGAGTGGATCACCCCGACGTAATCCCTCTGGAATTATGAGTCCCTTTGGCTGACCGTTTAGTAGAACCCTGTACTTTACTGAAGAAATACATTCCATCATTAATTTTACCCAGTGAGAATCGAATCCCATCTTCTGGAGCAATGCTCTAATGAAAGCCCACTCCACCCTGTCATACGCTTTACTCATATCAGTCTTAATTGCCATAAACTTTTTTTGGCATGCTTTGTTGGTTCTCAACCCATGAAACATTTCTTGAGCAACAAGAATATTGTCTGATATCAAGCGTCCTGCTACGAAAGCTGACTGAGTTTCCGAAATAAGAGAAGGAAGATAAACCTTGAGCCTCTGGCATAGGACCTTGGAAATAATCTTGTATCCTACGTTGCAAAGACTTATCGGCCTCAATTCTGTCATTCGTGTTGGTCTTTCTGTTTTTGGAATTAAACAAATATTGGTGATGTTCAACCTAGCATCCAATTCCCCTGATTGTAAAAAATTGTTCACCAGCTCCAGAATATCTTTTTTGATGATAGGCCATGAATGTTGAAAAAATAAAGCTGTCATTCCGTCCGGTCCCGGTGCTTTCTCCGGATGCATAATAAAGAGAGCATTCCTAACCTCATCTTCTGTTGCTGGTCTTAGTAGTCTCTGGTTCATCTGATATGTAATCTTCACCGGTATCTCCTCCAAAAAACTATCAAATTCTGATGGTGAGGTGGAACTAAATAATTCGTCAAAATAATCCACTGCTACTTTCTCAATACCGGTTTCTTCTGTTATCCATTGTCCTCCTTCATCATGTAAGCCCACTATCCTATTCCTTGCTCTTCTTTGTTTGGTTAGGGCGTGATAAAACTTGGTATTAAGGTCTCCTGCAGTATTCCACAAGTTCCGACTCTTTTGTTGCCAATATTATATTAACAATTTCACTTTGATTCTAAATTTCAATAGAGTTATATTACTTTTTATATAAAATTTTTAATTTATATTATATTATATTTATTTAGTGATTAATTATTCTAAAATAATTTTTATTACTTAGGTTTAGATATGTATATATTTGAATATATAGAAATTCCAATATTATAATATTCATAACCCATACACATAAATAATAATTTTAGATATGTTATTTTAATAAAAACATTAGATTACATTTAGAATTTATTATTTAATATTTTAATTTCATCATTTTTAGAAAAATAAACCATAAATGTTTTGGTAGTTGTAGTCTTATTCCTTTTGATTTGGTTTAACTATTTCACTTTCATTTTATTTAAATTTCAATAGAATTAAAGTTACATTTATAAAAATAAACTTTTATATATGTTATATTAGATTTATTGCTTATTTATTTTAAATTTGTCTCTTATCAGATAGTTTTAAATATGTCTATATTTAAATATATCAATTCTTAATAAATTTTGTAATTTTTTAGTTAAAATCGTTAAATTGGTGAAAATAATTTTTTTAATTAATAAGATGAAGCGATATATTTGTTGATGCATATTTACAACTAACTTTGATTATATATATATATAAATATGATATATAAGTTGATATAAAGATATAATTATATTTAGTTTTTAATATGATATATACATTACTTTGATGGTTGATATATGAGTTATTAATTATTATTATATTTAAATAGTTTTGTCTAAATAAAAACTTAATACAAAAATTACATTTATAGTAATATATAGTTAATAGTCATTACCATTGCTTAAATGTATATATATTTTTAAAAGGAAAGTTGTACATGTCATCCTTTTTGAGAGGACATGTCATCATTTGTGAAGACCATGTCATTATTTTTATTGAAATTGAATGTTGTAATGACACCTAGACAAATTACTTCACAAATAATAACTAAGGGATAGACAGTTCATAGGTTAATGTTTAAGAGAAACTAGGTGTTTTCCGTTTCTCAAAAAAAAAGGTGATTTCCTGCCCTAAACAAACGTTTTAACATTTATATTTAAAATAAAAATTTTGTTAAATTTTATATTTTATTATTTCCTTAAAACTTAATTTAAATTTTTTTATTTCATTATGTGTAAAAGTTAAGATAAAATAATATTTTTATTTAATTGTTACAAATTAGAATGATGTACATGTACCTTGAAATGTGGTTTAAAATACATTAATAAGAATATAGAATATGGTTAAATACTTTTAAACAACACTAAAAGTATAAGTTTCAATATATATAGCAATTAACGAAAAAATCAATATTTTCGTAGGGATTAACCCACAAATTTTGAGTGAAATTAAAAAAACATGACAATATTGCTTTATTTCTAATTTGCATCCTCCACATTCATATTATGAAGGTCAAAGAGGTTAGGGACCTTTGTTGTCTCTGTTTCTCTAGATAATAGTGATTTTATAGTGGTTAATCCACTTATTTAAGCAGTATATGAATTTATACTAAATTAATTGTTACAAATTAGAATGATGTACATGTACAATGAAAGTTTGTTTAGAATACATTAATACAAATGTATAATGTGGTTAAATACTTTTAAACAACACTAAAAGTATAGGCTTCAATATATATAGCATTTAACGAAAAGCTCAATATTTTCGTAGGGGTTAACCTACAAATTTTGAGTGAAATTAAAAAAAAATGACAATATTGTTTTATTGCAAAGTTGCATCCTCCACTTACATATTATGATGGTCAAAAAAGTTAGGAACCTTTGTTGTCTCCGTTTCTCTAGATAATAGTGATTTTATAGTGGTTAGTCCCCTTATTTAAGCAGTATATGAATTTAGACTAAACTAACTGTTAGAAAGTAGAATTATGTATATGTACCTTGAAATATATTTTAGAATACATTAATACAAATGTAGAATGTGGTTAAATATTTTTAAACAACACTAAAAGTATAAGCTTCAATATATATAGCATTAACTAAAAACTCAATATTTTCAGAGGGTTAACCCACAAATTTTGAGTGATATTAAAAAATATGACAATATTGTTTTATTGCAAAGTTGCATCCTCCACATTCATATTATGATGGTCAAAGAGGTTAGGAACCTTTGTTGTCTCTGTTTCTCTAGATAATACTAATTTTATAGTGGTTAGTACACTTATTTAAGTAGTATATGAATTTAGACTAAATTAATTGTTAAACATTAGAATGATGTACATGTACCTTGAAAGGGTGTTTAGAATACATTAATAAGAATATAGAATATGGTTAAATATTTTTAAACAACACTAAAAGTATAAGCTTCAATATATATAGCAATTAACGAAAAACTCAATATTTTCAGTAGGGTTAACCCACAAATTTTGAGTGAAATTAAAAAATATGACAATATTGTTTTATTGAAAATTTGCATCCTCCACATTCATATTATGATGGTCAAAGAGGTTAGAACCTTTGTTGTCTCTGTTTCTCTAGATAATACTGATTTTATAGTGGTTAGTCCACTTATTTAAGCAGTATATGAATTTAGACTAAATTAATTGTTACAAATTAGAATGATGTATATGTACCTTGAAATATATTTTAGAATACATTAATACAAATGTAGAATGTGGTTAAATATTTTTAAACAACACTAAAGAGTATAAAATTCAGTATATAGAGCATTTAACAAAAAACTCAATATTTTCATAGGGGTTAACCTACAAATTTTGAGTGATATTAAAAAAATATGACAATATTGTTTTATTGCAAAGTTGCATCCTCCACATTCATATTATGATGGTCAAAGAGGTTAGGAACCTTTGTTGTCTCTGTTTCTCTAGATAATACTAATTTTATAGTGGTTAGTACACTTATTTAAGTAGTATATGAATTTAGACTAAATTAATTGTTAAACATTAGAATGATGTACATGTACCTTGAAAGGGTGTTTAGAATACATTAATAAGAATATAGAATATGGTTAAATATTATTAAACAACACTAAAAGTATAAGCTTCAATATATATATCAACAAACGAAAAACTCAATATTTTCGTAGGGGTTTACCCACAAAATTTGAGTGAAATTAAGAAAACATGACAATATTGTTTTATTGAAAATTTGCATCCTCCACATTCATATTATGATGGTCAAAGAGATTAGAAACCTTTGTTGTCTCTGTTTCTCTAGATAATACTGATTTTATAGTGGTTAGTCCACTTATTTAAGCAGTGTATGAATTTAGACTAAATTAATTGTTACAAATTAGAGTGATGTACATGTACCTTGAAATGTGGTTTAGAATACATTAATACGAATATAGAATTTGGTTAAATATTTTTAAAAACCACTAAAAGTATAAGATTCAATATTTATAGCGTTAAAGAAAAACTCAATATTTTCGTAGGGGTTAACCTACAAATTTTGAGTGATATTAAAAAAATATGACAATATTGTTTTATTGCAAAGTTGCATCCTCCACATTCATATTATGATGGTCAAAGAGGGTAGGAACCTTTGTTGTCTCTATTTCTCTAGATAATACTAATTTTATAGTGGTTAGTACACTAATTTAAGCAGTATATGAATTTATACTAAATTAATTGTTACAAATTAGAATGATGTACATGTACCTTGAAATGTGGTTTAGAATACATTGATAAGAATATAGAATATGGTTAAATAATTCTAAACAACACTAAAAAAATAAGCTTCAATATATACAGCATTTAATGAAAAACTCAATATTTTCGTAGGGGTTAACCCACAAATTTTGAGTGAAATTAAAAAAAATATGACAATATTGTTTTATTGCTAATTTGCATCCTAAACATTCATATTATGAAGGTCAAAGAGGTTAGGAACCTTTCTTGTCTCTGTTTCTCTAGATAGTATTGATTTTATAGTGGTTAGTCCATTTATTTAAGCAGTATATGAATTTAGACTAAACTAATTGTGACAAATTAGAGTGATGTACATGTACCTTGAAATGTGGTTTAGAATACATTAATACGAATATAGAATTTGGTTAAATATTTTTAAAAACCACTAAAAGTATAAGATTCAATATATATAACATTAAAGAAAAACTCAATATTTTCGTAGGGGTTTACCCACAAATTTTGAGTGATATTAAAAAAATATGACAATATTGTTTTATTGCAAATTTGCATCCTCCACTTACATATTATGAAGCTCAAAGAGGTTAGGAACCTTTGTTGTCTCTGTTTCTCTAGATAATAGTGATTTTATAGTGGTTAGTCCACTTATTTAAGCAGTATATGAATTTAGACTAAATTAATTATTAAACATTAGAATGATGTACATGTACCTTGAAAGAGTGTTTAGAATACATTAATAAGAATATAGAATATGGTTAAATATTTTTAAACAACACTAAAAGTATAAGCTTCAATATATATATAGCAATTAACGAAAAACTCAATATTTTTGTAGGGGTTAACCCACAAATTTTGAGTGAAATTAAAAAAACATGACAATATTGTTTTATTGCAAATTTGCATCCTCCACATTCATATTATGATGGTCAAAGAGGTTAGGAACCTTTGTTGTCTCTGTTTCTCTAGATAATAGTGATTTTATAGTGGTTAGTCCACTTATTTAAGCAGTATATGAATTTAGACTAAATTAATTGTTAGAATGATGTGTATGTATTATGAAAGGTGGTTTAGAATACATTAATATGAATGTAGAATGTGGTTAAATATTTTTAAACAACACTAAAAGTATAAGCTTCAATATATATAGCATTTAATGAAAAACTCAATATTTTCGTAGGGGTAAACCCATAAATTTTGAGTGAAATTAAAAAAACATGAAAATATTGTTTTATTGCTAATTTGCATCCTCCACATTCATATTATGAAGGTCAAAGAGGTTAGGAACATTTGTTGTCTCTGTTTCTCTAGATAATTCTGATTTTATAGTGGTTAGTACACTTATTTAAAGAGTATATGAATTTATACTAAATTAATTGTTACAAATTAGAATGATGTACATGTACCTTGAAAGGGTGTTTAGAATACATTAATAAGAATATAGAATATGGTTAAATATTTTTAAACAACACTAAAAGTATAAGCTTCAATATATATAGCATTTAATGAAAAACTCAATATTTTCAGTAGGGTTAACCCACAAATTTTGAGTGAAATTAAAAACATGACAATATTGTTTTATTGCTAATTTGCATCCTCCACATTCATATTATGAAGGTCAAAGAGGTTAGAACCTTTGTTGTCTCTGCTTCTAGATAATAATGATTTTATAGTGGTTAGTACACTTATTTAAAGAGTATATGAATTTATACTAAATTAATTGTTACAAATTAGAATGATGTACATGTACCTTGAAAGGGTGTTTAGAATACATTAATAAGAATATAGAATATGGTTAAATATTTTTAAACAACACTAAAAGTATAAGCTTCAATATATATAATTAACTAAAAACTCAATATTTTCTAGGGTTAACCCACAAATTTGAGTGAAATTAAAAAAACGTGACAATATTGTTTTATTGCAAATTTGCATCCTCCACATTCATATTATGAATTTCAAAGAGGTTAGGAACCTTTGTTGTCTCTGTTTCTCTAGATAATAGTGATTTTATAGTGGTTAGTCCACTTATTTAAGCAGTATATGAATTTAGACTAAATTAGTTGTTAGAATGATGTGTATGTATTATGAAAGGTGGTTTAGAATACATTAATATAAATGTAGAATGTGGTTAAATATTTTTAAACAACACTAAAAGTATAAGCTTCAAAATATATAGCAATTAACGAAAAACTCAATATTTTTGTAGGGGTTAACCCACAAATTTTGAGTGATATTAAAAAATATGACAATATTGTTTTATTGCAAATTTGCATCCTCCACTTACATATTATGAAGCTCAAAGAGGTTAGGAACCTTTTTTTTCTCTGTTTCTCTAGATAATAGTTATTTTATAGTGGTTAATCCACTTATTTAAGCAGTATATGAATTTAGACAAAATTAATTGTTAAACATTAGAATGATGTACATGTACCTTGAAAGGTGGTTTAGAATACATTAATAAGAATATATAATATGGTTAAATATTTTTAAACAACACTAAAAGTATAAGTTTCAAAATATATAGCAATTAACTAAAAACTCAATATTTTCGTAGGGTTAACCCACAAATTTTGAGTGATATTAAAAAATATGACAATATTGTTTTATTGCAAATTTGCATCCTCCACTTACATATTATGAAGCTCAAAGAGGTTAGGAACCTTGTTGTCTCTGCTTCTAGATAATAGTTATTTTATAGTGGTTAATCCACTTATTTAAGCAGTATATGAATTTAGACTAAATTAATTGTTAAAAATAAGAATGATGTACATGTACCTTGAAAGGGTGTTTAGAATACATTAATAAGAATATAGAATATGGTTAAATATTTTTAAACAACACTAAAAGTATAAGCTTCAATATATATAGCATTAACTAAAAACTCAATATTTTCGTAGGTTAACCCACAAATTTTGAGTGAAATTAAAAAATATGACAATATTGTTTTATTGCAAATTTGCATCCTCCACATTCATATTATGAATTTCAAAGAGGTTAGGAACCTTTGTTGTCTCGTTTCTCTAGATAATAGTGATTTTATAGTGGTTAGTCCACTTATTTAAGCAAGATATGAATTTAGACTAAATTAATTGTTAGAATGATGTGTATGTATTATGAAAGGTGGTTTAGAATACATTAATATGAATGTAGAATGTGGTTAAATATTTTTAAACAACACTAAAAGTATAAGATTCAATATATATAGCATTTAATGAAAAACTCAATATTTTCGTAGGGGTAAACCCATAAATTTTGAGTGAAATTAAAAAACGTGACAATATTGTTTTATTGCAAATTTGCATCCTCCACATTCATATTATGAAGGTCAAAGAGGTTAGGAACCTTTGTTGTCTCTGCTTCTAGATAATAATGATTTTATAGTGGTTAGTACACTTATTTAAAGAGTATATGAATTTAGACTAAATTAATTGTTAAAATTAGAATGATGTACATGTACCTTGAAAGGTGGTTTTGAATACATTAATAAGAATATAGAATATGGTTAAATATTTTTTAACAACACTAAAAGTATAAGCTTCAATATATATAACAATTAACTAAAAACTCAATATTTTCGTAGGTTAACCCACAAATTTTGAGTGAAATTAAAAACATGACAATATTGTTTTATTGCTAATTTGCATCCTCCACTTACATATTATGAAGCTCAAAGAGGTTAGGAACCTTTGTTGTCTCTGCTTCTCTAGATAATAATGATTTTATAGTGGTTAGTACACTTATTTAAAGAGTATATGAATTTATACTAAATTAATTGTTACAAATTAGAATGATGTACATGTACCTTGAAATGTGGTTTAGAATACATTAATAAGAATATAGAATGTGGTTAAATACTTTTAAACAACACTAAAAGTATAAGCTTCAATATATATAGCATTAACTAAAAACTCAATATTTTCGTAGGGTTAACCCACAAATTTTGAGTGAAATTAAAAAATATGACAATATTGTTTTATTGCAAAGTTGCATCCTCCACATTCATATTATGATGGTCAAAGAGGTTAGGAACCTTTGTTGTCTCTGTTTCTGTAGATAATACTAATTTTATTGTGGTTAGTACACTTATTTAGGCAGTATATGAATTTATACTATATTATTTGTTAAAAATTAGAATGATGTACATGTATAATGAAATGTGGTTTAGAATACATTGATAAGAATATTGAATATGGTTAAATACTTTTAAGCAACACTAAAAGTATAAGCTTCAATATATATAGCATTTAATGAAAAACTCAATATTTTCAGGGTTAACCCACAAATTTTGAGTGAAATTAAAAAAATATGACAATATTGTTTTATTGATAATTTGCATCCTCCACATTCATATTATGAAGGTCAAAGAGGTTAGGAACCTTTGTTGTCTCTGTTTCTCTAGATAATATTGATTTTATAGTGGTTAGTCCACTTATTTAAGCAGTATATGAATTTAGACTAAATTAATTGTTACAAATTAGAGTGATGTACATGTACCTTGAAATGTAGTTTACAATACATTAATAAGAATATAGAATATGGTTAAATATTTTTAAACAACACTAAAAGTATAAGATTCAATATATATAGCATTAACTAAAAACTCAATATTTTTAGTAGGGTTAACCCACAAATTTTGAGTGATATTAAAAAAATATGACAATATTGTTTTATTGCAAATTTGCATCCTCCACTTACATATTATGATGGTCAAAGAGGTTAGGAACCTTTGTTGTCTCTGTTTCTCTAGATAATAGTGATTTTATAGTGGTTAGTCCACTTATTTAAGCGATATATGAATTTAGACTAAATTAATTGTTAAAAATAAGAATGATGTACATGTACCTTGAAAGGGTGTTTAGAATACATTAATAAGAATATAGAATATGGTTAAATATTTTTAAACAACACTAAAAGTATAAGCTTCAATATATATAGCAATTAACGAAAAACTCAATATTTTTCGTAGGGTTTAACCCACAAATTTTGAGCGAAATTAAAAAAATATGACAATATTGTTTTATTGCAAAGTTGCATCCTCCACATTCATATTATGATGGTCAAAGAGGTTAGGAACCTTGTTGTCTCTGTTTCTCTAGATAATAATGATTTTATAGTGGTTAGTACACTTATTTAAGCAAGATATGAATTTATACTAAATTAATTGTTACAAATTAGAATGATGTACATGTACCTTGAAATGTGGTTTAGAATACATTGATAAGAATATTGAATATGGTTAAATACTTTTAAACAACACTAAAAGTATAAGCTTCAATATATATAGCATTTAACGAAAAACTCAATATTTTTAGTAGGGTTAACCCACAAATTTTGAGTGATATTAAAAAATATGACAATATTGTTTTATTGATAATTTGCATCCTCCACTTACATATTATGAAGCTCAAAGAGGTTAGGAACCTTTGTTGTCTCTGTTTCTCTAGATAATAGTGATTTTATAGTGGTTAGTCCACTTATTTAAGGAGTATATGAATTTAGACTAAATTAATTGTTACAAATTAGAGTGATGTACATGTACCTTGAAATGTGGTTTAGAATACATTAATAAGAATATAGAATGTGGTTAAATACTTTTAAACAACACTAAAAGTATAAGCTTCATATATATAGCATTTAACGAAAAACTCAATATTTTCGTAGGGGTTAACCCACAAATTTTGAGTGAAATTAAAAAAACATGACAATATTGTTTTATTGCAAAGTTGCATCCTCCACATTCATATTATGATGGTCAAAGAGGTTAGGAACCTTTGTTGTCTCTGTTTCTCTAGATAATAGTGATTTTATAGTGGTTAGTACACTTATTTAAGGAGTATATGAATTTATACTAAATTAATTGTTACAAATTAGAATGATGTACATGTATAATGAAATGTGGTTTAGAATACATTAATAAGAATATAGAATGTGGTTAAATACTTTTAAACAACACTAAAAGTATAAGCTTCAATATATATAGCATTTAACGAAAAACTCAATATTTTCGTAGGGGTTAACCCACAAATTTTGAGTGAAATTAAAAAAATATGACAATATTGTTTTATTGCAAAGTTGCATCCTCCACATTCATATTATGATGGTCAAAGAGGTTAGGAACCTTTGTTGTCTCTCTTTCTCTAGATAATAGTAATTTTATAATGGTTAGTCCACTTATTTAAGCAGTATATGAATTTATACTAAATTAATTGTTACAAATTAGAATGATGTACATGTACCTTGAAATGTGGTTTAGAATACATTAATACGAATATAGAATTTGGTTAAATATTTTTAAACAACACTAAAAGTATAAGCTTCAATATATATAGCATTAACTAAAAACTCAATATTTTCGTAGGGTTAACCCACAAATTTTGAGTGAAATTAAAAAATATGACAATATTGTTTTATTGCAAAGTTGCATCCTCCACATTCATATTATGATGGTCAAAGAGGTTAGGAACCTTTGTTGTCTCTCTTTCTCTAGATAATAGTGATTTTATAGTGGTTAGTCCACTTATTTAAGCAAGATATGAATTTAGACTAAATTAATTGTTAAAAATTAGAATGATGTACATGTACCTTGAAATGTAGTTTACAATACATTAATACGAATATAGAATTTGGTTAAATATTTTTAAACAACACTAAAAGTATAAGCTTCAATATATATAGCATTTAACGAAAAACTCAATATTTTCAGAGGGTTAACCCACAAATTTTGAGTGAAATTAAAAAATATGACAATATTGTTTTATTGCAAAGTTGCATCCTCCACATTCATATTATGATGGTCAAAGAGGTTAGGAACCTTTGTTGTCTCTGCTTCTCTAGATAATAGTAATTTTATAATGGTTAGTCCACTTATTTAAGGAGTATATGAATTTATACTAAATTAATTGTTACAAATTAGAATGATGTACATGTATAATGAAATGTGGTTTAGAATACATTAATATGAATGTAGAATGTGGTTAAATACTTTTAAACAACACTAAAAGTATAAGCTTCAATATATATAGCATTAACTAAAAACTCAATATTTTCAGAGGGTTAACCCACAAATTTTGAGTGAAATTAAAAAATATGACAATATTGTTTTATTGCAAATTTGCATCCTCCACATTCATATTATGAAGGTCAAAGAGGTTAGGAACCTTTGTTGTCTCTGCTTCTAGATAATAGTGATTTTATAGTGGTTAGTACACTTATTTAAGGAGTATATGAATTTATACTAAATTAATTGTTACAAATTAGAATGATGTACATGTATAATGAAATGTGGTTTAGAATACATTAATAAGAATATAGAATGTGGTTAAATACTTTTAAACAACACTAAAAGTATAAGCTTCATATATATAGCATTAACTAAAAACTCAATATTTTCAGAGGGTTAACCCACAAATTTTGAGTGAAATTAAAAAAAAAAATGACAATATTGTTTTATTGCAAATTTGCATCCTCCACATTCATATTATGAAGGTCAAAGAGGTTAGGAACCTTTGTTGTCTCTGTTTCTCTAGATAATAGTGATTTTATAGTGGTTAGTACACTTATTTAAGGAGTATATGAATTTATACTAAATTAATTGTTACAAATTAGAATGATGTACATGTATAATGAAATGTGGTTTAGAATACATTAATAAGAATATAGAATGTGGTTAAATACTTTTAAACAACACTAAAAGTATAAGCTTCAATATATATAGCATTTAATGAAAAACTCAATATTTTCGTAGGGGTTAACCCACAAATTTTGAGTGAAATTAAAAACATGACAATATTGTTTTATTGCAAATTTGCATCCTCCACATTCATATTATGAAGGTCAAAGAGGTTAGGAACCTTTGTTGTCTCTGTTTCTCTAGATAATAGTGATTTTATAGTGGTTAGTACACTTATTTAAGGAGTATATGAATTTATACTAAATTAATTGTTACAAATTAGAATGATGTACATGTACCTTGAAAGGGTGTTTAGAATACATTAATAAGAATATAGAATATGGTTAAATATTTTTAAACAACACTAAAAGTATAAGCTTCAATATATATAGCAATTAACGAAAAACTCAATATTTTCGTAGGGGTTAACCCACAAATTTGAGTGAAATTAAAAAAACGTGACAATATTGTTTTATTGCAAATTTGCATCCTCCACATTCATATTATGAATTTCAAAGAGGTTAGGAACCTTTGTTGTCTCTGTTTCTCTAGATAATAGTGATTTTATAGTGGTTAGTCCACTTATTTAAGCAGTATATGAATTTAGACTAAATTAATTGTTAAAAATTAGAATGATGTGTATGTATTATGAAAGGTGGTTTAGAATACATTAATATGAATGTAGAATGTGGTTAAATATTTTTAAACAACACTAACAGTATAAGCTTCAATATATATAGCATTAACTAAAAACTCAATATTTTGTAGGGTTAACCCACAAATTTTGAGTGATATTAAAAAATATGACAATATTGTTTTATTGCAAATTTGCATCCTCCACTTACATATTATGAAGCTCAAAGAGGTTAGGAACCTTTGTTGTCTGTTTCTCTAGATAATAGTTATTTTATAGTGGTTAGTCCACTTATTTAAGCAAGATATGAATTTAGACTAAATTAATTGTTAAACATTAGAATGATGTACATGTACCTTGAAAGGTGGTTTAGAATACATTAATAAGAATATAGAATATGGTTAAATATTTTTAAACAACACTAAAAGTATAAGCTTCAATATATATAGCAATTAACTAAAAACTCAATATTTTCTAGGGTTAACCCACAAATTTTGAGTGATATTAAAAAATATGACAATATTGTTTTATTGCAAATTTGCATCCTCCACTTACATATTATGAAGCTCAAAGAGGTTAGGAACCTTTGTTGTCTCTGTTTCTCTAGATAATAGTTATTTTATAGTGGTTAGTCCACTTATTTAAGAAGATATGAATTTAGACTAAATTAATTGTTAAAAATTAGAATGATGTACATGTACTTGAAAGGTGGTTTAGAATACATTAATAAGAATATAGAATATGGTTAAATATTTTTAAACAACACTAAAAGTATAAGCTTCATATATATAGCAATTAACTAAAAACTCAATATTTTCAGTAGGGTTAACCCACAAATTTTGAGTGAAATTAAAAAATATGACAATATTGTTTTATTGCAAATTTGCATCCTCCACATTCATATTATGAATTTCAAAGAGGTTAGGAACCTTTGTTGTCTCGTTTCTCTAGATAATAGTGATTTTATAGTGGTTAGTCCACTTATTTAAGCAAGATATGAATTTAGACTAAATTAATTGTTAGAATGATGTGTATGTATTATGAAAGGTGGTTTAGAATACATTAATATGAATGTAGAATGTGGTTAAATATTTTTAAACAACACTAAAAGTATAAGCTTCAATATATATAGCATTTAATGAAAAACTCAATATTTTCGTAGGGGTTAACCCACAAATTTTGAGTGAAATTAAAAAAAGATGACAATATTGTTTTATTGCAAATTTGCATCATCCACATTCATATTATGAAGGTCAAAGAGGTTAGGAACCTTTGTTGTCTCGTTTCTCTAGATAATAGTGATTTTATAGTGGTTAGTACACTTATTTAAAGAGTATATGAATTTATACTAAATTAATTGTTACAAATTAGAATGATGTACATGTACCTTGAAAGGGTGTTTAGAATACATTAATAAGAATATAGAATATGGTTAAATATTTTTAAACAACACTAAAAGTATAAGCTTCAATATATATAGCAATTAACGAAAAACTCAATATTTTCGTAGGGGTTAACCCACAAATTTGAGTGAAATTAAAAAAACGTGACAATATTGTTTTATTGCAAATTTGCATCCTCCACATTCATATTATGAATTTCAAAGAGGTTAGGAACCTTTGTTGTCTCTGCTTCTAGATAATAGTGATTTTATAGTGGTTAGTCCACTTATTTAAGCAGTATATGAATTTAGACTAAATTAGTTGTTAGAATGATGTGTATGTATTATGAAAGGTGGTTTAGAATACATTAATATGAATGTAGAATGTGGTTAAATATTTTTAAACAACACTAAAAGTATAAGCTTCAAAATATATAGCAATTAACGAAAAACTCAATATTTTTGTAGGGGTTAACCCACAAATTTTGAGTGATATTAAAAAAATATGACAATATTGTTTTATTGCAAATTTGCATCCTCCACTTACATATTATGAAGCTCAAAGAGGTTAGGAACCTTTTTTTTCTCTGTTTCTCTAGATAATAGTTATTTTATAGTGGTTAATCCACTTATTTAAGCAGTATATGAATTTAGACAAAATTAATTGTTAAACATTAGAATGATGTACATGTACCTTGAAAGGTGGTTTAGAATACATTAATAAGAATATATAATATGGTTAAATATTTTTAAACAACACTAAAAGTATAAGTTTCAAAATATATAGCAATTAACTAAAAACTCAATATTTTCTAGGGTTAACCCACAAATTTTGAGTGATATTAAAAAATATGACAATATTGTTTTATTGCAAATTTGCATCCTCCACTTACATATTATGAAGCTCAAAGAGGTTAGGAACCTTTGTTGTCTCGTTTCTCTAGATAATAGTTATTTTATAGTGGTTAATCCACTTATTTAAGCAAGATATGAATTTAGACTAAATTAATTGTTAAAAATTAGAATGATGTACATGTACTTGAAAGGTGGTTTAGAATACATTAATAAGAATATAGAATATGGTTAAATATTTTTAAACAACACTAAAAGTATAAGCTTCAATATATATAGCAATTAACTAAAAACTCAATATTTTAAGTAGGGTTAACCCACAAATTTTGAGTGAAATTAAAAAATATGACAATATTGTTTTATTGCAAATTTGCATCCTCCACATTCATATTATGAATTTCAATGAGGCTAGGAACCTTTGTTGTCTCTGTTTCTCTAGATAATAGTGATTTTATAGTGGTTAGTCCACTTATTTAAGCAGTAGATGAATTTAGACTAAATTAATTGTTAGAATGATGTGTATGTATTATGAAAGGTGGTTTAGAATACATTAATATGAATGTAGAATGTGGTTAAATATTTTTAAACAACACTAAAAGTATAAGCTTCAATATATATAGCATTTAATGAAAAACTCAATATTTTCGTAGGGGTAAACCCATAAATTTTGAGTGAAATTAAAAAACGTGACAATATTGTTTTATTGCAAATTTGCATCCTCCACATTCATATTATGAAGGTCAAAGAGTTTAGGAACCTTTGTTGTCTCTGTTTCTCTAGATAATTCTGATTTTATAGTGGTTAGTACACTTATTTAAGGAGTATATGAATTTAGACTAAATTAATTGTTTAAAATTAGAATGATGTACATGTACCTTGAAAGGTGGTTTTGAATACATTAATAAGAATATAGAATATGGTTAAATATTTTTTAACAACACTAAAAGTATAAGCTTCAATATATAAAACAATTAACGAAAAACTCAATATTTTCTTAGGGGTTAACCCACAAATTTTGAGTGAAATTTAAAAAACATGACAATTTTGTTTTATTGCTAATTTGCATCCTCCACTTTCATATTATGAAGGTCAAAGAGGTTAGGAACTTTTGTTGTCTCTGTTTCTCTAGATAATACTGATTTATAGTGGTTAGTACACTTGTTTAAGGAGTATATGAATTTATACTAAATTAATTGTTACAAATAAGAATGATGTACATGTACAATGAAATGTGGTTTAGAATACATTAATAAGAATATAGAATGTGGTTAAATACTTTTAAACAACACTAAAAGTATAAGCTTCAATATATATAGCATTTAACGAAAAACTCTATATTTTCGTAGGGGTTAACCCACAAATTTTGAGTGAAATTAAAAAAATATGATAATATTGTTTTATTGCAAAGTTGCATCCTCCACATTCATATTATGATGGTCAAAGAGGTTAGGAACCTTTGTTGTCTCTGTTTCTGTAGATAATACTAATTTTATTGTGGTTAGTACACTTATTTAGGCAGTATATGAATTTATACTATATTATTTGTTAAAAATTAGAATGATGTACATGTATAATGAAATGTGGTTTAGAATACATTGATAAGAATATTGAATATGGTTAAATACTTTTAAGCAACACTAAAAGTATAAGCTTCAATATATATAGCATTTAATGAAAAACTCAATATTTTTGTTGGGGTTAACCCACAAATTTTGAGTGAAATTAAAAAAATATGACAATATTGTTTTATTGATAATTTGCATCCTCCACATTCATATTATGAAGGTCAAAGAGGTTAGAACCTTTGTTGTCTCTGTTTCTAGATAATAATGATTTTATAGTGGTTAGTCCACTTATTTAAGCAAGATATGAATTTAGACTAAATTAATTGTTACAAATTAGAATGATGTACATGTACCTTGAAATGTGGTTTAGAATACATTAATATGAATATAGAATTTGGTTAAATATTTTTAAAAACCACTAAAAGTATAAGCTTCAATATATATAGCATTAAAGAAAAACTCAATATTTTCGTAGGGGTTAACCCACAAATTTTGAGTGATATTAAAAAAATATGACAATATTGTTTTATTGCAAATTTGCATCCTCCACTTACATATTATGAAGCTCAAAGAGGTTAGGAACCTTGTTGTCTCTGTTTCTCTAGATAATAGTGATTTTATAGTGGTTAGTCCACTTATTTAAGCAAGATATGAATTTAGACTAAATTAATTGTTAAAAATAAGAATGATGTACATGTACCTTGAAAGGGTGTTTAGAATACATTAATAAGAATATAGAATATGGTTAAATATTTTTAAACAACACTAAAAGTATAAGCTTCAATATATATAGCAATTAACGAAAAACTCAATATTTTCAGGGTTAACCCACAAATTTTGAGTGAAATTAAAAAATATGACAATATTGTTTTATTGCAAAGTTGCATCCTCCACATTCATATTATGATGGTCAAAGAGGTTAGGAACCTTTGTTGTCTCTGCTTCTCTAGATAATAGTAATTTTATAATGGTTAGTCCACTTATTTAAGCAAGATATGAATTTATACTAAATTAATTGTTACAAATTAGAATGATGTACATGTACCTTGAAATGTGGTTTAGAATACATTGATAAGAATATTGAATATGGTTAAATACTTTTAAACAACACTAAAAGTATAAGCTTCAATATATATAGCATTAACTAAAAACTCAATATTTTAGTAGGGTTAACCCACAAATTTTGAGTGATATTATAAAAATATGACAATATTGTTTTATTGATAATTTGCATCCTCCACTTACATATTATGAAGCTCAAAGAGGTTAGGAACCTTTGTTGTCTCTGCTTCTAGATAATAGTGATTTTATAGTGGTTAGTCCACTTATTTAAGGAGTATATGAATTTAGACTAAATTAATTGTTACAAATTAGAGTGATGTACATGTACCTTGAAATGTGGTTTAGAATACATTAATAAGAATATAGAATGTGGTTAAATACTTTTAAACAACACTAAAAGTATAAGCTTCAATATATATAGCATTAACTAAAAACTCAATATTTTAGTAGGGGTTAACCCACAAATTTTGAGTGATATTATAAAAATATGACAATATTGTTTTATTGATAATTTGCATCCTCCACTTACATATTATGAAGCTCAAAGAGGTTAGGAACCTTTGTTGTCTCTGCTTCTAGATAATAGTGATTTTATAGTGGTTAGTCCACTTATTTAAGGAGTATATGAATTTAGACTAAATTAATTGTTACAAATTAGAGTGATGTACATGTACCTTGAAATGTGGTTTAGAATACATTAATAAGAATATAGAATGTGGTTAAATACTTTTAAACAACACTAAAAGTATAAGCTTCAATATATATAGCATTAACTAAAAACTCAATATTTTGTAGGGTTAACCCACAAATTTTGAGTGATATTATAAAAATATGACAATATTGTTTTATTGATAATTTGCATCCTCCACTTACATATTATGATGCTCAAAGAGGTTAGGAACCTTTGTTGTCTCTGCTTCTAGATAATAGTGATTTTATAGTGGTTAGTCCACTTATTTAAGGAGTATATGAATTTAGACTAAATTAATTGTTACAAATTAGAGTGATGTACATGTACCTTGAAATGTGGTTTAGAATACATTAATAAGAATATAGAATGTGGTTAAATACTTTTAAACAACACTAAAAGTATAAGCTTCAATATATATAGCATTAACTAAAAACTCAATATTTTCAGAGGGTTAACCCACAAATTTTGAGTGAAATTAAAAAAATATGACAATATTGTTTTATTGCAAAGTTGCATCCTCCACATTCATATTATGATGGTCAAAGAGGTTAGGAACCTTTGTTGTCTCTGTTTCTCTAGATAATAGTGATTTTATAGTGGTTAGTCCACTTATTTAAGCAGTATATGAATTTAGACTAAATTAATTGTTACAAATTAGAATGATGTACATGTACCTTGAAATGTGGTTTAGAATACATTAATAAGAATATAGAATGTGGTTAAATACTTTTAAACAACACTAAAAGTATAAGCTTCAATATATATAGCATTTAACGAAAAACTCAATATTTTCGTAGGGGTTAACCCACAAATTTTGAGTGAAATTAAAAAAATATGACAATATTGTTTTATTGCAAAGTTGCATCCTCCACATTCATATTATGATGGTCAAAGAGGTTAGGAACCTTTGTTGTCTCTGTTTCTAGATAATAGTAATTTTATAATGGTTAGTCCACTTATTTAAGCAAGATATGAATTTATACTATATTATTTGTTACAAATTAGAATGATGTACATGTATAATGAAATGTGGTTTAGAATACATTGATAAGAATATTGAATATGGTTAAATACTTTTAAGCAACACTAAAAGTATAAGTTTCAATATATATAGCATTTAATGAAAAACTCAATATTTTTGTTGGGGTTAACCCACAAATTTTGAGTGAAATTAAAAAAATATGACAATATTGTTTTATTGATAATTTGCATCCTCCACATTCATATTATGAAGGTCAAAGAGGTTAGAAACCTTTGTTGTCTCTGTTTCTCTAGATAATATTGATTTTATAGTGGTTAGTCCACTTATTTAAGCAGTATATGAATTTAGACTAAATTAATTGTTACAAATTAGAGTGATGTACATGTACCTTGAAATGTAGTTTAGAATACATTAATACGAATATAGAATTTGGTTAAATATTTTTAAAAACCACTAAAAGTATAAGTTCAATATATATAGCATTAAAGAAAAACTCAATATTTTCGTAGGGGTTAACCCACAAATTTTGAGTGATATTAAAAAAATATGACAATATTGTTTTATTGCAAATTTGCATCCTCCACTTACATATTATGATGCTCAAAGAGGTTAGGAACCTTTGTTGTCTCTGTTTCTCTAGATAATAGTAATTTTATAATGGTTAGTCCACTTATTTAAGCAGTATATGTATTTAGACTAAATTAATTGTTAAAAATAAGAATGATGTACATGTACCTTGAAAGGGTGTTTAGAATACATTAATAAGAATATAGAATATGGTTAAATATTTTTAAACAACACTAAAAGTATTAGCTTCAATATATCTAGCAATTAAAGAAAAACTCAATATTTTCGTAGGGGTTAACCCACAAATTTTGAGTGAAATTAAAAAAACATGACAATATTGTTTTAT
Source organism: Brassica carinata (assembly GCA_016771965.1). Lineage (NCBI taxonomy): Eukaryota > Viridiplantae > Streptophyta > Magnoliopsida > Brassicales > Brassicaceae > Brassica > Brassica carinata. The sequence continues at coordinate 15,073,721 of CM028688.1, forward strand.
TGCAAATTTGCATCCTCCACATTCATATTATGAAGGTCAAAGAGGTTAGGAACCTTTGTTGTCTCTGTTTCTCTAGATAATAGTGATTTTATAGTGGTTAGTCCACTTATTTAAGCAGTAGATGAATTTAGACTAAATTAATTGTTAGAATGATGTGTATGTTTATGAAAGGTGGTTTAGAATACATTAATATGAATGTAGAATGTGGTTAAATATTTTTAAACAACACTAAAAGTATAAGCTTCAATATATATAGCATTTAATGAAAAACTCAATATTTTCGTAGGGGTTAACCCACAAATTTTGAGTGAAATTTAAAAAACATGACAATATTGTTTTATTGCTAATTTGCATCCTCCACATTCATATTATGAAGGTCAAAGAGGTTAGGAACCTTTGTTGTCTCTATTTCTCTAGATAATACTGATTTTATAGTGGTTAGTCCACTTATTTAAGCAGTATATGAATTTAGACTAAATTAATTGTTACAAATTAGAGTGATGTACATGTACCTTGAAATGTGGTTTAGAATACATTAATACGAATATAGAATTTGGTTAAATATTTTTAAAAACCACTAAAAGTATAAGATTCAATATATATAGCATTAAAGAAAAACTCAATATTTTCGTAGGGGTTAACCCACAAATTTTGAGTGAAATTACAAAAATATGACAATATTGTTTTATTGCAAAGTTGCATCCTCCACATTCATATTATGAAGGTCAAAGAGGTTAGGAACCTTTGTTGTCTCTGTTTCTCTAGATAATAGTGATTTTATAGTGGTTAGTCCACTTATTTAAGTAGTATATGAATTTAGACTAAATTAATTGTTACAAATTAGAGTGATGTACATGTACCTTGAAATGTGGTTTAGAATACATTAATACGAATATAGAATTTGGTTAAATATTTTTAAAAACCACTAAAAGTATAAGATTCAATATATATAGCATTAAAGAAAAACTCAATATTTTAGTAGGGTTAACCCACAAATTTTGAGTGAAATTAAAAAAATATGACAATATTGTTTTATTGCAAAGTTGCATCCTCCACATTCATATTATGATGGTCAAAGAGGTTAGGAACCTTTGTTGTCTCTGATTCTCTAGATAATAGCATTTAACGAAAAACTCAATATTTTCGTAGGGGTTAACCCACAAATTTTAAGTGAAATTAAAAAAAAAATGACAATATTGTTTTATTGCAAAGATGCATCCTCCACATTCATATTATGATGGTCAAAGAGGTTAGGAACCTTTGTTGTCTCGCTTCTAGATAATAGTTATTTTATAGTGGTTAGTACACTTATTTAAGCAAGATATGAATTTAGACTAAATTAATTGTTACAAATTAGAATGATGTACATGTACCTTGAAATGTTGTTTAGAATACATTGATAAGAATATAGAATATGGTTAAATACTTTTAAACAACACTAAAAGTATAAGCTTCAATATATATAGCATTTAATGAAAAACTCAATATTTTCGTAGGGGGTTAACCCACAAATTTTGAGTGAAATTAAAAAAATATGACAATATTTTTTATTGCAAATTGCATCCTCCACATTCATATTATGAAGGTCAAAGAGGTTAGGAACCTTTGTTGTCTCTGTTTCTCTAGATAATAGTTATTTTATAGTGGTTAGTCCACTTATTTAAGCAGTATATGAATTTAGACTAAATTAATTGTTACCAATTAGAGTGATGTACATGTACCTTGAAATGTGGTTTAGAATACATTAATACGAATATAGAATTTGGTTAAATATTTTTAAAAACCACTAAAAGTATAAGATTCAATATATATAGCATTAAAGAAAAACTCAATATTTTCGTAGGGGTTAACCCACAAATTTTGAGTGAAATTACAAAAATATGACAATATTGTTTTATTGCAAAGTTGCATCCTCCACATTCATATTATGAAGGTCAAAGAGGTTAGGAACCTTTGTTGTCTCTGTTTCTAGATAATAGTGATTTTATAGTGGTTAGTACACTTATTTAAGCAAGATATGAATTTATACTAAATTAATTGTTACAAATTAGAATGATGTACATGTATAATGAAATGTGGTTTAGAATACATTAATAAGAATATAGAATGTGGTTAAATACTTTTAAACAACACTAAAAGTATAAGCTTCAATATATATAGCATTAACTAAAAACTCAATATTTTCAGAGGGTTAACCCACAAATTTTGAGTGAAATTAAAAAATATGACAATATTGTTTTATTGCAAATTTGCATCCTCCACATTCATATTATGAAGGTCAAAGAGGTTAGGAACCTTTGTTGTCTGTTTCTCTAGATAATAGTGATTTTATAGTGGTTAGTACACTTATTTAAGGAGTATATGAATTTATACTAAATTAATTGTTACAAATTAGAATGATGTACATGTATAATGAAATGTGGTTTAGAATACATTAATAAGAATATAGAATGTGGTTAAATACTTTTAAACAACACTAAAAGTATAAGCTTCAATATATATAGCATTTAATGAAAAACTCAATATTTTAAGTAGGGTTAACCCACAAATTTTGAGTGAAATTAAAAAACATGACAATATTGTTTTATTGCAAATTTGCATCCTCCACATTCATATTATGAAGGTCAAAGAGGTTAGGAACCTTTGTTGTCTCTGTTTCTAGATAATAGTTATTTTATAGTGGTTAGTACACTTATTTAAGGAGTATATGAATTTATACTAAATTAATTGTTACAAATTAGAATGATGTACATGTACCTTGAAAGGTGGTTTAGAATACATTAATAAGAATATAGAATATGGTTAAATATTTTTAAACAACACTAAAAGTATAAGCTTCAATATATAGCAATTAACTAAAAACTCAATATTTTCGTAGGGTTAACCCACAAATTTTGAGTGAAATTAAAAAACATGACAATATTGTTTTATTGCAAATTTGCATCCTCCACATTCATATTATGATGGTCAAAGAGGTTAGGAACCTTTGTTGTCTCTGTTTCTAGATAATAGTGATTTTATAGTGGTTAGTCCACTTATTTAAGCAAGATATGAATTTAGACTAAATTAATTGTTAGAATGATGTGTATGTATTATGAAAGGTGGTTTAGAATACATTAATATGAATGTAGAATGTGGTTAAATATTTTTAAACAACACTAAAAGTATAAGCTTCAATATATATAGCAATTAACGAAAAACTCAATATTTTCGTAGGGGTTAACCCACAAATTTTGAGTGAAATTAAAAAAACATGACAATATTGTTTTATTGCAAATTTGCATCCTCCACATTCATATTATGAAGGTCAAAGAGGTTAGGAACCTTTGTTGTCTGTTTCTCTAGATAATAGTGATTTTATAGTGGTTAGTCCACTTATTTAAGCAGTATATGAATTTAGACTAAATTAATTGTTAGAATGATGTGTATGTATTATGAAAGGTGGTTTAGAATACATTAATATGAATGTAGAATGTGGTTAAATATTTTTAAACAACACTAAAAGTATAAGCTTCAATATATATAGCATTTAATGAAAAACTCAATATTTTCGTAGGGGTTAACCCACAAATTTTGAGTGAAATTAAAAAACATGACAATATTGTTTTATTGCAAATTTGCATCCTCCACATTCATATTATGAAGGTCAAAGAGGTTAGGAACCTTTGTTGTCTCTATTTCTCTAGATAATACTGATTTTATAATGGTTAGTCCACTTATTTAAGTAGTATATGAATTTAGACTAAATTAATTGTTACAAATTAGAGTGATGTACATGTACCTTGAAATGTGGTTTAGAATACATTAATACTAATATAGAATATGGTTAAATATTTTTAAACAACACTAAAAGTATAAGCTTCAATATATATAGCATTAAAGAAAAACTCAATATTTTAGTAGGGTTAACCCACAAATTTTGAGTGAAATTAAAAAATATGACAATATTGTTTTATTGCAAAGTTGCATCCTCCACATTCATATTATGATGGTCAAAGAGGTTAGGAACCTTTGTTGTCTCGTTTCTCTAGATAATAGTTATTTTATAGTGGTTAGTCCACTTATTTAAGAAGATATGAATTTATACTAAATTAATTGTTACAAATTAGAGTGATGTACATGTACCTTGAAATGTGGTTTAGAATACATTAATAAGAATATAGAATATGGTTTAATATTTTTAAACAACACTAAAAGTATAAGCTTCAATCTATATAGCATTAAAGAAAAACTCAATATTTTAGTAGGGTTAACCCACAAATTTTGAGTGAAATTAAAAAATATGACAATATTGTTTTATTGCAAAGTTGCATCCTCCACATTCATATTATGATGGTCAAAGAGGTTAGGAACCTTTGTTGTCTCTGCTTCTCTAGATAATAGTAATTTTATAATGGTTAGTCCACTTATTTAAGCAGATATGAATTTAGACTAAATTAATTGTTAAACATTAGAATGATGTGTATGTACTTGAAAGGTGGTTTAGAATACATTAATATGAATATAGAATATGGTTTAATATTTTTAAACAACACTAAAAGTATAAGCTTCAATCTATATAGCAATTAACTAAAAACTCAATATTTTCAGAGGGTTAACCCACAAATTTTGAGTGAAATTAAAAAACATGACAATATTGTTTTATTGCAAAGTTGCATCCTCCACATTCATATTATGATGGTCAAAGAGGTTAGAACCTTTGTTGTCTCTTTCTCTAGATAATAATGATTTTATAGTGGTTAGTACACTTATTTAAGGAGTATATGAATTTAGACTAAATTAATTGTTAAAAATTAGAATGATGTACATGTACCTTGAAAGGTGGTTTTGAATACATTAATAAGAATATAGAATATGGTTAAATATTTTTTAACAACACTAAAAGTATAAGCTTCAATATATATAGCATTTAATGAAAAACTCAATATTTTCGTAGGGGTTAACCCACAAATTTTGAGTGAAATTAAAAAACATGACAATATTGTTTTATTGCAAATTTGCATCCTCCACATTCATATTATGAAGGTCAAAGAGGTTAGGAACCTTTGTTGTCTCTGTTTCTCTAGATAATACTGATTTTATAGTGGTTAGTCCACTTATTTAAGCAGGATATGAATTTAGACTAAATTAATTGTTACAAATTAGAGTGATGTACATGTACCTTGAAATGTGGTTTAGAATACATTAATATGAATATAGAATATGGTTAAATATTTTTAAAACCACTAAAAGTATAAGCTTCAATATATATAGCATTAAAGAAAAACTCAATATTTTCGTAGGGTTAACCCACAAATTTTGAGTGAAATTAAAAAATATGACAATATTGTTTTATTGATAATTTGCATCCTCCACATTCATATTATGATGGTCAAAGAGGTTAGGAACCTTTGTTGTCTCTGCTTCTCTAGATAATAGTAATTTTATAATGGTTAGTCCACTTATTTAAGCAAGATATGAATTTATACTAAATTAATTGTTACAAATTAGAATGATGTACATGTACCTTGAAATGTGGTTTAGAATACATTAATAAGAATATAGAATATGGTTAAATACTTTTAAACAATACTAAAAGTATAAGCTTCAATATATATAGCATTTAATGAAAAACTCAATATTTTTGTAGGGGTTAATCCACAAATTTTGAGTGATATTAAAAAATATGACAATATTGTTTTATTGATAATTTGCATCCTCCACTTACATATTATGAAGCTCAAAGAGGTTAGGAACCTTTGTTGTCTCTGTTTCTCTAGATAATAGTGATTTTATAGTGGTTAGTCCACTTATTTAAGAAGATATGAATTTAGACTAAATTAATTGTTACAAATTAGAATGATGTACATGTACCTTGAAATGTGGTTTAGAATACATTAATAAGAATATAGAATGTGGTTAAATACTTTTAAACAACACTAAAAGTATAAGCTTCAATATATATAGCATTTAACGAAAAACTCAATATTTTTAGTAGGGTTAACCCACAAATTTTGAGTGAAATTAAAAAAATATGATAATATTGTTTTATTGCAAAGTTGCATCCTCCACATTCATATTATGATGGTCAAAGAGGTTAGGAACCTTTGTTGTCTCTGTTTCTGTAGATAATACTGATTTTATTGTGGTTAGTCCACTTATTTAAGCAAGATATGAATTTATACTAAATTATTTGTTACAAATTAGAAAGATGTACATGTATAATGAAATGTGGTTTAGAATACATTGATAAGAATATTGAATATGGTTAAATACTTTTAAGCAACACTAAAAGTATAAGCTTCAATATATATAGCATTTAATGAAAAACTCAATATTTTCGTTAGGGTTAACCCACAAATTTTGAGTGAAATTAAAAAAATATGACAATATTGTTTTATTGATAATTTGCATACTCCACATTCATATTATGAAGGTCAAAGAGGTTAGGAACCTTTGTTGTCTCTGTTTCTCTAGATAATAGTAATTTTATAATGGTTAGTCCACTTATTTAATCAGTATATGAATTTATACTAAATTAATTGTTACAAATTAGAATGATGTACATGTACCTTGAAATGTGGTTTAGAATACATTAATAAGAATATAGAATATGGTTAAATACTTTTAAACAATACTAAAAGTATAAGCTTCAATATATATAGCATTTAACGAAAAACTCAATATTTTGTAGGGTTAACCCACAAATTTTGAGTGATATTAAAAAATATGACAATATTGTTTTATTGATAATTTGCATCCTCCACTTACATATTATGAAGCTCAAAGAGGTTAGGAACCTTTGTTGTCTCTGTTTCTCTAGATAATAGTGATTTTATAGTGGTTAGTCCACTTATTTAAGCAGTATATGAATTTAGACTAAATTAATTGTTAAAAATTAGAATGATGTGTATGTACTATGAAAGGTGGTTTAGAATACATTAATATGAATGTAGAATGTGGTTAAATATTTTTAAACAACACTAAAAGTATAAGCTTCAATATATATAGCAATTAACGAAAAACTCAATATTTTCGTAGGGGTTAACCCACAAATTTTGAGTGAAATTAAAAAAAAACATGACAATATTGTTTTATTGCAAATTTGCATCCTCCACATTCATATTATGAAGGTCAAAGAGGTTAGGAACCTTTGTTGTCTCTTTCTCTAGATAATAGTGATTTTATAGTGGTTAGTACACTTATTTAAGGAGTATATGAATTTATACTAAATTAATTGTTACAAATTAGAATGATGTACATGTATAATGAAATGTGGTTTAGAATACATTAATAAGAATATAGAATGTGGTTAAATACTTTTAAACAACACTAAAAGTATAAGCTTCAATATATATAGCATTTAACGAAAAACTCAATATTTTTAGTAGGGTTAACCCACAAATTTTGAGTGAAATTAAAAAAATATGACAATATTGTTTTATTGCAAAGTTGCATCCTCCACATTCATATTATGATGGTCAAAGAGGTTAGGAACCTTTGTTGTCTCTGTTTCTCTAGATAATAATGATTTTATAGTGGTTAGTACACTTATTTAAGCAAGATATGAATTTATACTAAATTAATTGTTACAAATTAGAATGATGTACATGTACCTTGAAATGTTGTTTAGAATACATTGATAAGAATATAGAATATGGTTAAATACTTTTAAACAACACTAAAAGTATAAGCTTCAATATATATAGCATTTAATGAAAAACTCAATATTTTCAGTAGGGTTAACCCACAAATTTTGAGTGAAATTAAAAAATATGACAATATTTTTTATTGCAAATTGCATCCTCCACATTCATATTATGAAGGTCAAAGAGGTTAGGAACCTTTGTTGTCTCTGTTTCTCTAGATAATAGTTATTTTATAGTGGTTAGTCCACTTATTTAAGCAGTATATGAATTTAGACTAAATTAATTGTTACCAATTAGAATGATGTACATGTACCTTGAAATGTGGTTTAGAATACATTAATACGAATATAGAATATGGTTAAATATTTTTAAAAACCACTAAAAGTATAAGCTTCAATATATATAGCATTAAAGAAAAACTCAATATTTTAAGTAGGGTTAACCCACAAATTTTGAGTGAAATTACAAAAATATGACAATATTGTTTTATTGCAAAGTTGCATCCTCCACATTCATATTATGAAGGTCAAAGAGGTTAGGAACCTTTGTTGTCTCTGTTTCTCTAGATAATAGTGATTTTATAGTGGTTAGTACACTTATTTAAGGAGTATATGAATTTATACTAAATTAATTGTTAAAAATTAGAATGATGTACATGTATAATGAAATGTGGTTTAGAATACATTAATAAGAATATAGAATGTGGTTAAATATTTTTAAACAACACTAAAAGTATAAGCTTCAATATATATAGCATTAACTAAAAACTCAATATTTTAAGTAGGGTTAACCCACAAATTTTGAGTGAAATTAAAAAATATGACAATATTGTTTTATTGCAAATTTGCATCCTCCACATTCATATTATGAAGTTCAAAGAGGTTAGGAACCTTTGTTGTCTCTGTTTCTAGATAATAGTGATTTTATAGTGGTTAGTACACTTATTTAAGGAGTATATGAATTTATACTAAATTAATTGTTACAAATTAGAATGATGTACATGTATAATGAAATGTGGTTTAGAATACATTCATAAAAATATAGAATGTGGTTAAATACTTTTAAACAACACTAAAAGTATAAGCTTCAATATATATAGCATTAACTAAAAACTCAATATTTTCAGAGGGTTAACCCACAAATTTTGAGTGAAATTAAAAAAAAATATGACAATATTGTTTTATTGCAAATTTGCATCCTCCACATTCATATTATGAAGTTCAAAGAGGTTAGGAACCTTTGTTGTCTCTGTTTTTCTAGATAATAGTGATTTTATAGTGGTTAGTACACTTATTTAAGGAGTATATGAATTTATACTAAATTAATTGTTACAAATTAGAATGATGTACATGTATAATGAAATGTGGTTTAGAATACATTAATAAGAATATAGAATGTGGTTAAATACTTTTAAACAACACTAAAAGTATAAGCTTCAATATATATAGCATTTAATGAAAAACTCAATATTTTCGTAAAGGTTAACCCACAAATTTTGAGTGAAATTAAAAAAAGATGACAATATTGTTTTATTGCAAATTTGCATCATCCACATTCATATTATGAAGGTCAAAGAGGTTAGGAACCTTTGTTGTCTCTGTTTCTCTAGATAATAGTTATTTTATAGTGGTTAGTACACTTATTTAAGGAGTATATGAATTTATACTAAATTAATTGTTACAAATTAGAATGATGTACATGTACCTTGAAAGGGTGTTTAGAATACATTAATAAGAATATAGAATATGGTTAAATATTTTTAAACAACACTAAAAGTATAAGCTTCAATATATATAGCAATTAACTAAAAACTCAATATTTTCAGAGGGTTAACCCACAAATTTTGAGTGAAATTAAAAACATGACAATATTGCTTTATTGCAAATTTGCATCCTCCACATTCATATTATGAATTTCAAAGAGGTTAGGAACCATTGTTGTCTCTGTTTCTCTAGATAATAGTGATTTTATAGTGGTTAGTCCACTTATTTAAGCAGTATATGAATTTAGACTAAATTAATTGTTAGAATGATGTGTATGTATTATGAAAGGTGGTTTAGAATACATTAATATGAATGTAGAATGTGGTTAAATATTTTTAAACAACACTAAAAGTATAAGCTTCAATATATATAGCAATTAACGAAAAACTCAATATTTTCGTAGGGGTTAACCCACAAATTTGAGTGAAAGTAAAAAAACTATACAATATTGTTTTATTGCAAATTTGCATCCTCCACATTCATATTATGAATTTCAATGAGGCTAGGAACCTTTGTTGTCTCTGTTTCTCTAGATAATAGTGATTTTATAGTGGTTAGTCCACTTATTTAAGCAGTAAATGAATTTAGACTAAATTAATTGTTAGAATGATGTGTATGTATTATGAAAGGTGGTTTAGAATACATTAATATGAATGTAGAATGTGGTTAAATATTTTTAAACAACACTAAAAGTATAAGCTTCAATATATATAGCATTTAATGAAAAACTCAATATTTTCAGAGGGTTAACCCACAAATTTTGAGTGAAATTAAAAACATGACAATATTGTTTTATTGCAAATTTGCATCCTCTACATTCATATTATGAAGTTCAAAGAGTTTAGGAACCTTTGTTGTCTCTGTTTCTCTAGATAATTCTGATTTTATAGTGGTTAGTACACTTATTTAAGGAGTATATGAATTTAGACTAAATTAATTGTTTAAAATTAGAATGATGTACATGTACCTTGAAAGGTGGTTTTGAATACATTAATAAGAATATAGAATATGGTTAAATATTTTTTAACAACACTAAAAGTATAATCTTCAATATATATAGCATTTAATGAAAAACTCAATATTTTCGTAGGGGTTAACCCACAAATTTTGAGTGAAATTTAAAAGCATGACAATTTTGTTTTATTGCTAATTTGCATCCTCCACATTCATATTATGAAGGTCGAAGAGGTTAGGAACCTTTGTTGTCTCTGTTTCTCTAGATAATACTGATTTTATAGTGGTTAGTCCACTTATTTAAGCAGTATATGAATTTAGACTAAATTAATTGTTACAAATTAGAGTGATGTACATGTACCTTGAAATGTGGTTTAGAATACATTAATACGAATATAGAATTTGGTTAAATATTTTTAAAAACCACTAAAAGTATAAGATTCAATATATATAGCATTAAAGAAAAACTCAATATTTTCGTAGGGGTTAACCCACAAATTTTGAGTGAAATTAAAAAAATATGACAATATTGTTTTATTGTAAAGTTGCATCCTCCACATTCATATTATGATGGTCAAAGAGGTTAGGAACCTTTGTTGTCTCTGATTTTGTAGGTAATACTAATTTTATAGTGGTTAGTACAATTATTTAGGCAGTATATGAATTTATACTAAATTAATTGTTACAAATTAGAATGATGTACATGTACCTTGAAATGTGGTTTAGAATACATTGATAATAATACAGAATATGGTTAAATACTTTTAAACAATACTAAAAGTATAAGCTTCAATATATATAGCATTAACTAAAAACTCAATATTTTCGTAGGGTTAACCCACAAATTTTGAGTGATATTATAAAAATATGACAATATTGCTTTATTGAAAATTTGCATCCTCCACTTACATATTATTAAGCTCAAAGAGGCTAGGAACCTTTGTTGTCTCTGTTTCTCTAGATAATAGTGATTTTATAGTGGTTAGTCCACTTATTTAAGGAGTATATGAATTTAGACTAAATTAATTGTTACAAATTAGAGTGATGTACATGTACCTTGAAATGTGGTTTAGAATACATTAATAAGAATATAGAATGTGGTTAAATACTTTTAAACAACACTAAAAGTATAAGCTTCAATATATATAGCATTTAACGAAAAACTCTATATTTTCGTAGGGGTTAACCCACAAATTTTGAGTGAAATTAAAAAAATATGATAATATTGTTTTATTGCAAAGTTGCATCCTCCACATTCATATTATGATGGTCAAAGAGGTTAGGAACCTTTGTTGTCTCTGTTTCTGTAGATAATACTAATTTTATTGTGGTTAGTACACTTATTTAGGCAGTATATGAATTTATACTATATTATTTGTTACAAATTAGAATGATGTACATGTATAATGAAATGTGGTTTAGAATACATTGATAAGAATATTGAATATGGTTAAATATTTTTAACAACACTAAAAGTATAAGCTTCAATATATAGCAATTAACGAAAAACTCAATATTTTTGTAGGGGTTAACCCACAAATTTTGAGTGAAATTAAAAAAATATGACAATATTGTTTTATTGATAATTTGCATCCTCCACATTCATATTATGAAGGTCAAAGAGGTTAGGAACCTTTGTTGTCTCTGTTTCTCTAGATAATAGTGATTTTATAGTGGTTAGTCCACTTATTTAAGCAAGATATGAATTTATACTATATTATTTGTTACAAATTAGAATGATGTACATGTATAATGAAATGTGGTTTAGAATACATTGATAAGAATATTGAATATGGTTAAATACTTTTAAGCAACACTAAAAGTATAAGCTTCAATATATATAGCATTTAATGAAAAACTCAATATTTTTGTTGGGGTTAACCCACAAATTTTGAGTGAAATTAAAAAAATATGACAATATTGTTTTATTGATAATTTGCATACTCCACATTCATATTATGAAGGTCAAAGAGGTTAGGAACCTTTGTTGTCTCTGCTTCTAGATAATAGTAATTTTATAATGGTTAGTCCACTTATTTAAGCAAGATATGAATTTATACTAAATTAATTGTTACAAATTAGAATGATGTACATGTACCTTGAAATGTGGTTTAGAATACATTGATAATAATACAGAATATGGTTAAATACTTTTAAACAATACTAAAAGTATAAGCTTCAATATATATAGCATTTAACGAAAAACTCAATATTTTTGTAGGGGTTAATCCACAAATTTTGAGTGATATTATAAAAATATGACAATATTGCTTTATTGAAAATTTGCATCCTCCACTTACATATTATTAAGCTCAAAGAGGCTAGGAACCTTTGTTGTCTCTGTTTCTCTAGATAATAGTGATTTTATAGTGGTTAGTCCACTTATTTAAGGAGTATATGAATTTAGACTAAATTAATTGTTAAAAATTAGAATGATGTGTATGTACTATGAAAGGTGGTTTAGAATACATTAATATGAATGTAGAATGTGGTTAAATATTTTTAAACAACACTAAAAGTATAAGCTTCAATATATATAGCAATTAACGAAAAACTCAATATTTTCGTAGGGGTTAACCCACAAATTTTGAGTGAAATTAAAAAAACATGACAATATTGTTTTATTGCAAATTTGCATCCTCCACATTCATATTATGAAGGTCAATGAGGTTAGGAACCTTTGTTGTTTCTGTTTCTCTAGATAATAGTGATTTTATAGTGGTTAGTACACTTATTTAAGGAGTATATGAATTTATACTAAATTAATTGTTACAAATTAGAATGATGTACATGTATAATGAAATGTGGTTTAGAATACATTAATAAGAATATAGAATGTGGTTAAATACTTTTAAACAACACTAAAAGTATAAGCTTCAATATATATAGCATTTAACGAAAAACTCAATATTTTCGTAGGGGTTAACCCACAAATTTTAAGTGAAATTAAAAAAAAATATGACAATATTGTTTTATTGCAAAGATGCATCCTCCACATTCATATTATGAAGTTCAAAGAGGTTAGGAACCTTTGTTGTCTCTGTTTTTCTAGATAATAGTGATTTTATAGTGGTTAGTACACTTATTTATGCAGTATATGAATTTATACTAAATTAATTGTTACAAATTAGAATGATGTACATGTACCTTGAAATGTTGTTTAGAATACATTGATAAGAATATAGAATATGGTTAAATACTTTTAAACAACACTAAAAGTATAAGCTTCATATATATAGCATTTAATGAAAAACTCAATATTTTAGTAGGGTTAACCACAAATTTTGAGTGAAATTAAAAAAATATGACAATATTGTTTTATTGATAATTTGCATCCTCCACATTCATATTATGAAGGTCAAAGAGGTTAGGAACCTTTGTTGTCTCTGTTTCTCTAGATAATATTGATTTTATAGTGGTTAGTCCACTTTTTTAAGCAGTATATGAATTTAGACTAAATTAATTGTTACAAATTAGAATGATGTACATGTACCTTGAAATGTGGTTTAGAATACATTAATCTGAATATAGAATATGGTTAAATATTTTTAAAAACCACTAAAAGTATAAGTTTCAATATATATAGCATTAAAGAAAAACTCAATATTTTCGTAGGGGTTAACCCACAAATTTTGAGTGAAATTACAAAAATATGACAATATTGTTTTATTGCAAAGTTGCATCCTCCACATTCATATTATGAAGGTCAAAGAGGTTAGGAACCTTTGTTGTCTCTGTTTCTCTAGATAATAGTGATTTTATAGTGGTTAGTACACTTATTTAAGGAGTATATGAATTTATACTAAATTAATTGTTACAAATTAGAATGATGTACATGTATAATGAAATGTGGTTTAGAATACATTAATAAGAATATAGAATGTGGTTAAATACTTTTAAACAACACTAAAAGTATAAGCTTCAATATATATAGCATTTAATGAAAAACTCAATATTTTCGTAGGGGTTAACCCACAAATTTTGAGTGAAATTAAAAAAAGATGACAATATTGTTTTATTGCAAATTTGCATCATCCACATTCATATTATGAAGGTCAAAGAGGTTAGGAACCTTTGTTGTCTCTGTTTCTCTAGATAATAGTGATTTTATAGTGGTTAGTACACTTATTTAAGGAGTATATGAATTTATACTAAATTAATTGTTACAAATTAGAATGATGTACATGTACCTTGAAAGGGTGTTTAGAATACATTAATAAGAATATAGAATATGGTTAAATATTTTTAAACAACACTAAAAGTATAAGCTTCAATATATATAGCAATTAACGAAAAACTCAATATTTTCGTAGGGGTTAACCCACAAATTTGAGTGAAATTAAAAAAACGTGACAATATTGTTTTATTGCAAATTTGCATCCTCCACATTCATATTATGAATTTCAAAGAGGTTAGGAACCTTTGTTGTCTCTGTTTCTCTAGATAATAGTGATTTTATAGTGGTTAGTCCACTTATTTAAGCAGTATATGAATTTAGACTAAATTAATTGTTAGAATGATGTGTATGTATTATGACAGGTGGTTTAGAATACATTAATATCAATGTAGAATGTGGTTAAATATTTTTAAACAACACTAAAAGTATAAGCTTCAAAATATATAGCAATTAACGAAAAACTCAATATTTTTGTAGGGGTTAACCCACAAATTTTGAGTGATATTAAAAAAATATGACAATATTGTTTTATTGCAAATTTGCATCCTCCACTTACATATTATGAAGCTCAAAGAGGTTAGGAACCTTTGTTTTCTCTGTTTCTCAAGATAATAGTTATTTTATAGTGGTTAATCCACTTATTTAAGCAGTATATGAATTTAGACAAAATTAATTGTTAAACATTAGAATGATGTACATGTACCTTGAAAGGTGGTTTAGAATACATTAATAAGAATATAGAATATGGTTAAATATTTTTAAACAACACTAAAAGTATAAGTTTCAAAATATATAGCAATTAACGAAAAACTCAATATTTTCGTAGGGGTTAACCCACAAATTTTGAGTGATATTAAAAAAATATGACAATATTGTTTTATTGCAAATTTGCATCCTCCACTTACATATTATGAAGCTCAAAGAGGTTAGGAACCTTTGTTTTCTCTGTTTCTCTAGATAATAGTTATTTTATAGTGGTTAGTCCACTTATTTAAGCAGTATATGAATTTAGACTAAATTAATTGTTAAAAATAAGAATGATGTACATGTACCTTGAAAGGGTGTTTAGAATACATTAATAAGAATATAGAATATGGTTAAATATTTTTAAACAACACTAAAAGTATAAGCTTCAATATATATAGCAATTAACGAAAAACTCAATATTTTCGTAGGGGTTAACCCACAAATTTGAGTGAAATTAAAAAAACTTGACAATATTGTTTTATTGCAAATTTGCATCCTCCACATTCATATTATGAATTTCAATGAGGCTAGGAACCTTTGTTGTCTCTGTTTCTCTAGATAATAGTGATTTTATAGTGGTTAGTCCACTTATTTAAGCAGTAGATGAATTTAGACTAAATTAATTGTTAGAATGATGTGTATGTATTATGAAAGGTGGTTTAGAATACATTAATATGAATGTAGAATGTGGTTAAATATTTTTAAACAACACTAAAAGTATAAGCTTCAATATATATAGCATTTAATGAAAAACTCAATATTTTCGTTGGGGTTAACTCACAAATTTTGAGTGAAATTTAAAAAACATGACAATATTGTTTTATTGCTAATTTGCATCCTCCACATTCATATTATGAAGGTCAAAGAGGTTAGGAACCTTTGTTGTCTCTGTTTCTCTAGATAATACTGATTTTATAGTGGTTAGTCCACTTATTTAAGCAGTATATGAATTTAGAGTAAATTAATTGATACAAATTAGAGTGATGTACATGTACCTTGAAATGTGGTTTAGAATACATTAATACGAATATAGAATTTGGTTAAATATTTTTAAAACCAACTAAAAGTATAAGATTCAATACATATAGCATTAAATAAAAACTCAATATTTTCGTAGGGGTTAACCCACAAATTTTGAGTGAAATTAAAAAAATATGACAATATTGTTTTATTGTAAAGTTGCATCCTCCACATTCATATTATGATGGTCAAAGAGGTTAGGAACCTTTGTTGTCTCTGATTTTGTAGATAATACTAATTTTATAGTGGTTAGTACACTTATTTAGGCAGTATATGAATTTATACTAAATTAATTGTTACAAATTAGAATGATGTACATGTACCTTGAAATGTGGTTTAGAATACATTGATAATAATATAGAATATGGTTAAATACTTTTAAACAACACTAAAAGTATAAGCTTCAATATATATAGCATTTAACGAAAAACTCAATATTTTTGTAGGGGTTAATCCACAAATTTTGATTGATATTAAAAAAATATGACAATATTGCTTTATTGAAAATTTGCATCCTCCACTTACATATTATTAAGCTCAAAGAGGCTAGGAACCTTTGTTGTCTCTGTTTCTCTAGATAATAGTGATTTTATAGTGGTTAGTCCACTTATTTAAGGAGTATATGAATTTAGACTAAATTAATTGTTAAAAATTAGAATGATGTGTATGTACAATGAAAGGTGATTTAGAATACATTAATATGAATGTAGAATGTGGTTAAATATTTTTAAACAACACTAAAAGTATAAGCTTCAATATATAAAGCAATTAACTAAAAACTCAATATTTTCGTAGGGTTAACCCACAAATTTTGAGTGAAATTAAAAACATGACAATATTGTTTTATTGCAAAGTTGCATCCTCCACATTCATATTATGAAGGTCAAAGAGGTAAGGAACCTTTGTTGTCTCTGCTTCTAGATAATAGTGATTTTATAGTGGTTAGTACACTTATTTAAGGAGTATATGAATTTATACTAAATTAATTGTTACAAATTAGAATGATGTACATGTATAATGAAATGTGTTTTAGAATACATTAATAAGAATATAGAATGTGGTTAAATACTTTTAAACAACACTAAAAGTATAAGCTTCAATATATATAGCATTTAACGAAAAACTCAATATTTTTGTAGGGGTTAATCCACAAATTTTGATTGATATTAAAAAAATATGACAATATTGCTTTATTGAAAATTTGCATCCTCCACTTACATATTATTAAGCTCAAAGAGGCTAGGAACCTTTGTTGTCTCTGTTTCTCTAGATAATAGTGATTTTATAGTGGTTAGTCCACTTATTTAAGGAGTATATGAATTTAGACTAAATTAATTGTTAAAAACTAGAATGATGTGTATGTACAATGAAAGGTGATTTAGAATACATTTATATTAATGGAGAATGTGGTTAAATATTTTTAAACAACACTAAAAGTATAAGCTTCAATATATAAAGCAATTAACGAAAAACTCAATATTTTCGTAGGGGTTAACCCACAAATTTTGAGTGAAATTAAAAAAACATGACAATATTGTTTTATTGCAAAGTTGCATCCTCCACATTCATATTATGAAGGTCAAAGAGGTAAGGAACCTTTGTTGTCTCTGTTTCTCTAGATAATAGTGATTTTATAGTGGTTAGTACACTTATTTAAGGAGTATACGAATTTATACTAAATTAATTGTTACAAATTAGAATGATGTACATGTATAATGAAATGTGTTTTAGAATACATTAATAAGAATATAGAATGTGGTTAAATACTTTTAAACAACACTAAAAGTATAAGCTTCAATATATATAGCATTTAACGAAAAACTCAATATTTTCGTAGGGGTTAACCCACAAATTTTGAGTGAAATTAAAAAAATATGACAATATTGTTTTATTGCAAAGTTGCATCCTCCACATTCATATTATGATGGTCAAAGAGGTTTGAACCTTTGTTGTCTCTGTTTCTCTAGATAATACTAATTTTATAGTGGTTAGTCCACTTATTTAAGCAGTATATGAATTTATACTAAATTAATTGTTACAAATTAGAATGATGTACATGTAACTTGAAATGTGGTTTAGAATACATTTATAAGAATATATAAAATGGTTAAATACTTTTAAACAACACTAAAAGTATAAGCTTCAATATATATAGCATTTAATGAAAAACTCAATATTTTCGTAGGGGTTAACCCACAAATTTTGAGTGAAATTAAAAAAATATGACAATATTGTTTTATTGATAATTTGCATCCTCCACATTCATATTATGAAGGTCAAAGAGGTTAGGAGTCTTTGTTGTCTCTGTTTCTCTAGATAATATTGATTTTATAGTGGTTAGTCCACTTATTTAAGCAGTATATTAATTTAGACTAAATTAATTGTTACAAATTAGAGTGATGTACATGTAACTTGAAATGTGGTTTAGAATACATTAATATGAATATAGAATATGGTTAAATATTTTTAAACAACACTAAAAGTATAAGATTCAATATATAGCAATTAACGAAAAACTCAATATTTTAGTAGGGTTAACCCACAAATTTTGAGTGATATTAAAAAATATGACAATATTGTTTTATTGCAAATTTGCATCCTCCACTTACATATTATGAAGCTCAAAGAGGTTAGGAACCTTTGTTGTCTCTTTCTCTAGATAATAGTTATTTTATAGTGGTTAATCCACTTATTTAAGCAAGATATGAATTTAGACTAAATTAATTGTTAAACATTAGAATGATGTACATGTACCTTGAAAGGTG
Source organism: Brassica carinata (assembly GCA_016771965.1). Lineage (NCBI taxonomy): Eukaryota > Viridiplantae > Streptophyta > Magnoliopsida > Brassicales > Brassicaceae > Brassica > Brassica carinata. The sequence goes on from CM028688.1 coordinate 15,092,775, forward strand.
GTTTAGAATACATTAATAAGAATATAGAATATGGTTAAATATTTTTAAACAACACTAAAAGTATAAGTTTCAAAATATATAGCAATTAACTAAAAACTCAATATTTTCAGAGGGTTAACCCACAAATTTTGAGTGATATTAAAAAATATGACAATATTGTTTTATTGCAAATTTGCATCCTCCACTTACATATTATGAAGCTCAAAGAGGTTAGAACCTTTGTTGTCTCTTTCTCTAGATAATAGTTATTTTATAGTGGTTAGTCCACTTATTTAAGCAAGATATGAATTTAGACTAAATTAATTGTTAAAAATAAGAATGATGTACATGTACCTTGAAAGGGTGTTTAGAATACATTAATAAGAATATAGAATATGGTTAAATATTTTTAAACAACACTAAAAGTATAAGCTTCAATATATATAGCAATTAACGAAAAACTCAATATTTTCGTAGGGGTTAACCCACAAATTTGAGTGAAATTAAAAACATGACAATATTGTTTTATTGCAAATTTGCATCCTCCACATTCATATTATGAAGGTCAAAGAGGTTAGGAACCTTTGTTGTCTCTCTTTCTCTAGATAATAGTGATTTTATAGTGGTTAGTCCACTTATTTAAGCAGTATATGAATTTAGACTAAATTAATTGTTAGAATGATGTGTATGTATTATGAAAGGTGGTTTAGAATACATTAATATGAATGTAGAATGTGGTTAAATATTTTTAAACAACACTAAAAGTATAAGCTTCAATATATATAGCATTTAATGAAAAACTCAATATTTTCGTAGGGGTTAACCCACAAATTTTGAGTGAAATTTAAAAAACATGACAATATTGTTTTATTGCTAATTTGCATCCTCCACATTCATATTATGAAGGTCAAAGAGGTTAGGAACCTTTGTTGTCTCTTTCTCTAGATAATATTGATTTTATAGTGGTTAGTCCACTTATTTAAGCAAGATATGAATTTAGACTAAATTAATTGTTACAAATTAGAGTGATGTACATGTACCTTGAAATGTGGTTTAGAATACATTAATATGAATATAGAATATGGTTAAATATTTTTAAAAACCACTAAAAGTATAAGATTCAATATATATAGCATTAAAGAAAAACTCAATATTTTCGTAGGGGTTAACCCACAAATTTTGAGTGAAATTAAAAAAATATGACAATATTGTTTTATTGCAAAGTTGCATCCTCCACATTCATATTATGATGGTCAAAGAGGTTAGGAACCTTTGTTGTCTCTGTTTCTGTAGATAATACTAATTTTATAGTGGTTAGTACACTTATTTAGGCAGTATATGAATTTATACTAAATTAATTGTTACAAATTAGAATGATGTACATGTACCTTGAAATGTGGTTTAGAATACATTGATAATAATATAGAATATGGTTAAATACTTTTAAACAACACTAAAAGTATAAGCTTCAATATATATAGCATTAACTAAAAACTCAATATTTTAGTAGGGTTAACCCACAAATTTTGATTGATATTAAAAAATATGACAATATTGCTTTATTGAAAATTTGCATCCTCCACTTACATATTATTAAGCTCAAAGAGGCTAGGAACCTTTGTTGTCTCTGTTTCTCTAGATAATAGTGATTTTATAGTGGTTAGTCCACTTATTTAAGGAGTATATGAATTTAGACTAAATTAATTGTTAAAAACTAGAATGATGTGTATGTACAATGAAAGGTGATTTAGAATACATTTATATTAATGGAGAATGTGGTTAAATATTTTTAAACAACACTAAAAGTATAAGCTTCAATATATAAAGCAATTAACGAAAAACTCAATATTTTCTAGGGGTTAACCCACAAATTTTGAGTGAAATTAAAAACATGACAATATTGTTTTATTGCAAAGTTGCATCCTCCACATTCATATTATGAAGGTCAAAGAGGTAAGGAACCTTTGTTGTCTCTGTTTCTCTAGATAATAGTGATTTTATAGTGGTTAGTACACTTATTTAAGGAGTATATGAATTTATACTAAATTAATTGTTACAAATTAGAATGATGTACATGTATAATGAAATGTGGTTTAGAATACATTAATAAGAATATAGAATGTGGTTAAATACTTTTAAACAACACTAAAAGTATAAGCTTCAATATATATAGCATTAACTAAAAACTCAATATTTTCAGTAGGGTTAACCCACAAATTTTGAGTGAAATTAAAAAATATGACAATATTGTTTTATTGCAAAGTTGCATCCTCCACATTCATATTATGATGGTCAAAGAGGTTTGAACCTTTGTTGTCTCTGTTTCTCTAGATAATACTAATTTTATAGTGGTTAGTCCACTTATTTAAGCAGTATATGAATTTATACTAAATTAATTGTTACAAATTAGAATGATGTACATGTAACTTGAAATGTGGTTTAGAATACATTTATAAGAATATATAAAATGGTTAAATACTTTTAAACAACACTAAAAGTATAAGCTTCAATATATATAGCATTTAATGAAAAACTCAATATTTTCGTAGGGGGTTAACCCACAAATTTTGAGTGAAATTAAAAAAATATGACAATATTGTTTTATTGATAATTTGCATCCTCCACATTCATATTATGAAGGTCAAAGAGGTTAGGAGTCTTTGTTGTCTCTGTTTCTCTAGATAATATTGATTTTATAGTGGTTAGTCCACTTATTTAAGCAGTATATGAATTTAGACTAAATTAATTGTTACAAATTAGAGTGATGTACATGTAACTTGAAATGTGGTTTAGAATACATTAATACGAATATAGAATTTGGTTAAATATTTTTAAAAACCACTAAAAGTATAAGATTCAATATATATAGCATTAAAGAAAAACTCAATATTTTCGTAGGGGTTAACCCACAAATTTTGAGTGAAATTAAAAAATATGACAATATTGTTTTATTGCAAAGTTGCATCCTCCACATTCATATTATGATGGTCAAAGAGGTTAGGAACCTTTGTTGTCTCTGTTTTTGTAGATAATACTAATTTTATAGTGGTTAGTACACTTATTTAGGCAGTATATGAATTTATACTAAATTAATTGTTACAAATTAGAATGATGTACATGTACCTTGAAATGTGGTTTAGAATACATTGATAAGAATATAAAATATTGTTAAATACTTTTAAACAACACTAAAAGTATAAGCTTCAATATATATATCATTTAATGAAAAACTCAATATTTTCGTAGGGGTTAACCCACAAATTTTGAGTGAAATTAAAAAAATATGACAATATTGTTTTATTGATAATTTGCATCCTCCACATTCATATTATGAAGGTCAAAGAGGTTAGGAGTCTTTGTTGTCTCTGTGTTATATTGAGTGTGGTTGGTTATTATTTTTAGAGTAAAATTGTAAGAGAAAAACATTTTCTCCTAGTTACTTCAACAATTTTTCAAAAATGTGTTTCTTTTTATTTTCTCCCATCTACTCTATTAAAATAGAGTCCTATTTTTTATCTACTTAAAAAAGTTGTCATTTAATTTTGGACCTATTGGCAGTTCATTAAAAAAATTATAATATTCCTAATTATTTAGTTATACAATACAATATAACTTCCTTTTAAAAACTAGAATATTCCACTTCTGTGTAAATACAATATATCTTCCGTAATATTATCTATTCAACTGAACAAACATTAATACGAATAATGAAACTCTAACTTTGTTTTTGAATCTTCACCTGTGCATTATAATTATAATTCTTTATAATACATTATAATTCATACAAACCTTTACATAATTTGTATTCACAAGAATGAAGTGTTTCTTTTCCTCATGTCTTCATGTTGGAACCGTATGATAAAAGAAGATAATAATTATTTGAATCTGTGGAAGTAATTACCTGAATCTGACCGAAATTATTAATTTTTGGATGATTGAATTCATAAAATTTATCATTGATGCATATTTGAAAACTTTGAATTATTACTTCATATAAAATATTACATATGGTGTTTGGATTAATTTCGGATCCGTTCGGATCTATTAGGGTTTCTGGTTTTCGGGATACTCTTAAATCAACTCCATTTGTATATTTATAAATGGGTATTTTTAACATTTCAGTTCAGCTTCGGTTCAGATTTTTGCAGATTCGGATCAGATAATCCGTTTAAATTATTCTAAAATTTTAAAATTCATATATACTTTAAATTTCTGATTTTTTTAAAAAAAATAATATATTACATATAAATTTAAATAATATATACCAAAATACCAAACCTTAACATATAAATTGGTTTGGTATGAATATTTGGATAGAGAACCAATTGATATTTCAAATATTTTTGGTATTTTGAGCATCATTTAGCTATTTTAGAAATTTATTTTTGGAAAATTTTAATATATCTTATATATTTTGAATAATTTTTATATATAAAATCTAAAATTAATTAATATATTTAAATATATAAATCTATTTCGGATACAAATGGTATCTGAAATATTTCAGTTCGAATTGGGTTTGATTTCGATTTTTTAGACATTAAAATTTTGAACTCATTCGTATATTTAACCAATTTCGGTTATGATTTGGTACTACTTTTTGGATGAGATTCGGTTCGGCTCTTCGGATTCGATTTTCTTGCCCAGCCCTACGTGCAAGCATTAACATATATAGTTTCAAATGAAAAAATAATAACTAATTTGAATTTTGGTATTAGCACTAAACACACATACTTTTCAACAAAATACAAATTAACAAATTATCAATTTTTAACAAAAAAGAATTAACACTTATAGTTGTGTCCTATTTAAGTTTAAAACTTTTAAATTTTTTATATAACAATAAAAAGTCTCCGCGCTCAAACGCGGGTATTAATCTAGTTACTATTCAAATAGAGGTAAGTGTAGACACATGTTTAGTCTCAATTCTAAAAGAGTAAAATTATTTACTCTATTTTTCTCTTTTTTTATTTTTATTTTTCTTCTTTTTTCCACCTAATTAATTTTCTCTCATTTAATTTAACACTAACCAATCACACTCATTATTTATCATATTTATTGTTACCCTCAGATTTTTTTTAATTTATTTATTAAGCTCAGTTACTCTCGTCAATACCAAACACACTCTATATGCTTTTCCAATTGGACCCTTTATTTATGGCATTATTTTTGAGAAAACTATAAAATTGTTTCAAGTTAGAAGTGGAAAAGGTTTGAGAAAAAAAATTGAAGAAATGTTGGCAAACATGCAACTATTAGCATTACAAATCTATAAATTAATGATAAATTTATTTATTCTATATAGATATTCTGAAATCTCTTATATATATATATATATATTATTTTTTTTTTTTTGGTGTAAATGTTAAGATTTATACCAGGCTTTTTCAGTTTACAAGATTTGTGGAAGACCACTTATTACAAGAAGGAAGAGAAGATGAAAGACAAAGCAGCAAGAGATTACAGGCCAGAAGACAACAAAGAGAGATAGAGCAGCAACAAGGAGGGGAATGAGGAGGAGGGTGATGGCGGCTGATGGCTAGAAGACGGTCCCGGAGGAGGCGATCAACTCGGGAGAAGACACCAACTTCAGACGTTGATGTTTGCTGGAATATGAGCATGTTACGCTCCCGCCAAATGCAGTAAACAATGACCTGCATCAACAACTTCAGAACAGCCTGCAGCCCTGCAACTCCAGAGATGTGAGGGAGAACAATGAAGTCAGCAAATGCCTGGATAGAGACCGGAGGAATGACAACAGCTCTGTCAGTAAACTTTTCCCATATTGCTGCGACAAAAGGGCACAAGAAGAAGAGGTGAGAATGAGACTCTGAACCGGAGGAGAAGAGAACACAATGCGTTTGGACATTAATGCCCCACGAAGCAAGCCGATCCTTGGTAGGCAACCTAGCGAGAACCGCCATCCAAGTAACAAAAGAACATCTTGGTATCTCCTCTTTAAACCAAACCAAACTACTCCATGGCACAAGAGGGGAAGGCTCTCTCAATCTCTGCCAAGTTGACATTACTGAGAATTTTGGAACATACTGATCATGTCCATTCCGCCATAGAAATACATCATCTCCATTCTCCCTTGACGGAGGGGTCATTGTTGAGAGAACAATCTGTAGGGTTTCAGCTACGTCTGATCGAGCAGGAGGGAGCATCCAGTGTCCATTTACTGCCCCTTCACAGACTTTTGCCTCCTTACGAAGGCGGAGATCCCTGGTTCCTGTCTCCCCAAACGCAGAGATCAAGGGACCTAAATCAGTCCAAAAATCATGCCAGAACATAGCCGTTTCACCATCACCTATACTGCAGCGCATGAAATCAGCGACAATGTGTTTTACCTTTAGCATACTCCGCACAGTTGGGGAGAAGCGCTGAGAATCTGGAGTAGTCCAATAACACTTCCGGACAAAGACATTGGCCTTCAACCAAGCCACCCACAGAGAGCCTGAACCGGAGAAATAGTTCCAAACTCTTTTAAGATCGAAAATGACCTGATAATCCTCAAGTCTTCTAATCCCAAGACCCCCTTCTTTCTTTGGCTTGCAAATATTTTCCCAGCTTACTCTAGCACCCACAGCGGAGGAAGTGCTGTTCTTCCAAAGAAACGCTGAACACAGGGAATCTATCTTCTCGTAGAATCTTTTCGGCAAAGCGAAGACGGAACTCCAGAAATTTACCATTCCATACACCTCTGATGCTACCAACGTGACCTTACCAGCAAAAGACAACATCTTAACAGTCCAACAATGGAGCTTAGAAGTTATCCTCTCTATAAATGGCTGCAAAGTGGCGAAGCTTATCCTACTTGGATTAAGAGGCAGTCCCAAATATTTGGTGGGAAAGGAGCCAATCCGAAAGCCAGAAATGTCAGCAATAACCGAAGCCTCTATGCTTGAATACCCCCCAAAAAATATTTCCGATTTTGCTGCATTCATATCTAGCCCAGTCCATTCTTTAAATACAGACAACACTTTCTTTACCCCTGAAATAGAGTGCCTGGATCCATCTGAAAATACTAACAGGTCATTCGCAAATAGGAGGTGAGTTACCTTTGGCTCTAGGCAATTAGGGTGCAGTCTGATCTCCCCGGAATTAACGGCCTGTTCCAGCAGGTGAGATAAAGCTTCCATAGCAAGAATGAAGATATATATATATATATATTCTGAAATCTCTTTGATATATTCTTACTCACCACGCATTCAACGAGGATTAAGTGGTTGATTCGTAGAAATTTGGACCTTTTTATTTTTTTTTGAGCTCGACGCAAAAGTGGAAACTGAATATATTATATTTTACCTTAGAGTAGAAAAACGAGAGGTGTGAGTTCTCTAATGCGTTTTGACGCAATGTGACACTACAAAACAAGAAGTTTCCAGCATGATGTTTCATGTCCTAGAAACGTGGTATGTGTTCACTAGGAGTCCTAACGGCAATGAACACTCACGTAGTCACGTTCTTAATTTTCTTAAACCCCATTCAATATTTTCTTTTGATCTCAGCCATAGGCAGATTCATGAAACCAACATTTTGATGTTACATTTTTATCCTACAATAAAACATGTTAGTTAATTTTTTGAACTTATATAACTAAAGGTATATTTAAACATAGATCGAAAATATTTTTTGTATTATTACATAACTAACACAACATACATCCAATACAAAAATAATAATAAGACCAGCAACATAGTATATAGTATCAGAAATTTAACGAACGAAGTGTGTTGGAATAAAAATTAAGTGCAAAAATTAAATTGTTGTGTTTGACATATTATATTTATCTTAGTTAAAACAAAAACCCGCGCGGAAGCGCGGATCAAATTCTAGTTTTCTACTTACAAGTTCTAATAGTTTTTTCTTGATTCAACCTACACAATCAGGATCAAATTCTAGTTTTCTACTTAAGAGCTCTGACAGTTTTTTCTTGATTCAACCTACACAATTAAGAATCGTCAAGATGAAGATCGAATGGTTCATATTCAAATATCCAAAGACTCCAACGACAAGCGGATCAAATTCTAGTTTTCTACTTAAAAGTTCTAATAGCTTTTTCTTGATTCAACCTACACAATTAGGGTCAAATTCTAGTTTTCTACTTAAGAGCTCTGCAGCTTTTTCTTGATTCAACCTACACAATTAAGAATAGTCAAGATGAAGATCGGATGGTTCATATTCAAATATCCAAAGGCTCCAAAGACAACGGCTATATTATTTATACTTCAGTTTCCTTTATGATTTAGTTCTAGCATTTATTTCGAGTTTCCTTGTGAACCAAGACCCAGAGTCATATATCTTGCCTTTCACTAGTATACTTGTAGTTACCACTATTCAAATTTAGTTTAAACAAGACCAAGAGTCTTTATATTTTCTTACAAAACTCTTTGAAAGCTTGTGTGAGTGGGTGTCTGAACCATAGCGCATTCGAATCGTGGTGCAATTTTCGGTCTTTGGTTCTGCTAGCGGTTATTGTACCATGGTTCAATAACAAACGACTGTGTAGTGTACGTTTACCCTCAATCCCTTCATTCAACTATCCGGTAGCCCTTAAACCTAATGAATCTGGCTTAAATCCATCATTCCATCCATGATCATCTTCTCATATTTTATTATGCCCCATAGACCGCTATGTAAAAAGCGTGTAAGCACCGGTCCTGATTTTACACTAGCCAGAAGCAAAAAAATAAATAAAAGGACTGCTATCAAGGATTGAACCTAAACCTTGATAATATTGGTGGTATTTAAACCACTACACAAACGACAATTTACTGTTATATGGCCGAAATTTTGTTAATAATATGAAGGGCTGGAAGCCAATGCTTCTATAGCTTCTTTTCAAGGCCGGCATTGTGTATGTCTCATTATTTTTTTGTGGACCTTGTGCAAATTTTATTTTTATAGGAACAAGTAAAATAGTTATGTAAAAAGGACCCTATAATTTGGAAAAACTCTAAAATTGTTATAAGAAATTTTGCAAAAACATTTTGGACCTAATGCAAATGTTCCTCTTGCACATGTCTAGAGACAGAACAGACGTAGTATAATACTAGATTAAACTCATGTATAAAAGAATCTCCTGAATTAATAAGCAAGAAAGCCTTGAAACAAAGCTGGGGTTTTAATATGGAACCAGAGATATGTTATATTTTCCTATTAGGCTAATCCAAACAGTGGTCCGATCTTTCCAGTAATTGATGGTCTAAAGAAGGTTCAATTCTGTCTAGATAATTAGAAAAAACATTATCTCAGATGGACTATGATAGATTCCATTGAAATTAATGACTAAAAAAGCATTTTCTAGAGGAAGAGTGTTGGAAAATAAATCCTACATAAAATAGATGTAAGTATTATACGACACACTTATCCCAGAACATTTAACAGGACTGCTATTCTTTCTCTTGAATCAAGTTAGCATTCATATTCACTAATTCTCTGTCTGCGTTCGTTGACTAATAATGATAATCAACATTCAACAATGTGATATCATCTTGACGAGTTCGACTCACTAATAAAGATATCCTGCTTTGATGTGTGATCTTGATCAATTCCCTTGTCCAACAACTTTCTGCATAAAGACTATTAACATGTTGGTTCAAAACATATCAAAACATAGGGGAACTTGTTCTTAGTAAATGGCTAACCTCCCAATTTTGTTTGATTCTATACTTATCTTCAGTAGGACTTAAATGGGCCTTGTAGAAACAAATTTTGAACTTAATGGGCTTTATAATATTAATTGGCCTTATAGGTCTCAAATTCTATATCAGTTGAAGAGGTAATATATATATATTTAATTCATTTGTTTTTTCCCAACGAATTCATATATGTTTATCAATATTGACGACCGTTTATAGTTTAGACGTTTTGGTATCACAAGTCCCAACATTCCGAAAGGCAACGAAAGGTGACATTATAGCCATGACATAGTCCAAAAAGAAAAATTTGATTGCATGCATGTGGATAATTTTTTTTTTAACTGAACATGCATGTGGATAATTATCAAATTATGTTATATAACCAATTAACTTGCTCGAATCTGCCAATTCTAACAATTAGAACAGCCAATAATATGAGGTCCAACATTTTTATATTCCAATTCCATGTGGTAGCCTGACCAATTTTTACGGGCTTTAAGCTGTATACACTTGATTTTTTACGGGGTTTTAGCTGTATACACTTCATTTTATTTTGGTCCCATATCAAATAACTCATCTCTACGCCACTCATTTCTATTTTTTATACGTATGGTATAAACTTACATATTCCACCGTGGCAAAATCCATCTTATGGGCTTCTGACTTGAATTTTCTATCAACTTGTATCAGACTACTCCAATGTATACCATCCAACGTACCAAAATTATATATAATACATCAACAGAGCAAGACCATGCTCTCCATTTTTCAACTTGACAAACCAATAATTATTATCAGTTTCATATATTTAGTATGAAAATCATAATACATTTTATTGTATATGATAATACTTAATTGACTTAATGTTGTTATATATGTCTGCACGCAGGGGCGGAGGCATATGAGGGCTAGGGGGCCAGATGACCCATATAGATTATAATTATCGATACTAGTTTCTGAGAGTTTGGAGTACTTGACCCCACTCAAATTTTTCTATTGACCCCTATAAAATCCAAGACCATGTTACTTGAGTTAAAAACAATTACTTGAACAGTTTAAAGTAACCTAAATCCACATACATCATTTTATTTCCTAAATCCATATGAGTATACCAGGCAACATAAAATGGGTTTAGGATATATAGTTTTTAAAATATATCAAAGCCCTTTCAATTGATTTTATCTTCGATTTATTAAGTAAAAAACATTTAAATTATAAAAATAAGGATTCTAGATAAGAATTGCGTGAGACATTAACTAAATAGAAATTGCTAAGTAATATCTATGTGTAAATTTAATTTAAATGAAATTATAAATAATAGATTTTTCAGCTATTATAAATAATAGATTATAATTGTAATAGTTTAGTTATAAATTATTTAAAATTATTTTTTGACAAAATTTAAAATTATTTTGTTTCATTACTAAAAATATTTCATAAGGTTTTTAACAATAAATTAAAAAAATTAAATTCATGGTATAATATTTTTGTATTCTCTCCCTTTCATTTTAATTATCGTTTTAGATTTATGCATGCTGATTTTTTTTTTGTCAGCGTGCACACAGATTAAAAAAATATTTATTTTGTATATTTCCAAAATAAAAACATTATTACCTCACAACTAACCATATTTTAACTAATATAAAAATAAACTGGAAAATATTGTTAATAAATTTGCATTGAAATTATAAAACGACATTTATTTTGAAAACATATTTACATTATAACAATAACTAAACTGAGATGGAAAGAGTAATTTTTATGTTTAACATAGTTAATACTATTTGACTATGTTAGAAAAATTAATTTCCTGGCTCTACCACTGTCTGCACGGTTTGTTTTAGCGTTGGCCCATTTCATGGTTACACTTGGTTGACCAAAGGTATATGTATCTTTACATTTTCTAAAAGATGGACAAGTCATCGATCTCTATAAATCAAAACGTTTTATTTTCTGGCACAAAGGACAAAGTCATTTTTAATAACTACTTTTAAAACGGCCGCTTGTTTCTTTACGTATTGGTCATTTTTTGACCGATTTGTGGAAATCAGTTAAATAATTAAATAAGGTTGATCAGGTACTTGTTCACATTCGTCCTCATCTGGAAGTTAAGTTAGTGGTGGGACGAATTTGATATCTTGATATTCATTTTTTATTAGTGATCATAAAAGTTTGATGTTTAGAAACAGATAAATAGACATGAGTGAGTTTTAGGGTGCAAACGGTGGTGAGTCCGAGAAATGCTAAGAAAAATAATGAACGGAAAAAGATGGTAACCATAAAAAGAAAGCATTGTAGCAAATATTAAAATGGTGAAAATATAAACTACTTATTTTGATGAAGAAGATTGTCACTAGATTTTTTTTTTTTAAACAAAATGGTTGATTCTGGTCATTCAACTGACAAAATTAATAATTATCTTAATATAAATCTCAGTTCTACAAAATCATATGATTAGTAAAGTATTTCGAAATGGTGTATAAAATTCTATGATAAAAATCATGATGTCTTTTACTTTTACCTTATGAATACTCTTATCACATATTCTAACTTATTGATTACGTCACATATTGGAATTTTTGTTCAAACATGCGGCGGGGTAACTGATTGGAACGAACATCTATTAAATTAAACATCCTTCTCTAGCTTGAATTAAAAAATACTACACATTAACTAAATCAAAACATTTTTTTTTTGCTAAAAACTAAATCAAAACATTAATGTATATGCGTTTTGTTTTGTCAACATACGTTTATGTATATAACTATACATATATATATAATTTATTTAGTTAGCTGTAATATATGACCACTACTCTTAAAGACTGGAAAAGTGCTATACATAACTCAAATAATGTATCCTCAAGATTGAAGTCAAATCTTCTATTTACATAAATTATCGTTCATTAGTTGAATCCTTTTCTTTTTGTTTTGAACATTATCATTAGTTGAATCCTTGATTAGTCGCATACTTGCAACTTGCTCATGATTCTGGGTCGTGCTCATGAGTTGCCGGGTTAGTCATATTTCACAATAATACCTCGAACAATATAACGGAAATAGTTTACTTCTGTCAGAGTCTTTGATCATACAATTTCGAAAAGAAAAAAACAAATTTATAAATACTAATTGTAATGAGCTAGAAATATAGAAAAACATAGGTACAGTAACAAAAGAGTAACCATATTAAGAAAAAGTGGCTTAAAACAGCAAACCAGACTAAAAGCCCTTCTTCAAAAAAGAAAAAAAAAGCAAACCAGAGACTCATGAAGGATCCCCAGACGCCAAATGACAAGAGGGACGTCAGATCAGATGTAATCTTAAAACTAAGAAAACTTAGTTTTTTTTTTTTTTTTGATAAAGAACTAAGAAAACTTAGTTATAAACTTCATTCCATTAGTTCTTGATATTATTATAACAATTTTGTCTTTTTATATTATCCTTGTCCATTTTGAAAGCCCTATTTTTGCTTAGTCTATGAAAATTAAGAAACAGAAACATTTTGTTTAGATTGCAAAGTTAAGGAGTTGTGTCTTAGGGTTATAGTTAGTGTTTATTAACTAGTTTTCAATTAGGGGTTAACAGTTACGTTCTCTTTTCCAAAGCATTAAAAACTTTCAGCTTTCTATTTCAGGGTTTCAAATTTGAAATCTTTATGCCTCAAAAAACAAAATTTAATTTATATATATATATTTGCTCATGTCAATTGAAGGTGGAGAAGGAGTAGTAAAAAGAAAATGATGAAGAAGAGAAGAGAAAGATAAAAGGGAGGAGAAGAAAAAAATAAGGATGATGAAGAAGAGTAAAAAAGTAAAGGATGAAAATGAGGAAAAGGAAGAAAAAGATAAAAGAGAGGAGAAGAGGAAAACGAGGATAGGAAGAAGAAGAGTGTGAAAAAGGGAAAACGAGGAGAATGAAGAAAAGATGGAGATGAAGAATAAGAGGAAATTGATAAAAAGGAGAAAAAAATAGGAGTATAAATATATGATGATTTGGATGAAAAGAAAGAAGAAGAGAAGAAAATGAGAAGATGAAGAGAATAAAAGAAGATAAAAAAGTTGTAACATACTATATTATATCGATAAAATAAAATAGTATATTATATTATTTACAAACAAAACAAAACAAAAATATATACGCGTTATTCTATTTATCATATTTATATAGAATAGCATGCACATTTCTTTATTTCAACATTACTTATCAGAATTAATCATATATATATATATATTCGTTTTTAAAAAATCGGAATATGTTATGCATAAAAAATATATTTTATAAGTACGTTTCAAATTTAAATAATCATTTGATACTAAAAATAACGTAGATTAAAAAGAGGAATTGGAGAAAGAGTATAATGGTAATTAATATAGAAGTATGTAGAATAGTGATGGATTTTTTTATGGTTAAAATCTTAATTTAGTTTTTTAAAATAGTTATTGGCCCCAATTTCTCAAAAGAAAAAAGAAATCTACCTTTCAATTTCTTTTAGTCCACAGTGATGATCCATTTATTCTTATTTTATTAATTCTACTATACTAGTGAGTGCCTTTATTTATTTTTAATGTGAACATGTATTTTATCAAATAGAGGGAATAGACGTTTTATTTAACCATCTAACGGCTGTGGAACCGATTCTTTTACCATTATTTTGTTGTTCTATGTTATTGCTAAAGGTGAAATTTACTGAAATATTCACTTACAAGGTAAGAAAAGGAGTATAGTTACAAAAATACGTTCCGTAGTGCGTAATTCACAGTTTTCTGAAGTTGATACCCTTTTTACTTTGTTTTGTGATAGTAATTTTGTTGCATAAAAAAAACAAATATACTTCATGACCATTTTACCAACAAATTTTTTTTGGTAAAATCATTTCTTAGTTTCATTATATATTTGCCAATGTGCTACGTCTCATCTCCATTGGCACCAATATCAAGGAGAAAATTAATATGAAAAAGGAGCCAATATTTATTTTTATTTTGTGGAAGGGTTTTAAAAAAAAAAAGTAGAGCAGAACAAGGGAGCATGGGTCTAAATGTATTATCAAAAGTTGCATCTTGAAACAAAGGACAAATCCAACAACGGATCGTTAATGGCACTTCAGATTTTGTCGGCCCCAAAAGAAAACAATTATCGAATTTTTGTTGACAAAAACCCAAGATCTTACTCTACCTTTCGGTTACAACAGTATTGTATTACAGTTTTGAAATATGCCGACGAAGTTATATTTTCAATTAAAAGAAATAAAAAAGTCAAATTGGGAATGGCCAATAAGAGATGCGAGGAATCAGCAATTGGCATGTGAGTAAAAACGAAACACAAAGCAGACAAACTATTTGTGCTCAACACCGTCACGACCAATCTCCCCAGTGACTTCGTAACTATTTACACTTTCATCGCCTAAATCGCATCTCTTTTGACAAGTCAACACTCTTCATACACCTTTTCCTTTATAAAATGCATTTATTATTTAGTTTTTTGTTGCACCACCCCCAAATAATAAAAAAGTCAAATCTATATACGTTCCTCGTTGTTCTATGATAACAATAAATAATAAATAGAGACAGCTATCTAAAAAAGTTTACAAATATTTGTATTTTCCGTGTTTGACTTTTGTAATAATTCTGAATATTTCTCCTGTCCTTCATATTTAAACCCCAACCCTCCTTGTCTCTTCTTGCTTATTTATTATTCAAACCAATTCTCATCTCTTAAGTCTCAACTACTGCATTTTAAAGCAAAAGTTTCATTTGAGATTCGTTCATTCGGTCGATTTATTCATCAAGTTTTACTTATGGATCAAGAGATAGAGATTCCTACTTTTTTCTTATGTCCCATCTCTCTAGATATCATGAAGGATCCGGTGATAGTTTCTACCGGAATAACCTACGACAGAGATAGCATCGAGAAGTGGCTCTTCACCGGTAAGAAAAACTCATGCCCGGTCACCAAACAAGTCATAACCGAAACTGATCTCACACCAAACCACACTCTTCGCCGCCTGATCCAATCTTGGTGTACTCTCAACGCATCCCACGGCATCGAGAGAATCCCAACCCCTAAACCACCGATATGTAAGTCAGAGATCGAAAAACTCATCAAAGATTCTCCATCTTCACATCAAAACCAAGTCAAATGCCTCAAACGACTTCGTCAAATAGTATCGGAGAACACAACGAACAAGCGGTGCTTAGAAGCCGCAGAAGTTCCTGAGTTCTTGGCAAAGATCATCAGCAACTCAGTAGATACGTCATCGAATATCAGTGATCTGCCAAACAAGCTGGAGAATAGGTTTGATTCTTCAAGAAGCTTAATGGACGAAGCGTTAAGCTTACTCTATCATCTGGACGCATCGGAGACAGCCCGCAAGAGTCTTTTAAACAACAAGAAGGGAACAAATCTTGTGAAGACGTTGACTAAGATTATGCAACGTGGGATCTACGAGTCAAGAGCTTATGCGACTTTGCTTCTCAAGAAGATTCTTGAAGTTGCGGATCCAACGCAAATCATATTGTTGGAACGTGAGCTTTTCAATGAGGTGGTTCAGATCTTGCATGACAAGATCTCTCACAAGGCAACGAAATCAGCAATGCAGATCTTGATGATTATATGTCCATGGGGAAGGAATCGACATAAAGCTGTGGAAGCTGGAGCGGTGTCCATGATAATCGAGCTTCTTCTGGATGAAAGTTTCTCATCCCAGAGAAGGAGTTCAGAGATGGCGATGGTGGTTCTTGATATGTTATGTCAGTGTGCAGAAGGAAGAGCTGAGTTCTTGAATCATGGTGCGGCTATTGCGGTTGTGTCTAAGAAGATATTGAGGGTCTCTCAGATAACTAGCGAAAGGGCGGTAAGGGTTTTGCTTTCTATAGGGAGGTTTTGTGCAACGCCATGTTTGTTACAGGAGATGTTGCAACTGGGAGTTGTGGCTAAGATGTGTCTGGTGCTTCAAGTGAGTTGTGGAAACAAGACTAAAGAAAAGGCGAAGGAGTTACTTAAGCTTCACGCTAGGGTTTGGAGGGAATCACCTTGTGTCCCAAGAAATTTATATGCTTCGTATCCTGCTTGAACAGCATATTGATTAACTCTCTCATCCAATACAAAAAGTTCTATGAGAGTTATTCTTCGGATAAGTTCATTAAGAAAAAAAGAAGAAAATTGGAGTGGTTTTATTTTTGCTCAAATTCAGTTTTTCTTCTGCTTTTGTTATATATTTCAAAGGTTCATCATCATCATGTAGATAACAATGGGAAAATTCTAATTGTTATCAAAAGAAATAAATGGAATCACAAGTTATATGGCTATTGTTTCCCACTTGCTCGTTCATTATTGTTAAACTGTTTATTTGTATATGCTTCTATAGACTATATTGTTCATTTCCGTAGACCGTCTCTGTCAACTTTTCATTTTATCGAGTGGATAACCTAAAAGATTACATCATAGTTAATTTAAAGATATGGTTGCATCATGCTATCATGTGTAACGTGTCTGACCATTTATGTCCTGGAAGTAATAACATTGCCAACGTTTAATTAATTATGTCCGTATGTTCAACATCTTTAAGTCTCTAACCCCACTGTTGATTATTTTTGTATGGTTTCATTATATATCGACTTCGAAGACATGTATCATGCATTCACGCGACGACTAATTTCAATTTCAAAACATTTAAAGCTTTGATATCTCATTTGTATATTTTTTTTTTTTGGAACACACATGATTTTGTATCTTTCATATGTTCTTTTTCGTGATATACTAAAATCACTACACTTTTAGGTCATTCAGTTCAAAATTATTTAACACAAAAACGTGGTTAAATCATTTTCGAATAACACAAAAACGTGGTTAAATCATTTTCGAAAACTCAACATAAAATATACAGTTCAACGAGATCCGTATATCAATATCGGTAGATGAAAAAGGCAAAGAGATCAGAAAATGTAAACACCAAACTTAAAAACACATCTTGATAATAAACTTACCATCAATGTTTTGAATAATATATATATACATGAATTCAAAGCACGTAAATGTAATTTTATATAGCAAGAATCTCTGTATCTACTACATACCTCGGTTCTAGCAATCAGGAACATGGTCTTGGTGGGAACATGAGTAGAGTGTCGTTTTACGTGAGTAATTAATTTATTTTTCGGGGCTACTAGTTCAATATATATATATATAAAACACAGGTGATTTGGACCAAATACCAACTTGGAGGATGCGAGGTTCAACTTGCAACGTAAGATCACATTACAGTATCAAACTAATATTATCTCATCGACAATACAAACGAGGCCGGCTACTACTGAGAAAACCGTCTAGCATGTACCAGAGTGCGAGTTTACGTCTTGTCTCAATAATAAACCTGTATAACTTTTTAAAAATACCTATATTCAATTTGAAAGCCAATTTGAAAGCCAATTTTCAAAAGAAAAAAAAAATCCAAAGTCAGATCTTACGAGCAAGTTAGCAACCATGTCGCAAACAAAAATGAGTTTTAAAAACTACGATGCTGGTCCCTCCGTGCAAGAGTAGCAAAACCAGTGTTGTAAGATTCGGTCTACCCGACATATAGACGGCAATTAAATTGACTATAGAAAAAACAACTTTTCTAAAACAATTTTCCAAAAAAATCCACCCAGACACTAGCCCCATATATACATATATATACACACACACATATATATGTATATATATATATAATGTTTTGTAACAGAATATATTAAAGATCAAAGGGTTCGACGGTAAGATGATCGATAACAATCATAATTATATTCAACAATAAAAAATCCATAGATAAAATTCACTTGTTTTCCTGAAAGTTTGCTCCGACGAGTATAGCAATCACCGTTTATATACCCAAATGAAAACTTTTGGAAAAAGGCAGAAATGCCGATCGAGAAGCTAAGTTCAGCTAAACCAGTCATTAAACGAAAGAGAGCAGCTCTAGCACTAAAAATGTTGATCCCTGAGACTAGGTGAATCTCAAGCAATCCGGAGAGAAAATTGTTCAGTTGACACGATGGTGAGACGGTTGGTGCTATCATCATCTCCAATTCTATAGGTGTATTTGACATTGAAAAGTACAATATGGATAAAAATGTCAGAGAGAGTCGTTGGAGGGAAACATAGTACTGAAGCCTTAGACGCCTGAATTTGGAAGTAAAATTCCACTGTAGCAGACCATATATATTAGGACTGGGCAAAAAATCCGAATCCGAAGAACCGAACCGAACCCAATCCGAAAAAGTAGCACCGAATCCGAACCGAAATTGATTAAATATCTGAACGGGTTCAAAATTTTGGTATTTAAAAAACCAAAACCGAACCCGATCCGAACCGAAGTATTTCGGGTACCCGAATATATCCGAAATAGATATATATATATACCTAAATATATTAATTATTTTTAGATATAATGTATATCAAAAACATCCAAAATATATAAGATACTTTTAAGTTTTCCAAAATACTTGAAAAATATATACAAATAGTCAAAAGTAAATGTCTAAAATAGCTAAAGTATATTCAAAACACCAAAAATACATAGATATATATTGATTTTCTATCCAAATATTCAAAGAAAACTAATTTAAATGTTAGGTTTAGGTATTTTGACATATGTTATTCAAATTTATATGTAATATATTATTTTGCTTATAGATTTTTAAAAAATTAAAGTATATAATAAATTTTAAAATTTTTAAAATATTTTGAATGGGTTATCCGAATCCGAACCAAACCCGCAAAGATCCGAACCCAACCCGAACCAAAATTTAGAAATACCCAAATGGGGCTAAAATCTTTGACCTCGAAAACCCGAAACCCGAATAGATCCGAACCGAATCCGAATGGGTACTCGAACGCCCACCCCTAATATATATATATATATATATATATATATATATATATATATATATATATATATATATTGGCTCAGAGGGTACGAGGCCACTTGGATCCTGGATACACTTGACAATTAGTAAAGGGCTAAAGCCCATATCTTTAGAGGACGCCCATGCCTAAATGCGTGAAGCTGACCACCATATAGGAGATGGTGCGAGGACTACTACAGAGGACACCGACGAAGGAGACGGAGCACCAACTGGCGACAAGATATGCTCACAAAATCCCTGAAAATTTCCCAGGGGCTTGACAGAGAGGAGATACCCTACTTTAGAGGCGACGACTGCATTGGAACTATAGAGAGAGTTGGCAAGAGAGGCAGCTAACGAGGTGACGGTGATGATGTGCTGTGAAAACTAGGACGGAGTTGCAGTGGGAGAGCCGGGCATGAAGATTAGAGCGAGGAAGAAAGAAAGCAGAGCGCTCAAAGACTTGAATTAGATCTTAGAATAATATGAGAAAAATATCTATATGCAAAGAGATTTATTTTAGGAATTTTTAAAACTTATTAAACTTGTACTTAATGCTTGTCTGAACTAGTTAATTTTTAAATAGATTTGGAATTCTGTGATCTAAACATAGATAATTTCTGCAACAAAAATTGGATGACTTGAATATTATGATTTGAGTTCAAAACCAGTTCAAGAATTGTTCTTAATAAATCCTCAATAATATGTTTGATCTGCAATTCTTATTTAGCCGCGAATTTTTGTGAGTCTAGCTCTTTTTTCTATTAAACTTATGATCGTTACTTTGTTTTTTATTTGTATTAAAATTACTATAGTTTACCTTAATTCGAAAACTTAAATTTATTGAGTGATAAAGAATCTTTGTGAATTTGACAATTTAATACCACAGTGCACTTTTGAATTTACAAAGTAGTTTACAGGGATATAAGTGCTTGAGACCAGTGGCGAACTTACGTTGATTAAGGAGGAGGCAGTTGCCCCCACAATAATGAAAAAATATTTTTTTTTGCTTAAGAAACAGCAAATCCTTTCTAGCATAGTTGGTTTCAATTATGTGTTTGTCCCCCCTAGACCAAGGTTCAAATCCCCTTAAGCACCTTTACTTACCTTTTATTTATTTTATGCCCCCACTAAACTTTTTTTCTACATTCGCCACTGCTTGAGACTAAGCAACACGAAGCATCTGCAGAACCCGCAAAGAAGAACATGACGGAAAAGCAGCAAAGACGAAAAGGACCTCGACACTAGATATGACTGGAGATAGATGACAACGCCGGCGGGCTGAAACCATCACCAACATCGAGAGATGAAGTGAAAGTGGTTCTTGCTTTTTGTGCTAGAGAAGAGTTTCTAGAGCGAACTCAATGGATTACAATATAAACAACAATCATCTTTTTTTTTGGACAAACAACAATCATCTAAAATAATGCTTTTTCGCCTTACTCAACTCAATGGATTATAGACATTAGTCACATATAAAACAAATGATAACCGTCTAGCGATTAAAACTGTTGAGAGAGAATAATTAACAATTGACAAAATAAATAAACTTAGAAATAATTTTCCATTGCATTTAAGAAAAACACGCGTGACATACACGTAACTGTGTATATACATACATATGAACAGATGCATACCTATAAGTGTGAACGTATATAATAATTTATGATTAAGATTTAAGAAGTTTCAATTTATTTCCATGTAATGTTGAAATCATGTGTAAGGACGTTAAGTCGACAAGGAGACTTGGATAATTAGATCACATGGATGTGTTTTAACGTTTGACTCGGTTTTCTATTGTTTTTAAAGCGTTATTAACCATAACTTGTTTTGGAATCGGAGTATGATCTTGATTACCATAAATTCAGTTCCCATTAGGAAGAACGTCAGGGTATTTATGGT
Source organism: Brassica carinata (assembly GCA_016771965.1). Taxonomy (NCBI): domain Eukaryota; kingdom Viridiplantae; phylum Streptophyta; class Magnoliopsida; order Brassicales; family Brassicaceae; genus Brassica; species Brassica carinata. The sequence goes on from CM028688.1 coordinate 15,114,177, forward strand.
AAGCGAAACTGATCTTGATCTAGAATTATCAAGACAGCCTGCTTTTTGTTGACTTACTTTACCCAAAAATTTGTTGGGGTTGTCTGTGATGCCGGGTGGTTGTACCGGCCTGGTCTTTGCAAAGTAAGGTTCCAAACTCAGGGATGGGATTTATATAATTTTGTTTAGCCATATTATTCTGCATGTTTCTTCATATTTTCATTGCTGGGCATGGTTGAACAACAAAACATGCTTAATATAGCAGAAATATCTAATATGCAATTTGATATAAAATGGTTGGAAGGCCTAAATGTTATATTAGACGACTTGCAAGCCCAAAAACCTCAATCCGATCCGTGAAGGTTAAACAAAAATGATTATTTCTCAGAACAATTTCCTAGAGATTATGGATACAATATTTATTTTAGTTTTAAGTGTGTTGCATATAGTCATTTCATGAATCTTTTGATTATTGTTTTTATGAATCTTGGTTTTGTGTATTACAGAAACACGTTTTTTTATATCATAAATATTATGTAAGTACAGAAACTGTTTTTGATAACTTACATAAAAATGTTCATCAGTATCTATTATGTATTGAAGGAAAAACTCCATCATTTGTGAAACCATTCAACATAGTTTCACATGTTGTAGATAATTAGATTATATTGATATATTATCATTTATAGTATGATAAGATTATGATACATTAATTGTAATAAATTCAAATACTTATGATGATAATGATTAATCAACGATAAAATACTTATTAGTAAAAGTTCAAAAAGATACTTATTCGTAATTTTATTACATTATATTTCTTCACTTGGGTTTATATTATAGTTTCATTTAAACAATATGATATATATATATATAACCTATTAAAATAAAATTATCTATTCATATGGTTTTATAATCATTGTATCTTATTATAGGAAAAAAATTTAAACTTTGATCACAAAAGTTTATGTGAGACTTTTAACAGTTTTAGTAATTTATACTCGTTTTCAAAAATTCAAAATACAACATATACAAAAAATCTAAATTTTATTATATGATTAATTTAATTATGTAATTTATTTTAATAATAAAGAATTAAACAAAAATGACATAAATTATTCAGATTGTTAACAAATCTTTATTATTTAAAATCATTAATTGCCATATATATATTTTAGTCACATTAGTTAATTCTGTAGGTTTTATTTAAGAAAAAAATAGATGATAAATTTCAATTTAATAAATGAATGGTCTATAATAGACATACTATATAATATAACATTCTCTAGGAATTTATTTTTGAACTAAAAAAATTCTTAAGCCGCCAAAATTAGAATTCCAATTACATAACAACCCAGCAAGACACTTTTTTAATTAATACAAACTACGGGTTATAATTTTTTAAATGTTTCTCTATTAATACATACGAGATTTAAACATGTTATGATACTTTGACTTCAATTTATTTGATTATTTACCCACAGAAAAGAGTTGGAAAGGAAAATCTGAATGGGAGAAGGTGTTTCTTGAATCATGCGTGGTTATGGGAATTTGCAAGCATCCTCTGTGCGTCTTAACGTTTTTCTATGTACTTTTGTTTTTATAAAGTCCTCCTGGAAATTAGCTTACATGCATGAGATTATATCACCATTTTGGTAGCCTGTATTAGCAACCCTTGCATAAACTTATTGAACATAAATGGTAACAATTGTTTTGGAATAGTAGCATACATCAGAAAGAACTCTTACATCAGAAAGTACTCGTGCATAATCAGATTTGCTATTAATTCTACTAAATCTCCATTGCGTTACTCTCATCAACAACCATATTATCCATTTTGAGCCTGAACTCTCTTAGACTCTTCACCCACACAGTGTAACTCGAGTTACTCGCCAAAACATCAACGGAAACTTCCTTCATTTTCACCAATGTATCAGCATAGCTTTCAAACCCAACCATCTTTTCCCATAACAAAGATTGTCTCTGCGCATCGATACTCTCGCTTTTCATATCATCCAAACACTCTTTTGCTTCCTCCAGCTTAGCCCAAAAGCAAGTATCTTGCGTAGCGCTTGCATATCGAGTTCTCGCACCCTTCTCTTTATGAGGCTCTACTCTTTCTTTCCACCACTTATCTATCTCTACGTACCTTTTGGGTCTATTCCCATTCTCCATGTAGTGACCTTTAGTCCTTGAATAATCGTATTTGTAGAAGTATGCAATGTCAAGTGGTTCGGCTAAGAGTTGGTAAAACTGGGATGCGAATACCCATTTCTTTCCGAGATGAAAATCAAAAGGTAACTCATTCTTCTCCAACATTTTTATCACACCATCCCAAAACTTAGCTAGCAATACGCGACTCTTGATCACCCTTATCTCACTTTTTGACATTACTTTGAAGTTGTCGTAGTAACCGAGCTGCATCGGTGATGCGTCGCACCTGTCTTTGTACCATTGAATATCTAGTCTCCATCGCACGACATTAGCAAGCTCATTAGCTAACTCACTTGATCTCAATATCGGTGCACGAGTAATTGTTGTCGCGGCTTCTATGCATTCTTTCGCTGATACATGACTCGGGTGATCAATATATAATCCTAGAGATTCTACGGCTAATGCAACACCATTTTGGTAGCAATTGTCTAATATACTGCCACCGTGAAAGCTTCTAGATATGAGAAACTGGTGAGAGAGTGTAGACACGTAATGTTCGTACCTTGGACGTTCTTCAATGTTTGGAGTTCCTGTCGAGTTGAGTATAAGGAACATCCTACGAACTGAAGCAGCATTGTCTAAGCAGACACCTCCATTGTCGGAAGAGAAGAGAAAGGTTCCAAAGGGCCAGAGATCATCATTTCTTCGGGGAGCGAGGTCGTGGATGGAGACCACGTTGCAGAAGTTGTGCGCTAAACGTGAACGGGATATGGAGGAAGAGAGAGACTGGTTTCCGAGCAAAGGAGAGCCGAAGGTGATGCAGAGGAGGCGGAAGGATGGCTTCGAAGGTTGTGAGAGAAGCGCAAGTGCGGTGAGTGCGGCCACTGCGCCACCAGTTGAATGTCCGGTTATTACCACCTGTTTTCTTTCTTCCATTTCCAATCCTTGTGTGATCTGTTACATTTATAAATTTTGGTTGGTTTAGTGGAAATCAGTAAGAACTAATGTGATTATAGCTAGTCCATATTCTATATGACCTTCTGATTAAATGAACAGTTTTCTCTACTAATGTAAACCGATTTAGAGAATGGTTTGACTAGTGGTGCACAAAACTGATACAATCCGAACCTGAGGAACCAATGTTAATAAGACAAATGAATGAAAGAGACTTGATTTCATAATAATGATCAGCTAAAGGTAACTTGATCTCTCTCACTTTAGTAAGCGTTGGCTCAGTTTGAAGTCGTGCTTGTGGTTTCTCTTAATACTGTATCTATCTCATAGTACTAGGTTTATAAGCTTTCAGTTTAGTGTCAACGTTTTTTAATACTTTTGCTTCTAATGTTATAGGGGAGTCACAGACATGGAGAAGTAGCCGGTGCTAATTGATGTCTTACTATTTTTATGGTTTGTTATTACTCATCAATATCATTCAAGATCTTCAAATCCTATATATCAAAAGAAAATACAGAGACAAAAAAACGAGTATGCGATGAAAAAGGAAAAAATGATATGCTGCCAAGTTACACATTTCATGGATTTAAAAGTTGTTTAGTGGCTTGACCCAAAAAAAAAAAAAAGAAAGTTGTTAGTGGCACACGCAAAACTACTTTAGAGGCGTGTGTGTTAGCAATTTAGCATAAGGCTGCCATTAACAATACACTCAAACCTTTAAACATTTTTGAAAATTTAGCATAAGGCTGTCACTTGGGCGGACGTTGCATCTAAACCAAAAATTAAATTTCACTTGTCTGTCAGATCCGAAGTACGACAATGTCATGCTATATAGTGGAGATTATCATATGCACGAATATTTCAGGAATTTTCTTGTAACAAAATATTACTTTATTTATTTATGTATTGTCTATTGCCTCTAGCTTTCTAGGGGTTGGTGGTGATATTCTGAAACAGACACTTTTTCTATTTGGTTTTGAAAGACTGAGATAACAGAGGCTGCTTTGGTCATCTTTTTGCTTTACCAATCTAACACAAAGATTTAATTCCTGACTATTCAATGATATTTGCATATAAAAATAGAATAAAGAGAGGTAAGAAAAAGAGAAAACAAACCTGTGACTGAATATGGAGAGCCGAGGAAACAAAGAGGTCACGTATTGCACCGTTGACCATAGGAGGAGGCTCATCGGATGGTAATGATGTGGGCAAGGCCGAGAAAAATCCACCTTCGGCAACTTCCAGGACCACTAGATTATCCGGTTGAGTTATCTCCACCTCCGGTAAAGCAACGTACATAATTCCGGCGATGTTTTGGATCTGAATACTCCTTGATCGGTCAGCGACGTGGCATAAACTCCATGAGTCAGACCATAACGGAGTCGCCATCATGAATGAAGCTTGTAACTCGCTTGTCTCGAATCGGCACTCTTCCATGGCTGGAGTTGACTGACTTACTCGCGCGTTGTAGTATCGTAGTTAAAATTGACTTTTTAAATAGAAAGAATTTTAAGGAAATTTCACATATAGTTGCAAGCTTCTTTCCTATGTATTTTCGTGATGATTTGCCTTTTGCTGGGTCGTTGCCTCTCTTGGTCTCCTTTCTTTATCAACATGATAATTCTTCTGTTTTAAAAAAAAACAAAAAATAAATCATTGAATAAATACACTGGAGGGTCCATTTCATTTACTTTAATCATTATGGGCATTGTTTAGGACAAAATAGAGTAGAAGATGCCAACCAAGAGCAAAAGATTTGATAATACCTCCGCTAACATGAGAATGGTTTAGACTCAAAACATATATTGCAAACTCTAGCAACTTTTGAAATGTGATGAATTGTGATAAACTCAACCTATATATATACATATGTGATATATATGTCTATCACTGAGATATTAAAGTTTTTCTTGCCATGGATTTAATGGAGCCAATAGGTTTCATCTTAGGATGTTACTAATTAAATCTGGCCCATATAAGGCTTACACGCTAGCCTCAGCATGACTTGAGGAGACACTTTTTTTTTTTTGAAACTAGACTTGAGGAGACTTAAACAAATCAAAAAGGGGTTGAGGCATTGGAAGATGAACAATGATGAAACAAGCTATCCTCTGAATCCCTCAATGCCAAGAAAATATCAACTCTGAATAATGATCGTTCTAAAGCTACTATATTAAGTAACCTTGTACTATAAGGTTTGATGTTTTCTTCTGTATCCTTCTATGGATGATATATAAACAATCATGTTCAGTTCTAGCTAAAACGCGATTATAGACGTTTTGACTCTCCTGGTGCTTTTGTTACATTAACTTAGTCGTCTTCCAGAGTCTCCTTTCCGTATCACATATATTTTTTTTAGCACACAATTTTACTAGACTTACAAATCAATTAAGAGAAAACCCTGAAAGCTATTCCATTCTCTTTTTATCAGTGTTTGGACTCGGATGGGTGAAGGACAACACAAAATGCAAATCATAGATTTTTAACGGAAAATGCACATCAGATGTTGAGTACAACAGTGTTAGGACATATATTTTCTTTTTGTTTTTTCTTTGAGTACTAATGATGTTAGTCAATCAGTCTATATTTTCAGAGAGCAATCATAACTTGAAAAGTCATGGATTAAGAGACTATACAGCAGATTATTTGTCCTTAGAGGCTAAAAAAAAATCCCCATGACTTTTCAAGTTATGGTCTCTCTCAGAAATTATCGATCATTCCATGGTTGATCTGCTATATCAAGGAATTACCATCTAAACTAATCTCCAGGTTATATATTTTCCTCAAGATGAAATCAGCATGATTCTTTTGATGAATATATGATTTAACCTTAAGGTTCTCAAGCCATTACATTAGAGCATCAGCAACGCCGATACTCATGGTTCGATAATCCATGTAAGTTTTTTTAATTATTTTCTTTTTCAGTTTTTGTTCTTTTAAAAAGCAGTCAATCGCGGACTTCCACGTGGCGATGGAGTCCATGCCAGTAACGTGTTTGTCAGTAAAACGATCCTTAGCTAGAGATTGCAAGAGACAAAGTTGGCACAGATTCTTAAATTGTTTGGACTCCATAAATTATTATAATAATTTAATTTTAAGGATTTTTGGTTAAGAATCAGCGTTGCTGATGCTCTTAGCATTAGCAGTCTCTAGGAGTCTCTAGAAGAGTTTCTAACAACTAAAAATGAGAAGAAAAAAGGTGAAAAAAAAATCAATAATTTTATTTTTACATAGTCTTGAGAGATTATATTACCATATAGCAACTGTTTAATGGTTCATTTTATTTAAAATATAATTATATAGTAAATATCATTTTTATAGTTTTTAAGAGACTAGTTTAATATCTTATCACTATCGATGCTCCTAACTCTCTAAACGTTATAACAATTGTCAGTTTGGAAAAGAAAATAAAATATTTTAAAAAGCAGTATTTCTAAAATTTGGTAGTTATACGATGCATCTTTTTTTTTTGAACAAACCATTTCATAATCATAACTTAAAACTGAGTCACTCCACGAGGGGAGACATTACAAGAAACACGAAGGCCTGACTTTGCCAAAGAGTCAGCAACAACATTTCCGGCACGGGAGATAAAAGAGAAAGAGATAGACTCAAATCTAAGGCTCAGCACCCTTATATCAAACAGAATACTCTGTAGTTCCAGGGAGTTCGACGAAGAGTTGAGGAGGCTAACAAGAGACTTCGAGTCAGAGAACACGTTCAACTGAGAGAAACCATTATCGACTGCATCCAACAGAGCAGCCTTTACCGCGAGTGCTTCTGCCACCAGAGGAGAAGTCACATGAGAGCGGTTCGAGGAACAGTGTCTTACGGGGACACCAAGGGGGTCAGAAACAACCCAGCCCTGTCCACTAAGACGTGAAGCAGGATCCCACGCACCATCTGTGAAGCAGCAATAACCTGCAGTTGAGGGAGCAATAAGGTGAGTTGTGGGGGGAGGACGAGCACAATGAGGCTCATGGTCACGGCTGGCCCTACTGGCTTTTTCCCATACACGGGCATCATGAATAGCCTTCAGTGCCACCTCTGAAGCCGTCCAAGCTTTGTCTTCAAAGATAAATAGGTTTCTACTCTTCCAAAGATGCCAATACAACCAAGGATATAGGGGAGTACTTGCAAGACCAGTGGGCGGTAAATTGATCATCTTTGTGTTACTGAGTAGCAGTTCACTCAGGGAACTAATAGAATCAGCAGTGGGCTTAAAGAGAGCTGGAGTTTCCTGCCAAACCTGTACCGCAAAAGGACAAGATAGAAGGAGGTGAAGGGGAGTTTCCAGAGCACCGCAGCGTTTACAGCGAGGATCCGCCTGCATTCCACGACTTTGAAGTAAAGAGCCCACTGGGAGCGCACCACTCTTAGCACGCCAAAGAAAGTGTCGTAACTTTGGTGCTGTATTGATGTTCCAGATACACTTCTTCCAGGGGAAATCATCGAGGCCTGGAGGGTGCAATTCGAGGCGAGAGTTTGCATATCCAGATTTTGTCGTAAACGTTCCTGATTTGTCAAGGAGCCACACTAATTCATCTTCCTTGTTTAAGGAGCTTGGAATGATTTGTAAAATGAGATCCTCATACTGAGGCAGATGCTGACGGATCGCCGGTAGATTCCATGTGCTTGTCTGGGGCGAGATAAGGTCAGAGACTCGAAGGTCTTGGTTATCCCTGGTTGGAGGACCCATAGGACATAAAGGAGCCGTGGGAGAGAGCCAGGGGTCAGACCAAACCTTAATTGTCTCGCCATTTCCAACACTCCAGCCTAGACCTTTAAGCAACAGGTCTCTTCCCCATAAGATTCCTCTCCAGCCATGAGAGGCAGAATTTGGACTTTGACAATCAAGGAAAGAAGCTGATAGAAGATACTTTCCCCTTAAGGTTTGGGCAAGTAAGGACTCGGGATCATGGATTAGGCGCCAAGCAATCTTTGCCAAGAGTGCTTGATTGAAACATTCAATGTCTCGAAATCCAAGGCCCCCCATGTTCTTCGGTAGTGTAATTTTAGACCAAGAGACCCAACACATTTTCCTCACACTTGGCTTAGCGTCCCACCAAAAGCGAGTGAAGACCGATTGGATTTGTTTGCAAAGGGACGCCGGAAGCCTGAAGCACGACATGGCGTAGGAAGGAATAGCAGTCAAAACTGATTGCAACAGCACTTGTTTCCCTGCACCCGAGAGGTAGCGAGACGCCCAGCTGATAGCTCGCTGCCGTATACGATCAATAATGCTGTTGAAAATGTCCCGCTTTTTACGTCCAAAATGCTCGGGGAGACCTAAGTATTTGCCAATCCCTCCCTCCCTCTCGATACCCAGGGATAGTTTAACTCGATCCTTTGCAAGCAGGGGCGTTTTGGAAGAGAAAGTAATGGCTGACTTGGTAGGGTTAATGCACTGACCTGACGCCTTCTCGTATCGAGCTATTAAAGCCAAGAGGTTTGCACAACTTGTCGGGTCCGATCTGGTGAAAAACATAGTATCGTCCGCGAAGAGGAGATGGTTGATCGGAGGACTAGAACGTGCCACTTTTACACCTGGTATGAGCCCCGCCTCCTGAGCTTTCATACACATTCCCGATAATACTTCCGTGCATAGGATGAAAAGATACGGCGAGAGGGGGTCCCCTTGACGGAGTCCTCTCGAGGGTATCACTCTTCCTTGTGGACCATCATTGATTAGGAATGAGTATGAAACCGAGGATACACAGGTCATCGTCCAAGAGATCCATTTCTCGTTGAAACCCAATCTCCGCAGCACAGCTTCAAGAAAGGTCCACTCGATGCGATCGTAGGCCTTGCTCATGTCCGTCTTCACGGCCATTGAACATCGGACCTTGGCCTTTGAGGTGCGGAGATAATGTAGGACCTCGTGAGTGATGAGAACGTTGTCGCCAATTGCTCTCTTGGGCACAAAAGCTGATTGATGTGGAGATATAATTTGCGGAAGCAAAGGTTGAAGGCGACTGGTGAGGATCTTTGCGATAATCTTGTAATGAGTAGTGCACAAAGCAATAGGTCGGAAGTCAGAGACCTTCCGAGGGCAGGAGACCTTTGGAATGAGACGAATGTGGGTTTCGTTTTGTCGGCGGTGGAGATGACCAGTCTCAAAGAAGTCTCGGATGTCCCGGTAGATATCCTCGCCGATAATGTCCCAATAAGAGTGATAAAAACCGGCAGAAAAACCGTCCGGCCCCGGAGCTTTGTCCGCGTGGATGGCATAGACAGCCCGACGAACTTCTTCCTTGTCTGGTATAGAAGACATAAAGAATGTAATATAACAAACTATTTCGTTTTGGTTCAAATTAAACCCACATTCATCAAAAGCTGGAAAGTAAGCAACACAAACGTTTCAGTCACTCAATTTATACCAGTCGAGTTCGTTAGCTAATCCAATGCAATCATTCCACCACAGAAGCGCGAAAGAATTGTCTTGACACAATACAAGACATAACGAAAACGTATCAAGCAGACTTCATCAGCTGAATTGCTAATGAATGAATAAAATTTCATACCGGTAATTACATAAATAATTAACTAATATATAAAAACTAGACCTAATCTATTTATAACCAACTGGTTTTAATTTGGAAGCTCATGATAAACCTAATTTTAACATAGTATTATAGCTATCCGATCACTCCACAATTACTCGTGTTTGAATGTGAAGGAGAGTTAATGAATAACTGAAGCACACATCGGTATTTAGAAAAATAATTAACTAACTGAAAGTTTAATAAAATGACACAAATTTATCGTGTTATTACTAGAATAATTCATATTTTTTTGAAAAATTATTAGAATATTTTTCTGGTCAAAAATGTTTATGTCCACAGTTACAAAAAAAATATTACCAAAATATCCTTGACATTTGATCGTTGGCAAATTTATTTTCAAAAAAATAAATCTATCGAATAATAAGTTTGTTTATAAAATCTGTATAAAAAAAAAAATCTTCCGTTAAAGTGGTATCAGATTTTCTTAGAAACGTCAGACCTTGGTCTTGAATCCTTTCCTTTCTTTACTTCATGATTTGCTATGCTTCACTTATTCTAAGCTCGTCTTCATAATTCTTTACTCTGTCCACCATTGTCCCTTGAGTGTCCTCTTTAGTGTCGCCACAATCATCTTTATATATCTTCACTTGAATGATACACAAACACAATAAAAACATCTCATCCCGTCCTACGGACGGACTAGCCATAGTTTGGTATATACAAAAGTATTTTCGTTTATATATCATAAGATCAAAATTTAGAACTAATTATAAAATATTATAGATCTAAAAAAGCTATTAATTGGTCTTTTGGTTTAATTTTGTACCTTCTAGAATAAAACGAAAAAATGATGAAAACAAACAAATCGTTGAGCAAAAAAAAAACTAATATACACTAACACAACATGAATCATATGTTAGAAACTACTACCATTAAAATATTAGAAATAAACAATGAAGAATTGCAACTCCCGTCTTATTTGTCCACGGCTACTAATACTTAATTCGAATTATAAATTCTTCTAGTTTACCTAATTTCAATACATCACATTCATAGTCTCATTCACCTTCCTGGAAATTCTTGTCTAAGTTATTCATTGAGCTATTACAATTCAAACCGACCAGTTCAAACAATCAAACCCACCAAGATAGGAGACATTGTACAAATTTCATAAAATCTGACTGATTCAACAGATAAATATCTGGTACTCTACCTGGTTCGGTTAAACCAACATAACGGTTTAGTAGTTGAGATACGCGTTTCAAAAGGCAAAAGCTTTTAACATATATCCTTCTTTTTTTGACAAATGCACTTTCTAATTTCGTAACCGCGTTTCAAATGGCGACTTTTCATCTCTACTCGTTCAATTATATATTCACATACAACAAACCCAACTTTGATCAATGATTTTTATTCCAAAACTCCTTTGAATTTTCAAAATTAATATTCCAAACCCATCAACCATGAACGATCTTCTCTCCCGCTCTTTCAACCGCTCCGTCTCAGACGGTTCATCACCCCCTCACTCACACAACATCGAGATGCCGAAGGCTAAGTACTCCTCCGGGGGAAGCTGCCGCGGTGGAAACAACCTCGACAAGTTCTTCCTCGACGTGGAGGAAGTGAGCAGCGATCTGAAAGAGCTCGACCGCCTCTGCCACAGCCTCCAGCTGAGCCACGACAAGAGCAAGACGCTCCATAACGCTAGAGCCGTCAAGGAGCTCAAGGACAAGATGGACTCCGACGTCTCGGCGGCGCTAAAGACGGCGAAACGCGTGAAAGAAAACCTCCAGGCACTTGATCGTGCCAACGAAGTGAACCGGAGTTTACCGGAAAGCGGACCGGGTTCGTCCTCTGACCGGCAAAGGACGTCAGTGGTTAATGGGCTAAGGAAGAAGCTGAAGGATGCGATGAACAGTTTTATGCGAGTGAGGGAGACGATCTCGACGGAGTACAGAGACACGATTAACCGTTTGTACTTCACCGTCACCGGTGAAAATCCCGACGAAGATACCGTCGATCGCCTAATCAGCACAGGTGTTAATTTTCCTCCGATTATTTATTATTTTTTTAGTTATTTCAAATTTCAAACAGCCAGAGAATAGCGTAAGGTTGTTAATTATTACTACGTTTAAAAATTTGTTATTGTTTTATGATTCTAGTTTAGTATTAATTTATTTTTATTTTTCATTAAATTAGTAAAAAAAATAAATATTATATTTCTTAGTCAAATGAAAGAAAAACTAAATATTTAATCATTTTATTACTTTAAACGAATTTTTTAGTTTAAACGAAATTATTAGTTAAATGAGTAAAACTTAATTATTTTTAATTTAATATTTTATAAACATGATACTGATGAGATTTTTTTTTTTTTTGAAACACTGATACTAATGAGATTTAAATTGAAATTACAAATATTGCAGGAGAAAGTGAAACGTTTTTGCAGAAAGCGATACAAGAACAAGGTCGAGGTAGGATCTTGGACACTATAAACGAGATACAAGAGAGACACGATGCAGTGAAAGACATTGAGAAGAGTTTGAACGAGCTGCATCAGGTGTTTCTTGATATGGCCGTGTTGGTTGAGCACCAGGGTGAACAGCTCGAGGACATTGAAAGCCACGTCAAACGAGCTAACTCGCTTGTTCGGTCTGGTGCGGACAAGCTAGTGAAGGCGCGGTTCTATCAGAAGAACACGCGGAAGTGGACTTGTTATGCTATTTTGCTGTTGATTATTATTGTGGTTTTAGTTGTGTTGTTTACTGTTAAGCCTTGGGAAGATAATGGTGGCGGTGGTGGTGGAGGTTCAACCCGCCAAGCTGCTCCGGTGCAAGTTCAGCCACCTCCACCTCCAGCTCTGACCCGGCGGCTACTTCGTTAAAATCTTTTTTAAAAAGAATTATATCGAGGCTTATGCATGTGGCCTCTGCTTTTCTTTTGGAGTTTTTTTTTGTGCAATGTTGTTTAATTGGTTCTTGTGTATATATATATCTAGTACGATCATCACATAAATTATTTACCTGGTTATAAGTATCCCAATAATTAAAAATATCATGACTAGCATTTTGATATGTATCTTTGCAAAAGAAAATCACATCCTGATGTTGAAATTCACAGTCAAATTTAGGTTGCCCCATTCTCTGTAAGGCAAGAAAAAGTCAACAAAACGTGATATTTGAAAGAAAAAAAAAACATCATTAAAAGATAGTAAATTTTTTGACATATATTAATGGGCCGTATGAAAAGCCCATTGTAAAACAGAACCCAAGCGGAAGACAAGAAAAGAGGGTTGTTGTGTTGTGTCGTGCCAGTCTCTCTGTTTCGTCTCTCAAACAAATGGCGTCATTGAGGATGATAGGCAAGTCAAAATCGAGAATCTATTTCGTCTGTTTCTTTATCTTCCTTCTAATGCTCAACGATCCTTTGTGAAATTGTGACTGACTTCTTTAACTTTCTGTCTTCTTAATGTGTCTGCGTAAGATCAGACATAGCCGTTAACTTCACAGGTTAGTTACAGCATCTCGCAAAAACACTTTGTGACATTCTTCAGATCAAATTTTGTTCTGATCACGTTGAGAATTGGTCGAATTCACAACAGATGGGATGTTCAAGGGAGTTTACCATGGAAAGAACTGTCATCTCCCGGACATTGCGACCGTCTTGAACCGAGCTTGGTCTGCCGGAGTCGATAGAATCATAGTTGAGAAGTCACTCTTATCGCTTCCTGTATAAATCAATTTAAATTTCTCAAAAATTCCAATGTTCTTGAACAGGTAACTGGTGGGTCATTGGAAGAATCAAGAGAAGCTCTTGCAATTGCAGAAACTGATGGTTTGTTTTTTATTGACTTTCTGTTCTTATTTCCCTCGAAGTTTCTGTCTTTAGATGTTTTTTTTACTTTCTTACTGTGGATTTACACTTGCAGCAAGGCTGTTCTGTACGGTTGGGGTTCATCCAACTAGATGCAGTGTTAGTGTCTCTTTCTTCTTGAGTTTCTCAGTTTAATATGTAACTAGATTCTAATCTTCTTCTTGAATCATTCTTTAATGTCACATTAGGAGTTTGAAGAGAGTGGTGACCCGGAGAAGCACTACCAGGATCTGTTTTCATTAGCCAATGAAGGAATGCAGAAAGGGAAGGTGCTGTTTCTTCTCATCTAATAGATAAACTTGAATTGGTTATCGGTTTCGTGCTTTGTCTCACTTTCTGATTAGTTTAGGTGGTAGCAATTGGCGAATGTGGATTGGATTATGATAGGCTTCAGTTCTGCCCTGCTGATATCCAGAAGAAGTAAGTTAGATCATCATAAATGAATCTTTCATATGTTTGATTGTTTCTTTTCTTACAATATCTTATTTGTTGTCTTCTGTGAGAAAAGGTATTTTGAGAAGCAGTTCGAACTAGCATATGCTACAAAGCTGCCTATGTTTTTACATATGCGAGCAGCTGCTGCTGATTTCTGTGAAATCGTTGAAAGAAACAAGAACAGGTGAAACAAAACTTGTACGCTAATGTTTTCTCATGTCTGTCTTGATTCATACTCTATAATCCACTCTCAGGTTCACTGGAGGGGTTGCTCATTCGTTTACGGGTAGTGCATTGGACCGTGATAAGCTTCTTTCTTTCGATAAAATGTACATTGGTAAAGACTTCCAGTAGATTGTGTATTAATGATAAAGACTGCTCTCCTTGGCGTATCTCTGTATTTTGCTCATGTGATTCTATTTGTTAGGTGTGAATGGCTGCTCGTTGAAAACAGCAGAGAATCTTGATGTAATGAAAGGAATACCGGTAGAGAGGATGATGATCGAAACCGACTCTCCATACTGTGAGATCAAGAACACACACGCCGGGATGAAGTTTGTAAAGACGACCTGGCCTTCCAAGAAGAAGGAGAAGTATGATCAAGAGTGCATTGTCAAAGGCCGTAACGAGCCTTGTTTGGTTCGGTGAGCGTAGTTTCCCCCTTCTCAAATCCATGAATATACATACATTCTTAAAAACTCTTTTCTTATTTCTTGTCCAGGCAAGTTCTTGAGGTGGTGGCTGGCTATAAAGGAATTGGCGATATAAATCAACTTAGCTCAACCTTGTACCACAACACTTGCAGGCATGTTCTCTCAACATTATCAGAGTTAGTCCATTGTCGTAGTGAAGCTTTTGTCCTGATGGATTTGTTTATATTTCTGCAGAGTTTTCTTCCCTCAGGACTTAGATTCTGCTGCAGATGCTCTGCTTTCAGGTCACCAGAATACCAACTAGCAGATGTCACTACAAAAAATATTTTTGCATTTCTCTGGAAGAAACATTACACCATTTAATGGAAGAAACATTTTTGAATAAGATGACAGCCAATCTCCCCTATTCTTTATCTCATATATTATCTTCTTCTCTGACCTCAATAGAATACAGCAAGATATTGTGCGTTTTGCTGCTTCATGTACTGATGTTTGAAAGCACCTGACTGCTCTCAAGACTGCTTCCCTCTTCTGTCACAGAAGGACGAGACACGGTGGCTCTCTCCGAAGCAAAATTTAGCCTCAGTTCTCTCCCTTCAACTTCCTAAGAACCAAAACCAAAACAAAGTGAGTCTCAAACCCCAAATCACCAAAACCAAACAAGAAAGAGCAAAGAAAGCCTTACCACGCCATTCATGGCAGTCATGGCAGACTGAAGGTCTTGTGCTGATTCAAAAGAGACGAAACCAAACCCCCTAGACCTCCCGCTATCTATTTCATACACGACCTTAGCACCAAGCACACCAGGTTGGTCTGCAAAAGCATCTTTCAGACCCTGTGAGGTTAGATTCCAACCAAGGTTTCCTGCATAGAGCTTGTGAGGACTGTCAACGTAACTCCGTTTGCTATCACGGATCTTGGCTCTCATTACTTCTCTCTCTCCGCCTCTTGGCACCTCCGGGAAGTTCACTCTCACCGTTCGACCACCAATTTGCTACAGAACCAAATCAGAATCATAAATTGATCAAAGAGATAGTAGTAGCACAAGATGATGAGAGCTTGCTTACAGAAGTGTTGAACATCTGAATAGCTTCTTTAGCTTCTTCAATGCTTCCCATTGTTACGAATCCAAACCCTCTGCTTCGGTCAGTGACTTTGTCGTACACAATCTGCAACAGAGGACAACAGATTTAAAACAAATCAGACAGAACTTAAAAGAGATTCAGACAGAACTTAAAAGAGATGGTAAGAAGATGAACCTGAACATCTACGACAGTTCCAGCTTGTCCGAAAAGCTGGGAGAGCTCAGAAGAAGTGATTGTGTATGGTAAGTTTCCAACGTACAGCCTCCCTTCCCCACCACTCTCACTCTCATCTTCGTCGTTTTCTGATGATGCCGTGATTTCTTCTTCGGTATCGGCGGCGCAGGAGAAACGGTGGCGACGGATATTGGAATGGAGGGATAGCGGATTAGGGAAATTGGCGACGAGTTTGAAGGATTTTGGTGCAAACCGATAGAAGACTCTGAAATTGGAGAGGGAGGATGAAAACGGGTTAAAGGCTGCGGCGGATACAGCCACGGCGGAGGAACAATAGGCTGACGACGACATTTTCTAGGAGAGACTGATGAGAAGGAAGAGAAAGAAAAGAGAGTGGATAAGTTAAAATTTTCTATTTTCGGTTAAAATTCGGTTTAATTGGTAGTTTTTTATTGATTTGGTTTGACCATCGGTTAAGCCAGTGGAAAAAGAATGAACGTCCAATGGAAACATCTTATCTAAGAATCGGTTTTTAGTTTTTGTTAATTAAAAATTAAGAGATGGTTTTTATATTACAATAAAAAAATCCATCCTAAAAACCCTATAATAAACATGGTATAAGTGCAGTACGATGAGACATAAAATAGAATCGGCTTAATAATTTGATGGGTCTTTAGATAAATAGATTTTAGACCCTTAAAACAAATATTTATTTATAAATTATGAAAATATGTATTTATATAGTGTTTTTGAATTTTAAGTAATTTTTTATATAAACAAACATATATTAAAAAACATCTGGACTTTTAACTAAAGTATTAAAAATGGAAGGACATAAAATTGAACTCTTAGGTAGTCGCATCGTTTGTCCCCCACTTCAGCCGGCCCTGATCAGAGAGACCACCGAGGTATGCACTCTTGGCTTTCCTTATATGTGTGTCATGTATATTGTTGCTGATGCTACTGTGAGTACCATTGCTGAAACCAAGTACTAGACTTTAAGAGTTCATGCAATGTCTCAGATTTGGCATTGACCAAGACAAATGATTTTCAAGCTCCCATTTCTATCTTGTTTCCCCGTTGTCATCTCGGCAGTGGCGGCACAAAGATCAAAAGAATTCTCTATTTTCTAAACTATCAACTGATGTTTTCCAGATAACCAAACAAGATGATTTTTTCTGAAGAAAAGGAACACTAATCCCTTTTAAAACGATTCTTTCGTTGACAAAAAAAATAATTCTTTCTGTCGAAGATGTCACTCCTTTGATCGTTTCTTTATATATATATATCTAGGAAATGGATAGCACATGAAAATAACTGATTTGGTCAGTCAATCTGCAAAAATTCTCTCAAATTTGTGCAGAACAATACGTTAGTTTTTTCTCAAATGCATAGCAAAGTTTCCATATGCCTGTATTTAGATGCCGGTTGTCACTTGTGACTCGTACTCTCGAGTCTGGTCACTGGTTTTGACAAACCCAATATATGCCTTGGCCTCGTAAAACATCTTCCCAAGAGAGCTTTCTACTGTCAAAAACTTATATTTGAAAAGTGAAAAGTCCTGGAAAGCTGATTTACTAGGTGAAGGCATATAGAAAACTAAAGCTGCTTTTGATTTCTTCTTCCTCTCTTTTATTACTAGAGCTTTTAACTCCACGGCTGATACTTTGGCAGAGTTTGCTGTGAGTAGTCAGGCTACTATGTACAAAACTTTCTTATTAAATCGAATCATCTTGTTGTTCAAAGAAAAAAAGGTTTAGTTAGTTCAGTTCAAAACAATTAAATTTATAATTGAACATATATTGCAACCAGCCAAAAATGATCATTTACATTATTACTTGATTCTGTTCACAAATTTTTCACATGTTTACAGAATTATAAAATTTTATCATGTCCGGATTTAATTTGACATCTCACTGACATGTGTGAAATTGTGAACCAAACATTCTGCATGCTACCTCCATCAATTTCCCTGCAACATAATACAAAATCAGTTAGAAATTATTGTTTTTTTTTTGTTTTAGGAAATTATTATTATCCCAAACAATTTGTTTTTCCTAATGACAATGTTTTGAACTAACAATAACAAGAAAAGAACTTTTAAAACGATTTACTGTAACTTAATGTTCAAATAGATATATTAAGAAGGAAAACGAAGCCATGAACCAGAGCAAACTGTCTCTATCAACCAAAATGACTCCCAACTCCGCTTTTGAAAAAGAAAATAAGCACTTTGTGGTTTTCTTTTTACTATTAACTTGGGATTCTTCGTCGGTGGATGATTAAATAGTTTATAATCCAAATTATTCCCACACAATTATTTAATACTATTGGAACATATATTATATATTATCATACCAAAGTTTGTTAACAAGACTTTGTCTCCATTCTCACACGTCTAATCTCACTTTTTACTTAGTACTCTCTCATTGCAAAGACTTAACTATATGTTAATCTTTTTATAATCATGGTTCAATTATATTTCCATCAGGTAGAGCAACATCACACACACAAATTCCTAAAGCGACGAAAGTTATTCTAATTACGTTTCAAACAAACAAAAACAAAAACTTTTTTAATGGTGTTATGTATATATGTTTAGTTTAAAATTAAAAAAATTGGGGTTAAAACGTCAAGATCAGATAAGCTAACGACCAAAATTAAGAAGCTCGAAATTTATTAAAAATTGATTTACCTCTTCTCGGTTTAGCGGTTTTCTTAACAACTGGACCGGCGGATTTCTTGTCAACCGGAGTTTCTTCCTCCGGGAATAAAACACCGTCAATCCCCTGAACCGAAATACGTCCATCGGTATAGATATCAGGATCGAACAAATAAGCCGAACCGTCACCATGACCGAATTTAACCGAACCGTCTGCCTCCTGAGCCTCTACCTTATGAGGAAACCGGAGAGAATCATACCGGATTTTTCCAAACCGGCGAACCGAATTGTACATACTCTCCTCGGTTTGGTATTCCGGTATGATATGGTAATACATGATTTGCTCTGGAGCTCCCGGTTCGCTCAACTGGTCCGTAGTCAACTTGGCCATCGCCTCGTCGTTAGGAGCCAAGACCGTCAGAACGTAGCCTTCCGACACGAGCCGACCCATCTCGGTGGCTAGAGAAGTGAGGTTGACGAGAATGTCCGCCATCTCGTTGTATCCACCGTAGTGGAGCAGAGTGTGGATAAAGTCTTTGACCTGAGCCTCTCCGTCGAAATGGTGGCGAGGCCCGCCCGGTCCCGGCGCCGGAGCCGGAGCTAGCGACGGACCGGGTGACATCGCGTCGTGAATCGGGAGAACCGGTGGTGCACCGGCGGGGACCGGGGCCGGTTTTTTCCTGAGACGGTGGGTTCTCGGGTCGACTTCCGGTGCTCCTTCCGGTAACACGGCGGAGATTGAACGGAGGTTACGACGGCGGTTGAAATCTTCTTGGACGGAGCGAGGGATCAGAAGACGTTCGATCCCGTGGATGACTCCGTCGGGTCGGGTCACGTCGTCGGGTCGGGTGATCACTGCGGAGTTGACTTTTCCGGAGGTGAAGTGGAGGTGGTCGTCGGAGAGAGAGCGGTGGGTGGCGGAGAGGTGAGTGGAAGTGAGTCTTTTGGGGAGAATGTGGGACATCAAGAGAGTTTGTAAGGATTTGAGGTTCTTGGGTTGTAACAAGAAAGATTTGAACTCAGGGTCGAGGTTACGTTCCAGAGCTTCGTTGCGAGGAGCGAAGATTGTGATGTTGTGTTGACCAACGGCTTCTTCTAAGGTCTGGAGGAGAAGAGCTTTCTCCACGAGCTCTGCTAGTTCGGTGTAGTGAGAGTCGAGAAGAGCGACGAGGACGGAGTTGGAGTTTATTTGACCCGACCCGGTTTTATCGGGTAATGCGGTGGTGGTGGTGGTGGTGGTAATGGAGGAGACTGTCAGAAGGAGGAGGAGGGAGAGGAGGAGGTTGGAGACGCCTTCCATGGTGGTCGAGGGAAAGAGTGAGAGAAGGAAGAATACAAAGTGTCGGCGATTTAAAGAGGTTTGGTTTGTGAATTAAGATGATGTGATTTTGATTCTGATTGTGATGTTTCTTCTTCCCAATTTTTTTTTTTTTTTGGTTTGTGTTTCATTTTCTTGATATTTATTAATGATTTTGGGTGGGTGGGTTTTAATGCTTTTCTTTAATTGTATTTTTATTTAATTTGGGGATTCATTTGGCCATTTGGAGGACAAGAGTGAGGTCCACACGGGAAGTAAAAGTTATGGTGACGTCTTTTTAAACTTGAAGCCAAGAGTTCAGCTTTTTCAACAACTCATCATCTTCTGGTCTTTGAGTTTGAGCCTCGTGTTGTGTGTGTCGGTTACTCATCTGCACAATTCACGTTGCCTTCCAGTCAAATATCTTTTCATTTCGAAAACCGAAATCATCTAAGAAATGTCTTTTTTTTGTTAGTCAATTGTTCTTTGGTGACCATGGTGGATGAGCAAATTAGCTTTTGTATAAATTACTATTTATTGTTGGTTCAAAGTAAAACGTACATTAAATCCACATTAGGTCATATTCATTTACTGTTCAGATGCATTATAATCCACTATCTGTAGAAGAACTATATTAATTTTATGAATATGCAACGAATATAAAGCTAACATTATTAGTGTCACAAATTAAAGAAAGACAAAAAAAGAAGAAGAATAGAATCACGAGCATATCAAACTAAAGTGTCGGTGTGACAAATAGACTCGAGGGAATTAGTATGAAAATATAATTAAATATTACAATGATATTAATTATAACGAAAAAGAATTAAGTACCATGTACCCTATGTAGTTTAATATGATTGTGAATTGCTTACCGACTGAACACTATTTTTCCTTGCTTTATTTAGTATCAAACGACACTTAGAAAACACATGCTTGCCCAAAAACACATGCATCTTCCCGCTCAACAAATACTAGAACATATAACTATTACCTTTCTGAATCACTGCTTTAATGATTTGTTTTCTTTGCAAAAAAAAAAAAACATATCACTGATTTAATGTTGTGATCTACATGCGCTTTGTTTGTTGATACATAAAATCCTCACCGGTGATCCTTCTAATAACTCAGATTTCAGTTTAGCAAAACACTTGAATATCTAAATCTAATTTATTTTGGTCAAAGAAAAAAACAAAACTAATTTGTGTAGATGGCAGATGATCCACTCACTTGAATGCGCACAGTTTCTCAAGGTCCAAAAACTTTTACACTAAACGATACCTATTCGTTTATTCACGTCTTTTGGTTATTTAATCCACGACAAACCGATAGTAAGATCTTGAAAGAGTTCTCCTTTACAAAATCTACATTTATGCATTAGTCCAACCATAGCAACAGGAACAAAACAAACAGAAATAATCTCAAAACATTTGACCAATATACCTTCAGTTTTGACATGGTAAATGATGAGAGGTCATTTGGCATATATTTTTTTTTTTTTTTAAAAAGAGAGATGTCATCTGGGCATGCATTCTATGAACCTATCGATTGAATTGCTATAACTCAAGCTAGGGATTTGAGAAGATTCATTGTTAAACTTCAGAAAACTGAATGCTAAAACATAGATAATTAGATACCATGTACTTATATAGAAGTCTTTAAAATTTTGTCACAGGATTTGCTTAGAGAATTATATATGAAAACTAGAATTGGAATGAATATGGTAAGATAGAGGAAAAAAATTAAAAAATTAAAATCAGAAGAAAGCCAATACCAATGACTTGAAGCCATAAAGATGCTACATCAAAATACAACTAATGTCTTCTAACCAACTTTAACTAGTGATAATGAATAACCTAGTTGTTCTTATCTAGATAAATTCTCTTATTGGTCTATTAACGGACTGACATTTCAGAAACCATTTTCTGTCATTTCTGAAGAAAGAAAAAAAAACTAGAAATATACGCGCATCCAAACGTGTTATATATAGGGATTAGGGAAAAATGGATTGTTAAAATTTATGTACATTTTAAAAATACATGACATCGGGTATATAGTTTTCAATTGTTATTATTTATATCATACTCACACGTGATAATGTAAAAGCTTCTCATGCAAATATGTCTAAACCTTAGTTTTTACGCCAAGCCTTAATCAAAGTACGCAATACTTATCTTACATTCCGTACAGCCGTATAGAGCTTCAAAACGGCGACCTTTCGCGTTAGTTTATTCGTCGCCTTCAAACATATACTTTTGTTTTGAAGCTCCTATCAAGTCAAAAGTGATAAAATTTCGATAAAAAATAAGAGAAAATCCAAACTGAAACAAATACTCTATATATCTAACGTTTTCTTATCAATCTTATGAACAAAACAACCCAAGACTAATAAAATTAGATAAACTGGAATATTTTCTTCGGCTTGTGTTGCATCTCTATACTCAATCGAGTCGATTTCCTTTAGCAGTATACTTAAAAATTTCCAATCACTTAAATACAAACCATCTATTACAACATGATAACATTCTTTCACTTAGTTGCATGTACCAAAATTAACGCTGAACCTATTCATAAATTTGGATAATCTAACATGCGAACATGATAAAATTTTCAGTCTATAACGGACCATAAAAAATCAAAGACTTTTTATTGACACTAATCTAAGAATTCTCGGCCATTCTTTTATAATTTTTGTAGCAAGTATGTTATGAAATCTGGATAGAAAATTCTCACTCACTATTTAAACAACCATTAAACCAAAAAGAAAAAAACGCACATTAGTTAGAACAAAGTGATTTCTTAAATCCACTATTTCCCATTTGTATATACCCAACGTTATGAATACGAAGTACATATTCATGTAACGGGATTCTTGGCAAGTTTTAATGAAACTTCATTTGAATATTCGAAAATGTTGTTGGCCAGGACTCATGAGCAAAAACTCGTTGAGAAACCTACGGTTAGGAAACAGGTTTACCTTCCTTTCCTTATTTTGTTTGACTAATAGAATTCACAACAAAGTGCCTTCGCATAGTAGATGAGCGACAGCCGACAGGTAGTTGGGGATCTCTCGTGTGTTTATGATTATTGTTTCAAGTAGAGTGGAAAAAAAAGAGGGTTTTTTTTGTATAGGCTTTTCTTAATTATTAGAAAACTATATACTATTTAGGCAATAATCAAAGCAGAAACTTCTTCGGAAACTTCTCTGTTAAATTCAAATTATATGCCCACATTTGATTTGGAAGATCTTACAATTCAATGTAAGATGCGAGTTCTCTACAAATTAATTTTATTTGTCTTTTTGTTGGACTACACACTATGATTGTTTCATACTTAAACTATAAAAAATTATACTAATACGTGTGTATGAATTGATGCATGATATTTTATGGATCATGGCAGTTAATGGAACAACAGACATTTATATTTCAGACAGCTAATATTTATCTATGACCTGGGCACATGCACGTTATAAAACGCAAGACAATCTGAAATAAACTCTGCATATATTTTTTTTTTTTGAAAAATGTTTGGCCACTGGAATACTATATATATATATATATATATATATATATATATATATATATATATATATTTCCTCTATCTAACCAACTGTTGACACAAAGTCAAAATATATGGTATACCAGATGAATTATACATATCTAAGTCAATTTGTTAAAATAATACATCTCGTATTCACTACCACCACAAACTTACGACTTAAATTTTCATTTTAACTGATACATTTTCGATGTTTATATAATACAATATGACAAAACATTTTCCAAAATATGTCAACTTAGTGTTAAAGCCAAGCCTTATTTAGAGTACGCATTGTTTCTCTTACGTACATTGGAGACGGTGAAGTTTCAACTGCTGTTAGATTCTTTGTCGCCTTCAGACAAATACCCTTTGTTTTGAAGCTCCTATCAAAAGTCTATGGTAAAATAAGCAAATAGAACTAAAGAAAGGAACATAAACAACGTGTCTCCTAAGTCCAAACCTTAGGTTTCTAATTAAGATTTTTTTTTAATAATAGAAATCAAATAGATTAAGAATTCACTCATGATCATGACAAAACATTTTCTATTTTTTTGACATAAACATCTTTCTTTTTTTGGACAACCTAAACATCTTTCAAACTATCAAATAGTAGTCTCATTAAATCTTAACAAGAATCCCGTGACTTGAAAAGGTATTTCGAATTCAATCATCACACACACACACACACACACACACACACACACACACACACACACACACACACACACACACATATATATATATATATATATATATATATAGCCTATAGGTTCCCTGAAGAGAAAAACATTTTGCACTAATTTGCATGTGAATTTTTATATTCCATGGTTGGTTCAATGAGAATCTCTATATTTAGATATCTTGGTTGCAATCGTAGTTAACATATTTTCCCACAAGAGTTTTTAAACAAAAAGAAAAGAAGAAAACTAGATTCAAATTGTATACTGTATATGCATTCTGCATATATATAGCTATTGCAAATCATTGGTTCAACTTTTTGTATGGTTCGTTACTTCGTTATGATATGGCTTAAAATGTTTATCATGATACATGTGATGCATGTTAGATCATCCATATTTGTCAATAGCTAGGTGTTCCTCCACCACTTTGGTATGCAAATAAGAGTGCAAATAATCAAAAGGAATGTTCTTATAGATGGGAATTTTCCTTTTGCATGAGTTTTCTTGTTTATAAAAAATGGAGTAAAAAAAAGTCGTTCATATTGTTTTGAGAAAAAAAGGATTTTGATTACGGAATAATCAAGGCAGAAACTATATACTTGTGCTACTATATGCGTGAATAATAACAGAGACGAATTTTGATTTGGAAGATCTTACAATGCATAGATGCGAGAGTTCTATAAATCACTTTTATATGTATTTTTGGAATATCTTTGGATTTCTTCATACTTCAAATTATTATAAAATATGCAAATATACGTGTGTATGAGATAAATGCGCAATAGTGGATCATCGCATTTAATGCAACACCATACATTTATATCTCAGACAACTAACTGACCTATGATCTGGGCACATGCACGTAAAACGCAAGACAATCGAAAATATATTGCATAGAGTAAAACTAATGTTATTATTCACTGGAATACTACGTTTCCCCTCCATCTAAGTCTAACCTACTCGTGACATTAATTTAAAATATCAAGTATACCCAGATGAATTAAACCATCTCCAGATGAATTAAACCATCTCACTCAATTTGTTAAAAGGATATACATAGTAACATATATTCTTCGCTACCTTCGTTTTTATTGAGACGATGCTTTAACTGTATTTTCTAATATGGGCCGTAGCCCATTACCGGCCCACTATATATGTACTAAAACATAGCACATGCCTACATTTTCGTTCCTTGCCAAGACAAAACTATATGGCTTAAAAGTTTATAGTACGAGCTTATGATGCCATGATGGTGATAATCTCCTTTCTTAACAAATAGAAACCTTCTAATTAATTAGTTCCTTTTCCCTCTTCTTAATGTCGTCATCCTCCCTCTTTCTTGACGGGGTATGCATTATTATTATAAGGTTAAATAAAGTACGCATCGTCACGTTATAATTCATTAATCATATGACCAGTTTCCATCCTCTCGTAAGCCACACTTTATTTTTTGGCCTGTGACCTTTCGGGTTGTTTACGGTACCCTTTAAATTAGTTTAAAGACCACGTTTCTAACTCATTGGTATTAGTATAATTTATATGGTTTAAACAGTTTTTATATTCCCCAAATCTTTGACAAATCTTGAATGTTTAACAAGTCTCTAAGGTTCTGCTGTCACTACGCTTCCCAAACTTATTATTGTTTAGGCTCTCCACTCTCTGGTATATTGCGTTTATACGTTAGCGCTGATACAAAGTATTCAACCGTATGTCATCGACTCATACTTTAAGAGATGAGAGTAAAGTTTTTAAAATACTCTATAGTTAGTTAATATTGAAATTACCATCCAACACAATAAACTTTCGACAAATCTTCAATATGTTATTTTCCTGCTGCTTAACCAATTAATTTATTTTGCATCAATATAACAAAGTGAGTGTATAAATTAGTTTATTACATAATTAGATATATGTGCCATATAGTGAATACATTTTTATAGAGAAAATGAATTTTTGTGGACAAGCTTTATTCATTGTTGGATTATTTGTAATCATCCATGTCTGTAAAGTTCAAATACTTTTTTTAATCTATGTCTGTATATGATCTTTATTTTAATATTAGTGAATATGAAACATTTCATGACTAAACCTATAAAATGTGCATCACATGATAAACTTAAAATTTCCATGAACTATTCTAGAACTCTGATAATCTTTAGATTTAATCTTCTTCCATTTGAAACAAATTTTGTCAAATTCTTAATGAAATCTTCTCTAACGCCCTGATTCCATGGATGTAATTCGAGGATGAAGTTTTGCCATTCAATTACCTTACATAAATCGCTTATTACGTCACTAGATTGGCCTATCAATCACAGTTTTTAACAATCATAATTATCAGAACTTGTAATAGAGAGCCATCGCAACATATGTCTGTGTTAGTTTCAAAACTAATCAGTAATCATCACAGGAACTAACACAAAAGATAATTAGCAATCACATTTTTTGTATTTACACCAGCAAAAATATTTACAGATACACCCCAAAGAAAATGAAGAAAAAGTTACAAAAATAGGAAAAAATATTTGACCATGGAAAGACCTGAAAAGGTTTTTCCCCAGATTCATCAGATTTGAGAGAAAAAAATCCCTCAAAAATTAATTTACTACAAATCAAATCAAATCACATACCCCAATTGAATAATTTACATTAATAACTCCTTCAAAAAAACAAAAAAAAAAAACAAAACCTTCAAACAATTGCCGCCATCTTGGATTGCTTATCAAATTTAGCCTTGGAAGAGTGTCTCCGGCGATACTCTTTGTTATTCCCCGACGGCTCCACCACATCCGCCGCGAATCTCACTTTCTTCTTCATCACCACATTCTCCCGCGATCCTAATCATAAACAAAAATTCATAATCAATTTTAAAAAAAAATCAGAAGAGATGATTTGGTTATATAGTTCTTACGGATTTCGAATTCAAACTTGTCCATGTAATCGGAGAGGAGACGCTTGTGGAATTGACTCGCGAGGAACACCACGCTCCCTGAGACAGCGAAAACCGCCATGAAACCTAACGAACTCTCCATAAAAGGTTTAATTTATTCTACTATTTGATAAAAAATCAGCAATTGGATCTCGATCGAAGGGATGTATATGATAATTATTTTTAATTAGGGGAAGATGATGTGAAGGAGAAGGGATCAGGGGACATGATCGGAGAAGAGATGAGGAGAAGGAGAAATGGAAGAAGCATTGCAAAAGAGAGAGAGAGAAGAAAAAAAAAATAGACAGAGAGGATAGAGAAGATGGTCTTTGTTGTTTCTCCTTTTTATATTAAAAAGACAACTATTTGTTTTCTTTTATTTTTTTTGGTTAACAAACAACTCATTAGTTAAAATTAAAAATGATTCAATCTCTCCACTATAAATATAAATAAAACTCAAATAATAATAAATTATTAAGGTTTGTTAGTTAAACTTAAGAATACAAGTATTTTTTTCTTATTTTTAAAAAATACAACATTCTCTACAAAAAACTCAGCAGTTAAAATTAAAAGGATTCAATCTCTACATTATAAATATAAATAAATAATATGTTTGCTTTTTTTATATTTTATTTTGGTAACATTCTAGTTTTCTTCTCTGTAATTAATTGAAAAAGCCTTACCAAGTCATCACCTCTTCATCTTGTTTGTTTTTATCTTATATATATGAACAATTTGAACTTCTTTCACCTTTTTTTTTATTATTTCTAAATGACGTTACAAAATTCCGAGTCCACTAGTGGTACAGGCGTTTATTAATCTCTTGCGTACAAAAGATAATTTGTTGTTAAAAACACAATAAAATTTTTCAAAGATGAATTGACTTACAAAACCTAAACTATTATTAGTAAGATTCTAGAGTTTTCATATTTAAATTGTGTTGAAATATATTTATTTTCTAAAAAAATATCATCTAAACTTCGTTCTAAAAATGAAAACACAAATCCGAAACTTTCCAATCATTAATAACAGATTTTTCAGAATCATTTAAAAATGAATCACTTAGAAAAACTCTCTTCAAACAATTTTTAAACAAAATAATTAGTATTTAAATAACACAGTAATGTATACTTTCGTCTTTACTTTTAAAATTTGATAAAGCGTGAATCCTCAAAGCTATATTATCTATTTATATTAAATATTTATTTTTTAATCTAGTACGGCGAAATCCTAATTCGAATTTCGCTGGTCATCCGAACTGTTTTAAATGACAAAAATACATAGAGTATCATAGATTTCGTGAAATTAGTCAGTTGACCTTGATCACCAGATCTCCACAGTTATCAAAAAATATATATTTACTTCTATCATTAGTTTTCGGTTTATCGCTTTTGCGCTTAGTATTTTTTGTTTGAAATTTATAAAATAAATTCTTTTTTACAAAAGATGAGAATCTTGTATATAAGAATTGAGAGATAACTGCCAAGTACTTATAAATTATAATTAATGATATCATTTTCATATATGTCAAATGAGTGAAGGATAGGAAGTTTCCTTTCAGTATCAAAAGAAAAAAAAAATCAAATGATTTTTGATAGGATAACATAAAAAATAAAGAGAGGTGATGATGATGTTGAGGAATATGGGAAGAAATAGATATGGCTTCATTTTGAGATGTGGTTCCTTCAACATCAGCTTCGGGTGTAGTGACATGTGGTGTTCTATCTGTATTTCTTTCTTTTTCTTTTCTTTTTACAATTTTAGTTTTATTTTCTGGTTGTTTGAATTTTTTGGAAACTTTTCAGCTTGTTGAAATCTGTGAGGCAGAGAAAAGAAAATATATTTGTTTATATACATGTATATAAACAATATACATATGTTTGACGGCATACATAAAAATAATAAATATTTCCTCTGTTTTTTTATATGATATTTTAGAAGATGTTTTTATTTCAATTTATATGATGTTTTGAAACTTCTGAGGTAAAATTATTAAAGTATTAATTAAAATATTAAAAAACAATGTGTAGCTTTTTATCTTCTTTGATTAGAATAATAATTATTAGTTGTTTTTAGGTAAGGTAAGGAATCTTGTTCACAATATAACACTGTTAAAAGAACAAGAGGTTACCGGTTCAAAGCCGGTTGGGCCCCCATTTTTTTTTAATTCCTGTAAATCTCAAGTGTATATTACACTTTTTTTTGGTAATTATCAAAAAACAATTTCAAAACTTATAAGAAAAAACTATATGGATAAAGGGAAAACAAGTCCCGGAGACTGTTTTCATATCACATCATTCACAAGTATCCAAGATTCAGATGATCCAGCAACTGTTTTCATCATTCAGCTCTGATTCCTCTGACCATATCTGCTTCACTTGTTCCCACACCAGACATCCTCCTCCCTGCAGGTTTTTTCAGTACATTTCTCATCCCATCAACAACTTTTATTTAATACTTTTTAAGTTTTATCTGACTTCTGAAAGGATCTGGTTACCTTTGAAGTGAACTCAACAGTGGTTGTGCAGCATTTACGCTCATCCTCTGCCAAAAGTAACAAACCATCAGTGTCATTTACTAGCAGGACTTGCTGATATAAGTCACCAAAGATGGCATTCTTACCGCATTGCTCCCACTTATCAAACTTCACTATACATTTCCCAGGTATGTTGTCTATAACAAGAACCTGGTCCACCCAAACCCAGAACTTCTTCCCACTTTTGTCTCCATGATACTTACTCAGCTCATCAATGGTGTCCCTCAGAGATTTCTCAGCACCTGATGGATGGAAAAAGACAGCATCTTGTTGCTGAAAACGTTCCAAGAAATGGTAATTAGTCCGGTTCATAGACAATTATGGATTCTATTTTTATCTTTATTTACAGACACTCACACAAGACTCTTTGAAGCTGGTTAAGTATGTTTCACACTTCTTGATCTCACCGCGTCTCAACCTCTCGTAAAACAAGTAAAATCTCACAACTTCTTGGCCAGGATTGGCAATATCCGTCTTTCCATTCAAGAACTCAGAATCATCTCTTGGAGAAAGAGTTGGACCAAGCTTGAAATAATCAATAGCTTGCAGAATCCCATCTGCACATCTCTCGCTTGAATGTATGAGCTTAGAGTTGTTTAAAGCATTTTCAGTATGCCACTTCAATAGCTCTTCTTGGGAATTGCTCACCTTCACAACACATACATAAGACACAACAAACCAGTAAAGCTTTTGGTGTTGGTAAGACTGTGATGAGTGAACAACTGAACAGTACCATGACACCATGAACATCAGGGATGCTGAATAGCTCAGCATCGTGTTCAGAGTCGCCACAAGCAAGAGTATTGACAGGGAACATTCCTTCAGCCTTCAGCTTCTTGAGAAGATACTCAAGAGCTTCTCCTTTTCCTCCACCTCGCGGTATAACATCAAGATTCATTCCCCAACTGTGAATAATCTTGACATCTAACTGAAAACAGAAAACCATAATCACAAACCATTTGGTTTCCAAGTAACAAAGAAAACACAAAAAGTTATACGTAAAAACACTTAACGCCACGTTTCTCCAGCAATACTGAAAGTTCCTTGGTCACTGCCTCACCTTTACCTTCATCAATGTAAAAGCTGACCTTGTGCAGCCTCTGCTCAGTCTTAGGCTGAAGAGTTAACTCAGGGAACTTTCTTGTTTCTTCTAACACAATCTCCCGGTTCCATTTACAGGTGTTCAAGGTCTCAACCCAAGAATGGTCAGGAACCATGGAGTTACCAAACGCAATCTCGGTTCCTATAGATGTAATGATGACATCAGGGGTCAACAAAGGTTTCTCTTTTCTCAGTTCTCTGTAGAGAACTGGTGATCTTGCGGTTGAGAAGACAAGAAGAGAGTCACGGCGGTAAGCGTCTTCCCAGAGTGAGTTGAACCTCAGAAGAGAGAGGTTGTCATGATCTTGATGATCAACCTGTCAAAAAAAAAAAAAAACAGAATCACATCAAGAATCCTTTTGACTGCAAATGCAAAAAGAGAGTTACCACAGAATCAGATCATTACCATGGTATGATCAAGGTCTGAGACGATCACGAGAGGAGGAGGAGATTTCAGCCGCTCCATAATCACCATATTATTAGTATCCTGTGAACTGGCATAGAGTCAAACTCGTTGATGATCATAATATAATACTGTTAGAATAGTTGTTAAAGAATTTAGTATATGCGTTATGTTCTTAACATACAAAACAGTTGGTAAAGATTAGATAAAGCAAAAGAAGTATATAATTTATTTTGTTAACAGTTTCAAGCATCAAACAGCATCAACTTCTTCTACAGAGATATCTTAGTGATGGAGAGGCAGAAGCCTAGATAAAGAGAACACAAGAGATACCAAAGTATTTGTGTGTAATCTGAGTTTAGTGTAAACAAAAGAAACTCAATGTTTAGAGAATACTAGAAAGCTTGTTAGTGCTATGAAAGCTCAAAATCTATTCAATATACAAAGCAAAAGTTAATTACAAAGCTCTTTAAGACATGATAGTCTAAAGGTGATCACGATATACTCTTTAGAATCTTTCTCTATAGGATTAATATTTTATCTAACCAATAATAAACAAAACAAAAAGCAAAAAAGAAAAAAGAAACTCATGCTTATCTAATATCTAATTAAAAGAAGAAAAGCAAAACAAATCATCTTAAATAGCATCACAATCCAAAGATCAACATGAATGAGCTGCATCACTAAGCAAGAGCAGATCGCATTTGCTGCATTTCTCCAAGAAAACTCACCATCAAGGGGAGATAATCAAACCCAACTCACAAAAGGATGAAAGCAAACCTTGTGTTTAACGCTTCTTCTTCTTCTTCTTCTTCCTCTTGTTGTTCCTCTGCAAGATGAGGAAAAAAAAGAAGGTTTCTTTTCTCGAGAAGAAGAGAGAAGAGAGAATATTATCAGTCACACTAATCCGCGTGTTGGCGTTACAGCGTATTGTATAAGGACCACGTAGTTAATGCCGCCCCATCCACCCAATAAAAGACAAGGATCAACGGTCACGATTCTTTTCAAGGCATTTAATATAGTGAAAGAATATTTGTTTCTCTATTGTTTGTTTCTGTTGCTTTAGTTTAGTTCAGAGAATCTGTCTTCAATAGAGATTGGTCTTTTCACCTCCCATAACCTTTTTTTCTTTTCTTTTTCGATTAATAGAACAAAGTTTGAAACTTAGTGGTTTCTTTATAACATAGTGAATACATTGATAGATGCCTTTGAAAATCTGTGGACAGCATTATCATTAAGTTTATGGAATTTTCCTCAGAAAAAATAAGGAAACAAAAAAAATGAATAGCATGGTCATAAACAAAAAAGAAATAGAAGAAAAATATAAGATGTAACTCTCGACTGTCCACGGTTAATCGATCTTTCCACGTGTAGGCTCTCTCGACATATGAGATTTAAAAATATAATTAAAGATATAACGTTTGATCATCTATGATGAATCGATCTTTCACGTGTTCGACATGTAAATCTAATAGTCGATGCGATAGTTAATGGAAGATTCAAAAGATTTGTTTACTAATCACTTAATCACCAGACGATATTTTTTCTGTTTTATTTTTATTCACATAATATCAAAAATCACTGTATGATATACATCATTTATTATTCAACTGTTCAAACTAAAAACTTGAAAACAACATAAATAAAATTTGATATGAGTAGTCAAATAAATTATTTAAATTTTTTGTAAATATCATTATAAACCAAATATGAGAAGGAGGAGATAAAATAACACATGTATAATGATAAAAATGAATGATTGTACTTTCTTGTGTATTGAACTAAATCGACCTTTGTAAGTTAAACATGTAATGTAACTTCAAGAATTAAAAGGAAAAAGACAATTAAATATGTAACTCCCGACCATCCATGGTTAATCGTTTTTCCATGAGTTGGCTCTCTCGACATTTGAGGTTTAAAAGGACAATTAAAGATGTAATGCTTGACTATCCATGATTACTCAGTCTTTCACGTGTCTTCTCTCTCGCCATGTAAGTCCACTATGTATGATAGTCAATGTGATAGTTAATAGAAGGTTCAAAAGACTTGTTTACAAATCATTTAATCATTAGACGATATTTTCATTTTTTTTACTCACATAATATCGAAAATCACTTTATGATATATATCATTCATCATTCAACTCTTCCAACTAAAAACCTGAAAATTACCTAAATAGAATTTGATATAAGTATAATATAATTTGATATAAATAGTCAAATCAATTATTTTAATTTTTAACATATATCATCAAATACCAAATATGAGAATGAGGAAATAAAATATCACTAAGTATAATGATAAAAATGATAGTATTTTCTTGTGTGTTGGATTAAATTTTCCTTTGTAAGTTACACATGTTGTAACATCAAGAATTAGAAGGAAAAAAAAACAATTAAAAATGTAACTCCCGACCATCCATGGTTAATCGGTCTTCCACGTGTCGGCTCTCTTGGCATGTGAAGTATAAAAGGACAATTAAAGATGTAACGCTTGACAATTCACGGTTAATCGGTATTCCAAACGTCTGCCCGCTCGACATGTAAGTTCATTATGTATAATAGTTGGTGCGATAGATAATGGAAGGTTCAAAATACTTGTTTACTGATAATTTAATTGCTACAAGATATTTCTGTGTTTTGTTTTCACTCATATGATATCGAAAATCACATTTTTGATATAAATCATTCATCATTCAACTATTCCAAGAAAACTTTAGAACGACATAAATAGAATTCAATATGAGTAGTCAAATCAATTATATTTATTTTTTCATATATTGTCATATACCAAATATGAGAAGGAGGAGATAAAATAACACACGTATAATGATAAAAATTATTGTACATTCTTGTGTGTTGGATTAAATTTTTCTTTGTAAGTTAAACATGTCGTAACTTCAAGAATTAAAAGGAAAAGGACAACTAAATATGTAACTCCCGACCATCCATGGTTAATTGGTTTTTCACGCATTGGATCTCTCGACATGTGAGGTTTAAAAGGACAATTAAAAATGTAACGCTTGAAAATCCACGGTTAATCGGTCTTCCAAACGTCTGCCCTCTCGACATGTAAGTTCATTATATATGATAGTCGGTGTGATAGTTAATGGAAGGTTCAAAAGACTTGTTTACTCATCATTTAATCGCTATAAGATATTTTCTATGATTTGTTTTCTCTCATACGATATCGAAAATCATTTTTTGGTATAAATCGTTCATCATTCAACTATTCACAAAAGAAACTTTAGAACGACATAAATAGAATTTAATATACGTAGTCAAATCACTTATTTCTTTTCTACATATATCATCATATACCAAATATGAGATGGAGGAGATAAAATAGAACATGTATAATGATAAAAAAATATTGTACTTTCTTGTATGCTGGATTAAATTTGATTTTGTGAGTTACACATGTAATGCAACTTCAAGAACTAGAAGGAAAAAGACAATTAAAAATGTAACTTTCGACCATCCATGTTTAATCGGTCTTCCACGCGTCGACTCTCTCGGCATGTGAAGTTTAAAAGATGTAACGCTTGACAATCCACGGTTAATCGGTCTTCCAAGCGTCTGCCCTCTCGACATGTACGTTCATTATGTATGATAGTCGGTGCGATAGTCAATAGAAGGTTCAAAGGACTTGTTTACTCATCATTTAATTTCTACAAGATATTTATATGTTTTGTTTTCACTCATACGATACCGAAAATTACTTTTTTATATAAATAATTCATCATTCAAATATTTCAAAAAGACTTTAGAACGACATAAATAGAATTTAATATGAATTATCAAATCAATTATTTTAATTTTTTACATATATCATCATATACCAAATATGAGAATGAGTAGATCAAATAGCACATGTATAATGATAAAAATTATTATACATTCTTGTGTGTTAGACTAAATTGCCTTTTGTAAGCTACACATGTAATGTAACTTCAAGAATTAAAAGGAAAATTACAATTAAATATTTAATTCCCGACCATCAGTGGTTAATCGTTTTTTCACGCGTAAGATCTCTCGACGTGTGAGGTTTAAAAAGACAATTAAAATTGTAACGCTTGAAAATCCATGGTTAAACGGTCTTCCAAGCGTCTGCCCTCTCGGCATGTAAGTTCATTATGTATGATAGTCGGTGTGATAGTTAATGGGAGGTTGATAAGACTTGTTTACTCATCATTTAATTGCTAGAAATTTTTTTCTATGTTTTGTTTTCTCTCATACGATATCGAAAATCACGTTTTGGTATAAATCATTCATCATTCAACTATTCCAAAACAAAATTTAGAACGACATAAGTGGAATTTAATATACGTAGTCAAATCAATGATTTTTTTTTTTTGCATATATCAACATATACCAAATATGAGAAGGAGAGGATAAAATAACACTAAGTATGATGATAAAAAATAACACTAAATTTCCCTTTGTGAGTTACACATGTAATGTAACTTCAAGAATCAGAAGGAAAAAGACAAATAAAAATGTAACTCCCAACCATCCATGGTAAATCGGTCTTCCACGTGTCGGCTCTCTCGGCATGTGAAGTTTAAAAGGACAATTAAAGATGTAGTGCTTAACAATCCACGGTTAATCGGTCTTTTAAGCGTCTGCCCTCTCGACATATAAGTTCATTATGTATGATAGTCGGTGCGATAGTTAATGGAAGACTCAAAAGACTTGTTTACTGATTATTTAGTAGCTATAAGATATTTCTATGTTTTTGTTTCCACTCATACGATATCAAAAATTTCTCTTTGATATAAATCATTCATCATTCAACTATTCCAAAAAAACTTTAGAACGACCTAAATATAATTTAATATGAGTAGTCAAATCAATTATTTTAATTTTTTTTTGCATTTATCATCATATACCAAATATGGAAAGAATGAGATATAATAGCACATGTATAATTATAAAATTATTGTACTTTCTTGTGTGCTGGACAAAATTGCCCTTTGTAAGTTACATATATAATGTAACTTCAAGAATTAAAAAGAAAAGGAAAATTAAATATGTAACTCTCGACCATCCATGGTTAATTGTTTTTTCACGCATTGGATCTCTCGACATATGAGGTTTAAAAGGACAATTAAAATTGTAACGCTTGACAATCCACAGTTAATCGGTCTTCCAAGCGTCTGTCTTCTTGACATGTAAGTCATTATGTATGATAGTCGGTGCGATAGTTAATGGAAGGTTTAAAAGACTTGTTTACTCATCATTTAATAGCTAGAAGATATTTTCTATGTTTTGTTTTCTCTTATACGATATTGAAAATCACTTTTTGGTATAAATCATTCATCATTCAACTATTCCAAAAACAAAATTTAGAACGACATAAATATAATTTAATATGCGTAGTCAAATCAACTATTTTATTTTTTTGTATATATCAACATATACCAAATATGTAAAGGGGGAGATAAAATAACACTAAGTATGATGATAAAAAATATTGTATTTTTTGTGTGTTGGATTAAATTTCCTTTTGTGAGTTACACATGTAATGTAACTTCAAGAATTAAAAGGAAAAGGACAACTAAATATGTAACTCCGACCATCCATGGTTAATTGGTTTTTCACGCATTGGATCTCGACATGTGAGGTTTAAAAGGACAATTAAAATGTAACGCTTGAAAATCCACGGTTAATCGGTCTTCCAAACGTCTGCCCTCGACATGTAAGTTCATTATATATGATAGTCGATGTGATAGTTAATGGAAGGTTCAAAAGACTTGTTTACTCATCATTTAATCGCTATAAGATATTTTCTATGATTTGTTTTCTCTCATACGATATCGAAAATCATTTTTGGTATAAATCGTTCATCATTCAACTATTCACAAAAGAAACTTTAGAGCGACATAAATAGAATTTAATATAATTAGTCAAATCACTTATTTCTTTTCTACATATATCATCATATACCAAATATGAGATGGAGGAGATAAAATAGAACATGTATAATGATAAAAAATATTGTATTTTTTGTGTGTTGGATTAAATTTCCTTTTGTGAGTTACACATGTAATGTAACTTCAAGAATTAGAAGGAAAAAGACAATAAAAAATGTAACTCTCAACCATCCATGGTTAATCGGTCTTCGATGAGTCGGTTCTCTCGGCGTGTGAAGTTTAAAAGAACAATTAAAGATGAAATGCTTGACAATCCACGGTTAATCGGTCTTCCAAGCGTTTGCCTTCTCGACATATAAGTTCATTATGAATGATAGTCGGTGCGATAGTTAATGGAAGGTTTAAAAGACTTTTTTACTGATTATTTAATCGCTACAAGATATTTCTATGTTTTTGTTTTAACTCATACGATTTCAAAAATTACTCTTTGATATAAATCATTCATCATTCAACTATTCCAAAAAACATTAGAACAACATAAGAGATTTGATATTAGTAGTCAAATCAATTTTATGGATATTTTTTGTTGTGGATATCTAGTTTGTTGAAAAGAGAGCAGAGAAGAGTCAATTCTCGGAAAAATAAGACTTTTGTTCTGCCTGTTTCTTTTCTCTAGGCAAATGGTAAAGGTTTGATTGAGAAAGTTATATCCCAAGCAGAATGAATCCAAAAACTTTATCATTTATGATCTTCTGAGAAATAATATCTTGGTATTGAAATAAGGCTATTACGATTTACGAGACATGATTTAGATGGTATTATGTTTTTAATTCATTGATAAAAGTGGAAATATATAAACAAAACACATCAAGTAAGGGGACACATTATATATAAATGCCTGTTTGTAAGTAAGTTTTAAGTTGGAGCCTGGAGCTTCATCCTTCGAAGAAAAAGGTAGGCTAAAAGACGGTAGCCAATAATCATAGCAACAAGAGCACTCACTTCCTTAATCCCACTCACTATCTCCTCTCCGTTTACGTCCTGCATGATTTGTTCATACTGAACCTTGACAAGAAGCTTGAATGTGTGAAAGTTGAATGACATGTAACGTATCCATGCAATAAAAATCGGAACTTTCTGCCAAAGACAAACAAACAAGTGCTCATCAATGTGCATTAGAGTTGCAACACTCCTATATATATGTGGAGAAAGGTAGGTAAGAACAATGTACAATGTTGTTAAAAAAAACATGTTTATAATCTTGTCTTTGAATCGGAAGTTGTAAGTATATAGTTTACCTTCACGAAGTAGCCACCAGCGAGCATGAAAGTCATCACAGTTACTGATGCTAAAGTTGTGGCCTTCTTCAAATCCATTAAGCTTGCCCCTATAGCTAATCCAAGTCCCTAAAAGCAAAAAAAAGATGTTAGTATTTATTCGTTCAACATGTCATCTGGTTTTCACAATGAGACCCTTTTTTACCTGAGCTGCAACGATGCAGAGGAAGACAGTGAGCACACTTAGGAAAAAAGATTCAGCTCTTAATCTCAATCCTGCCATGAAATATACAACTACCAGGAAAAGCACAGGTAATATCAAGTCAAGTGGCAGGTCGCTTGTGGTTCTAGCCACAAAATATGCGCTTAATCTATACATATTAGACTCTCTTTCCTTGCTCAGCATTGCTCTCTCTTGAGGAAACGTGAAGATCGCTGTGAATACCGGAAAGAATCCCCAGAAAACAGAAATGAAGAAGAGTAGTCCTACCTGAGATAAAGAGAGAGTTTCCGTTTTCAATATAAGAGACTAACTTCTAGACCATGAACATGTTTCTCATACCTGATCTTGTAGACCTTTGGGATGTTGAATGTCTGATTGCCACCAGAGTAAACCTAAGATGATGGCAGTGGAGAGAACTTGAGTGACTCTCAACCAGCTGAAATAGTCATGCTTCCGTTCTTTGAATCCTCTTAAAGAGAGTATGCAGTACTGATCCCACCAGCTTAATCCCCACTCTCGTTTGGGACAAGTTATCATCAGTTTAACTTCATCATCAAGAGGAACTGGTGCCATAAGTTTCTTCTTTTCCATGACTTCAATCTGTGTCTTGTAAGCCTCCTCAAGGTACTGTGTTTCCACATCAACTTCACAGTTAATATGATATAACTCTAAAAGGCATCTTGAAATGTAAAAGTATCTCATCCTTCTCTCACCTCATATATAGCTGTAGTAGTTGGCTTGGAAGATCTTATCTTTCTGCAAGACTTTTCCATCTTCATTTCCTCTTTAAGAGGTGAGGGTATGGAGATATCGTTCATGTTTCCATTCGCCAAGTCCAGCAAGAACTCTGCTGGGTTCATGGAGAGTAGAGGAGAACATCCTATGGAAGAGAAGTAAGGCATTGCTTCTGATGCTTTCCCAAAGTAAAGCAAACTTCCTCTGCTGAGTACGACCAGCTTGTCAAATCTATGAAATAGCCTGCTTGATGGTTGGTGGATTGTTGTTACAATAGTTTTTCCCGCCTGCATTGCCAACAAGTAAGAACTTGGATATGGTCAAAACAGAATTTGGAGATCTAAAGAGTGGATGTCTGATGTCTCTTACCTTTGCTATAGTTTGTAGCATCTGAACAATCTTTAGAGCAGTAGTAGAGTCCAAACTAGAAGTGGGTTCATCAAGGAAAAGAAGTGAAGGATTAATCATGATCTCATTCCCAATACAAACCCTTTTCCTCTCTCCACCTGAGACACCACGCACAAACGACCCTCCAATCATTGTGTCTTGGCACCTGATTACAATATTCACAATTTTCTAATGAGTTTCCATTCTCAAGACTTGTTAGCTTTACCGTAAGGGGAAGTTTTCAAACATTTTAGATGAAAGTAGTAGACAATAATGTACCTTTCCAGGCCAAGCTCTTGTATAACATTGACAGCTCTTTGCTCCTTCTCCTGCTTTGTGAGGGTCTTGGGAAGGCGTAAAAGAGATGTGTAGGTTAGTGTCTCTTTTACAGTTAAGTGAGGAAAAAGAACATCATCTTGAGTCACAAATCCAATCCTGCCATGTCAATAGTAAAAATTATATATGCATTTACAGTTTCATCTAGAGACTGAACTGGAATCTTCAATTAACCTGGTTTTCAAGTGCTTAGAATATGGTTTATCGTTGTAGCTAACCGAACCACCGATGTTATGCTGATTAAATCTGCCACCAAGAACATTGAGTAGTGTAGTTTTGCCACTTCCTGAAGGTCCCATGAGAGCTAGAAGCTCCCCTGGATAAGCTGAACCACTAATGCCATTCAAGATGCTCTTCTCTGATGAAGATTTCATTCCTTTACAAGTTACCTTGTATGTGATATCTATGAACTGCATAGTGCATGAAAAGAATTGATTGGATCAGTAAAAATTCAAGCAAAAGTTCAATAATATATGCCTTAGTTTGCAAGAAAACTATTCTTCTTTCTAGAGATAAATGACTCAAATTCTCCCTGATTAATTCAGAATAATAATACCTATATAACCATACCCTTTTGGTCCAGCGGTGAAGCTCTGCTTCACATGTTGCCGATAACCAGTAAAGTGTAGTTGAGCCTCCTAAGCTTTGACTTTTGGGCACCAAAGTTAGACCAACAAAGAAGGCAAAACAGAGGATTCCATTGTCTAGAAAGATTCATGATGCTCTGTCTTAATGCAATGAGGATGATATGACTACTTTAAGAATGTAAACTGTTTCTTGGTTATGGGAGGAGGAATGATAATTCTTGTGCATAAAACATGATATGATCTACAAACAGACCCACTGAAGTTGGACTAATCAATGGCATCAAAAACATATATATTTATATGGACTTTGGGGGGTTTAGATGATTTAGATACATATCTCCATCAGTGCCTGCGCTCAAACAGAGAGTATCATAAATATCAATTCCTACTGTTTTCCATAAGATTATCTACCAGAGGAAATGGTTTACCTTCAAATATATTGGAAAGCTTGGTTCTTCTTGAAGCTTGACCATACTACTGGTTACTGCTTCTATATCTTCCACTGAGACATGAATGATATTATGAACAAACACTCCAAGTCAACATCAAGACTTGCAATTAGGTGCCGTGCTTAATAGTTTTCTTACAGTTATCATCATTGCTGCATGATCTCTCTGAAGGAATGGTCCCTTCTTCATGTGGCACAGCGAAGCCAGTAAAAGAGAAGGAAAGTCCAAGGGAAGCACTGGAGGCTCGGCTGAGAGCCTCACCACCAGTGAGACGGCCAAGGTCAAGAGTCTTGGCCTTCCTTATGTGTGTGTTCCTTCTGTAGTTGCTGTTGCCACTTTGGCTTGGTGATGACGATGCTCTCACATGGTGCTTTCTCCCATGGCTACTGCCGCCACCATTATTGAAGTCGAGTGAACTAGACTTAAGAGCTTCTGATAGCGTCTCAGATTTGGCCTTGACCAAGCCTGATGATGACGAGGTTCCCTTTTCCATCTTGTTTCCCCACCAGTGTTTCTGTACGTTGCAGCTGAAGTGTTGGGAAGTTCACTGTTGTGTTTTTTTTTTCTTTGGGACATGACACACACACCAAAACATCAGCTATTTATAGAGTTGGGGACGTCCTTTCGCCATAGACACGTGATTGACATGAGACCAAGACCTACGAACTAATAATCTCTGGCACATGCATTTTACAGGTCGATACACGTTTTACTTTAAAGAAGAAATGATCTTATCTATCTATCTCCATTGATACAGTTATTAGCAAAACGCCAAAACCTGACTTTCGGTGCAGATGAGAGAGCAGCACGTGAATCTTGCTTCTCTAAAACCAACCAAGACTTGTCTTTCTACAATACCAATTGACAAAAAAGCAACTTTGCTCATCATTATTAAGTACTGAAGTGTATCAGTTAACCAATTTAGTACCAACGTAAGCATAAGAGAAACCTGAACCAACACTTATTATATGCAAACCGGTTTGTTGATACGAACCAGAAGGCAACAACAAACCTAAATATTTATCAACACACCACTAGTAATGGTTCACAGTTCTCATTGCCTACGTTTGTACCGAATCTGTTAACTGTTACATGGAGCACATGCAACCGAGTTTGTACATCTGAGAGATCTTTTCACTCTTATTATTCTCTTTAGAACGAAAAGAAACAATATTATGACATTGACAACTGAAACCAAATGGGTTTATCGTCATTGTCTCATTGGATCTCAATGAATATCTCAACAAAGTAAATGGAGCGTCCTTATTACGATACGGTTGACTCTCACAAAATCAAATCAAAAGAAGTAAAAGAAACAGAAGAGAGTTTCTTTTCAAGGCCAGCGAGATACAAGAAAACATGATCAGTATCCCCAGTAGTCGTTACGGTTTCATCATCAAACTTCTTTTGAGTTCTGGGTGCTTCTCAAAGTACTCATCTGCAGTCATGGTGCTGAGCTTTTTCTGTTCACGCCAACACATAAATACGGTGATCACACATCAGAATCTCGAGTTAACAAAACTACACTGCCTTGTATAAGATAAACTTGTTATTTTGGGGGTGCTTACGCTTATCTCCTGGACATCAACAATTTCTTTCTCCAGCCGTTCAGACTCCTTGAGCGACTTCTGTTCTGCTTCTTTTAGTTCCACCAACTATATTACCATATGGCACAAAAGAAACGACT
Organism: Brassica carinata; assembly: GCA_016771965.1. Taxonomy (NCBI): domain Eukaryota; kingdom Viridiplantae; phylum Streptophyta; class Magnoliopsida; order Brassicales; family Brassicaceae; genus Brassica; species Brassica carinata. The sequence continues at coordinate 15,156,697 of CM028688.1, forward strand.
AAGTTAGCTGAAAAGACCCTTTGTCAAAACAATGAAGTTTCTAAACTATTATTCCTCACCAAAACATCAGCTATTTATAGAGTTGGGGACGTCCTTTCGCCATAGACACGTGATTGACATGAGACCAAGACCTACGAACTAATAATCTCTGGCACATGCATTTTACAGGTCGATACACGTTTTACTTTAAAGAAGAAATGATCTTATCTATCTATCTCCATTGATACAGTTATTAGCAAAACGCCAAAACCTGACTTTCGGTGCAGATGAGAGAGCAGCACGTGAATCTTGCTTCTCTAAAACCAACCAAGACTTGTCTTTCTACAATACCAATTGACAAAAAAGCAACTTTGCTCATCATTATTAAGTACTGAAGTGTATCAGTTAACCAATTTAGTACCAACGTAAGCATAAGAGAAACCTGAACCAACACTTATTATATGCAAACCGGTTTGTTGATACGAACCAGAAGGCAACAACAAACCTAAATATTTATCAACACACCACTAGTAATGGTTCACAGTTCTCATTGCCTACGTTTGTACCGAATCTGTTAACTGTTACATGGAGCACATGCAACCGAGTTTGTACATCTGAGAGATCTTTTCACTCTTATTATTCTCTTTAGAACGAAAAGAAACAATATTATGACATTGACAACTGAAACCAAATGGGTTTATCGTCATTGTCTCATTGGATCTCCAATGAATATCTCAACAAAGTAAATGGAGCGTCCTTATTACGATACGGTTGACTCTCACAAAATCAAATCAAAAGAAGTAAAAGAAACAGAAGAGAGTTTCTTTTCAAGGCCAGCGAGATACAAGAAAACATGATCAGTATCCCCAGTAGTCGTTACGGATTTCGTCATCAAACTTCTTTTTGAGTTCTGGGTGCTTCTCAAAGTACTCATCTGCAGTCATGGTGCTGAGCTTTTTCTGTTCACGCCAACACATAAATACGGTGATCACACATCAGAATCTCGAGTTAACAAAAAACTACACTGCCTTGTATAAGATAAACTTGTTATTTTGGGGGGGTGCTTACGCTTATCTCCTGGACATCAACAATTTCTTTCTCCAGCCGTTCAGACTCCTTGAGCGACTTCTGTTCTGCTTCTTTTAGTTCCACCAACTATATTACCATATGGCACAAAAGAAACGACTAAGTTAGCTGAAAAGACCCTTTGTCAAAACAATGAAGTTTCTAAACTATTATTCCTCACCAAAGCATCAAACTTTGGTTTGTACTCAGGGGTAACATTGTCCACGTACTTAGGAATCTCAATGCCTGCAGCAAACCAGAAAGTGCAAACAAAAAATTAAAACTTATCGTTCCTCAACACACAAAAAAGAGATTAGCTAGGAGAAGAAAACTTTACTGTCGTAAGCTTCCTTGTACATGTCAACAATGCCAGACCCAATACCCTTCCTGTACATATCCCAATCAATGGGTTCTGGCTCCTTCAACACACAAACCAAATTACATAAATGAAAAAAAAATCAGTCCACACAAAACCAATACATAAAAAAAAAAAAAAAAAAACAAAGAATGAATGATCTTATCAACAACAATCTCAGATCTAAAGGACATAGACAAGATTCAAAGAGGACAAGGGGGAATGGGAAGAATAATAACCTGACTGAACTTGGTCTGGAGCTGAGTGTTGACCTCATCGAAAGCACGACGGAGGTTAGAAAACTCTCTTCGAGCCTCGTCGGTGACTAGGACCTTCGCCATCCCTTCCCAATCTATCGTCCTCGAAGCTTTGAACGCCACATCAGCCACTTTCTTGCCGGCTCCGCTCATTTTCTCTCCCCAAAACAAACAAAACACTTGATGGAATGATGCGAAGAGGAAGAAGAAGTAAACGTCGTTTGATCCGCCAAAGGGAAAGAAAGCCCTAGAATCCCAAAAAGCCTTTACAGGCCCTTTCTTTTCTCTTTATTTACTGTTTAGCCCCTTTAATATTTAATTTTCACTAATACAACCCCCCAATTTACTTCCAGGTTCTGAGTTTTTACATTACTTTACCCTCTTTTGTAACAAATTATGAAATCTAAAATGATAATTTTAATTTTATTATTTTTGAATACAAAAGTTAAATCATGAATCTTTTGTCCAATCACATTACTCAAGTGATTTGACTAATAATTCACTAATGTTTATGTACAAGTTTCAAAAATAAATTGTGCCGTTTACATGATAATATATATATATATATCCTATAGGATGGTTCGGCAGGTAAAATTTTCAGCTATAAAATTATCTTTATAATGTTTCTAGTTTCTAATAAGATCACAACTATCAGCCATAAAAAAGTATGAATCATGACATATTAGTTTGTCCTACGGACCAATCAATTCTTTAAACATTAGAGTTTAGACTGTCTGTTGCTTTTCTAGTTGAACTTACTTGGTCAAATTTTAATGGTAAATGGTCTTAATAGGTAGTTTTTTCTTCACATGAATCCTCACATCAAATGCTTAAGAAGAAACTGAGACATTACACTGAAAATCTCTAAACTTGTTCATATTTTTGTCTTTTTTATCATTAGGACAGTTACATTACCAAATAACAACCAATCAAAAAATCAAAACAAATAGTTAAGTTTAAAGCAGTCAAGAAAATCCAAAACAAAATCAAGACAACTATTATAGACAAAAGACACAACAGACTCTTCTCTGATCTGATCTCACCTCTGTTGCAGACTTTTGTCTAAACTATATCCAGTCTCATGCTTTTAAGCAAGAACAATATCTTTATTTTTATTGTTACCACTGCTTTCCAGCTTAGGAGGACCTGAAAGCCGTCTTACAGTCTTATTAGGAGAGTCAGAGAACGAAAGCCGCTTTTTCGCAGTCTTCTCTGACCCTAGAGGACTAAGGTTTGAGAGCCGTGCTCTTGCTTTAGCTGCTTGTGTATGAGCGCCATGTATCCTGGAACTGACTGAGAGACACTACTACTAGTGATGCTGCTTTCATCGTCTCTAGTGGATGGCAATGACCCGCCAATGCTATGCCTACGGTTGCCAGGCAACTGTTCTGATTGGATACTCAACCTGCTCTTTGAGTCTTCATCACCACTTGGGGCTTGCCTCACTCCGGGGCTTGACATTCTTCGACTACTTGGTGGTGTGATTCGTTTCGGTGATGGCTTTCTGCCGCGTGGGATTATCTCAGACCTGGCACGGCTTGCTACACTATTGGCAGCAGAAGAGGTTTTATCAGCATTGTCTGGTGTGAGTGTGATTGACTGCTTTTCATTTGGTCGTGCAGCCATCCAACGTTCTAGCCAACTCCAACCCCAATGCGGGTTGTTCGGATCCATGAATGTTTGTGAAATAGATGAGCTTTTCCAGGTATTCTGCATATTCAACAGTTTTGAGTTTTATAATTCTAATAAAGATGCTAAAAGTAAGATAAAGAGTACTAGTTTGGTACCTGATGAGTGTATGCGTATGCAAGTGCTTTTTCTCTTCTCATTGTAGCGACCTGTTTGTTCAACATGTTTGCTTCAACTCTCTCCTAGACAGTGTGCTATCATCCCAGTTTCCTCCAATCTATTTCACAAAAACACAATACAATCATTAAGTTTGTATTAAAGAAAAAAAGTAAACTGTGTAACTTTATCAAACAATCTTTGTGTGGATTTCAACTTACCTTAGCAAAATCTTTGTTTTGTTTTTGTTGGAGCTTTCTTGCACAAGCCTGCTTATCCTCTGACAAACGGAGCCTCCTCTCACGAATCTGGTGCTGTAATCTAGCTAGTGTTTGCATGCTCTGCAATGTTGATGTGGCTTGACGTCTTACACCTTTCCCTTGGACTAGAGACTTTAGCCTCACAAGACCTCTCAACGCACGCAAAGCTCTCTTTGCCTTCAAAACGTAACCAAAAGTTCCATTAACAAACAAACTTTATAGTTACTAAGACTTGGAACCAGAAACGGTACATACCATATAACCTCTAAATGCCGTCTGAATCTTGATAGCTGCAATCTCTTCCTTTGATTTCCCAGGGAAACGTGATATTGCAGTGAGACGAACAACTTCGGCTGCAGCTTGAGCAGCTGCAACAGCTGCATCTGCGGCAGCAGCAGTTGCAACAGCCACAGAGTAAGCATGTCTGCTCTGTTCTTCCTCGATCTCCTTTAGTTTAGCCTCCCTGGCAACACAAAGAGTGTTGCTAGGCAAGGTACCAGCTACACCAGGATTGGTAACATCCAACTTCTTGGACTTACCAAACCATTTCTTGGCCTTATGTGGCTTCTTCTAGTGAAGCATAACAAAAAAACATTTTCAGTGTCAGTTTTAAAACATCAAAGGCGTGATAATAAGTTAATAACCAAGCACTTGCATATATAGCTTAAGTATCAGTAGAGACCTGTTCATCTTTCTTTTGTTTAGGTGTTGGAGTGAAGGCCTTCTTCACAACAGCAAACCAACTCTTACCCATTTTTCTTAGTTTTTCCTTACTTTACCCTCTTTTGTAACAAATTATGAAATCTAAAATGATAATTTTAATTTTATTATTTTTGAATACAAAAGTTAAATCATGAATCTTTTGTCCAATCACATTACTCAAGTGATTTGACTAATAATTCACTAATGTTTATGTACAAGTTTCAAAAATAAATTGTGCCGTTTACATGATAATATATATATATATATATATATATATATATATATATATATATATATATATATATATATATATATATATATATATATATATATATCCTATAGGATGGTTCGGCAGGTAAAATTTTCAGCTATAAAATTATCTTTATAATGTTTCTAGTTTCTAATAAGATCACAACTATCAGCCATAAAAAAGTATGAATCATGACATATTAGTTTGTCCTACGGACCAATCAATTCTTTAAACATTAGAGTTTAGACTGTCTGTTGCTTTTCTAGTTGAACTTACTTGGTCAAATTTTAATGGTAAATGGTCTTAATAGGTAGTTTTTTCTTCACATGAATCCTCACATCAAATGCTTAAGAAGAAACTGAGACATTACACTGAAAATCTCTAAACTTGTTCATATTTTTGTCTTTTTTATCATTAGGACAGTTACATTACCAAATAACAACCAATCAAAAAATCAAAACAAATAGTTAAGTTTAAAGCAGTCAAGAAAATCCAAAACAAAATCAAGACAACTATTATAGACAAAAGACACAACAGACTCTTCTCTGATCTGATCTCACCTCTGTTGCAGACTTTTGTCTAAACTATATCCAGTCTCATGCTTTTAAGCAAGAACAATATCTTTATTTTTATTGTTACCACTGCTTTCCAGCTTAGGAGGACCTGAAAGCCGTCTTACAGTCTTATTAGGAGAGTCAGAGAACGAAAGCCGCTTTTTCGCAGTCTTCTCTGACCCTAGAGGACTAAGGTTTGAGAGCCGTGCTCTTGCTTTAGCTGCTTGTGTAAGCGCCATGTATCCTGGAACTGACTGAGAGACACTACTACTAGTGATGCTGCTTTCATCGTCTCTAGTGGATGGCAATGACCCGCCAATGCTATGCCTACGGTTGCCAGGCAACTGTTCTGATTGGATACTCAACCTGCTCTTTGAGTCTTCATCACCACTTGGGGCTTGCCTCACTCCGGGGCTTGACATTCTTCGACTACTTGGTGGTGTGATTCGTTTCGGTGATGGCTTTCTGCCGCGTGGGATTATCTCAGACCTGGCACGGCTTGCTACACTATTGGCAGCAGAAGAGGTTTTATCAGCATTGTCTGGTGTGAGTGTGATTGACTGCTTTTCATTTGGTCGTGCAGCCATCCAACGTTCTAGCCAACTCCAACCCCAATGCGGGTTGTTCGGATCCATGAATGTTTGTGAAATAGATGAGCTTTTCCAGGTATTCTGCATATTCAACAGTTTTGAGTTTTATAATTCTAATAAAGATGCTAAAAGTAAGATAAAGAGTACTAGTTTGGTACCTGATGAGTGTATGCGTATGCAAGTGCTTTTTCTCTTCTCATTGTAGCGACCTGTTTGTTCAACATGTTTGCTTCAACTCTCTCCCTAGACAGTGTGCTATCATCCCAGTTTCCTCCAATCTATTTCACAAAAACACAATACAATCATTAAGTTTGTATTAAAGAAAAAAAGTAAACTGTGTAACTTTATCAAACAATCTTTGTGTGGATTTCAACTTACCTTAGCAAAATCTTTGTTTTGTTTTTGTTGGAGCTTTCTTGCACAAGCCTGCTTATCCTCTGACAAACGGAGCCTCCTCTCACGAATCTGGTGCTGTAATCTAGCTAGTGTTTGCATGCTCTGCAATGTTGATGTGGCTTGACGTCTTACACCTTTCCCTTGGACTAGAGACTTTAGCCTCACAAGACCTCTCAACGCACGCAAAGCTCTCTTTGCCTTCAAAAACGTAACCAAAAAGTTCCATTAACAAACAAACTTTATAGTTACTAAGACTTGGAACCAGAAACGGTACATACCATATAACCTCTAAATGCCGTCTGAATCTTGATAGCTGCAATCTCTTCCTTTGATTTCCCAGGGAAACGTGATATTGCAGTGAGACGAACAACTTCGGCTGCAGCTTGAGCAGCTGCAACAGCTGCATCTGCGGCAGCAGCAGTTGCAACAGCCACAGAGTAAGCATGTCTGCTCTGTTCTTCCTCGATCTCCTTTAGTTTAGCCTCCCTGGCAACACAAAGAGTGTTGCTAGGCAAGGTACCAGCTACACCAGGATTGGTAACATCCAACTTCTTGGACTTACCAAACCATTTCTTGGCCTTATGTGGCTTCTTCTAGTGAAGCATAACAAAAAAACATTTTTGAGTTTTATAATTCTAATAAAGATGCTAAAAGTAAGATAAAGAGTACTAGTTTGGTACCTGATGAGTGTATGCGTATGCAAGTGCTTTTCTCTTCTCATTGTAGCGACCTGTTTGTTCAACATGTTTGCTTCAACTCTCTCCTAGACAGTGTGCTATCATCCCAGTTTCCTCCAATCTATTTCACAAAAACACAATACAATCATTAAGTTTGTATTAAAGAAAAAAAGTAAACTGTGTAACTTTATCAAACAATCTTTGTGTGGATTTCAACTTACCTTAGCAAAATCTTTGTTTTGTTTTTGTTGGAGCTTTCTTGCACAAGCCTGCTTATCCTCTGACAAACGGAGCCTCCTCTCACGAATCTGGTGCTGTAATCTAGCTAGTGTTTGCATGCTCTGCAATGTTGATGTGGCTTGACGTCTTACACCTTTCCCTTGGACTAGAGACTTTAGCCTCACAAGACCTCTCAACGCACGCAAAGCTCTCTTTGCCTTCAAAAACGTAACCAAAAAGTTCCATTAACAAACAAACTTTATAGTTACTAAGACTTGGAACCAGAAACGGTACATACCATATAACCTCTAAATGCCGTCTGAATCTTGATAGCTGCAATCTCTTCCTTTGATTTCCCAGGGAAACGTGATATTGCAGTGAGACGAACAACTTCGGCTGCAGCTTGAGCAGCTGCAACAGCTGCATCTGCGGCAGCAGCAGTTGCAACAGCCACAGAGTAAGCATGTCTGCTCTGTTCTTCCTCGATCTCCTTTAGTTTAGCCTCCCTGGCAACACAAAGAGTGTTGCTAGGCAAGGTACCAGCTACACCAGGATTGGTAACATCCAACTTCTTGGACTTACCAAACCATTTCTTGGCCTTATGTGGCTTCTTCTAGTGAAGCATAACAAAAAAAAAACATTTTCAGTGTCAGTTTTTAAAACATCAAAGGCGTGATAATAAGTTAATAACCAAGCACTTGCATATATAGCTTAAGTATCAGTAGAGACCTGTTCATCTTTCTTTTGTTTAGGTGTTGGAGTGAAGGCCTTCTTCACAACAGCAAACCAACTCTTACCCATTTTTTCTTAGTTTTTCCTTTTTCAGATTTATCTGCAAAATGCATTCATGAACCAACATTTATATATAATATAACTTGTTTAATTAAATACCAAGATTCAAGACTTCATCTTTTTCATCCTGAATCTAAAAAAAAAAATAAGTCAGAGCACACTCACAGATTATGAATCAAGTTTGGATCTTTCTTGATGAGAGAGATGGCATCCGTGGTTTTTTTTTGTAAGGACAAAAAAAAAACTCACTTGAAGACGTTTCAGTTTGTTCAAACGCAGAATCTGAGGAACAAAAGTAGGGTTTCAGTTTCAGTAGTGAATTTAAGACAAAGAAACACGTATACATATGTAACTGCGTAGTACACACGCGTACCTACACTTGGGAGTAGCAACAATGAAAACTTGAAAGAAAAAAAAAAGAATCTTTTTTAAAAAAATGTCTTAGATCGACCAAACAGTAGAGAATGAGACAAGAAGGATGAATATGGTAAGGAAGTGGAGTGATCTATCTATCTTTATGTATGTATGGGGGTACAAGAAAATCTGGTTAGAGGAAAAGAAGGAAGGAAGGAACAGATCTTGAAGGAGAAGCGGTCCAGAGGAATGAAACAGTGCCCGTGACAACAGGTTATTATATATTTATTAATAGACCTTTTCCTCTCATACAGTAGTAGTTGGAATATTATTCTATTTCATAATTTTATTAGGACCATACATACATATTAGTTTTGAAAACATTTACCTTTTATTGTCCCTTTTTGACTAACGAACTAATATTTGTTTTTGAGTGCATAGATGTTTATTTTGTTATATGCACGTCTGATTTATGTATCCCATAACATTCTAATTTACCATTATTGATCTCTATTTTTTCACATGATCATGATGACGACTTATAACAAAAATAAATCCCAAGTATCTTAAATCCACAGCCGATTGTGGTTGATGAAACATTCGTTTTTACTTTTTAGTCTCTAAATTTAAACAATTAATATCTGGCGCATAATCTCCAAATTATAATTTCTTTCATTGTTAAAATATCTATGGTGTTTTAGGTATAATGGCTAGTGCTTATAATTTATTTTTATTAACTTATTTGTCAGACCGTTTCTAAAAATTTAAACAAATATTGAATTGTCTGTTAAAATCACATAGTTATCATTTTTATACCCCTTTTATCTATTTTTACATAATAGCAAATACTCTTTTCAAAAGATTAAAGTCACTTTGTTTGTTGCATTTTTAAAAAAAATTAGATTAACCTTTTTTTTTTGTCAACCAAGTTTAGATTACTCCAGTTTGAGATATGAAGGCATGGCGATGAAGAAGAACAAATGGATTGATTTAACAGGATTACCAAAAAAAAGAACAAGTGGATTGCACGTTTATAATAGTGGGTGGCTGGACTCTAAGACTATACGTTACCCCTTTAGATTTCCAACATAGATGAACTTCTAAAATTTAATGACCCTAACATGAAATTGCTGGACATTAATGACAATTATTTTATTGGCATGAAGTCTATGAGCATTTAAAATGTTTATCTTTGTTATTTTTGGTCAACTTTCTATTTCATTAACAAATCAATGATCAGACTATATAGATGATTTTAATTTAATTTTCTTTATCAAACAAGTACATTTATGCTTTTTTAAGTACATTGTGTTATGTTGAAGACAATATTATTGCTACTGCATATAATATTTTTGGCCAACATTGAGAAAGTCACTTTTTTGCCTTAACTGTTTTTTTTTCCATCTGACCAACTTTAGATTTAATAAGTTTCTCCAGGTACGTCTTTATAAATGTTGCAACTCTTCACTGTATATATCAGCTCACATTGCAAAAGCATCTATGATCTACCTCTGTAGGGAAAGTTGTTAAGATATGCTGTTTTATTTTTCTTGCGTCTTCAGAAGTTAAGAAGAATTCTCATGTGAGTCGTTTTCATTGTGTAGAATTATAGGCTGATTCTTTTGTTATCTAGAGAAAAAAATTATTTCTACAAAAAATCGGTATCAACATTCTGATGAGGCCAAATTGGTTTAAGGATCAGTCAACGAAAAGAATTCAATGAGTTTTGTGTCTAAATCGTTTAAAAGGAAAAAAAATGTATCAAATCCATAAACTTTTTGCATGTATTTTTAGTTTTTTGATCGGTTTGCTAATAAATTAACTATCATTAAACTCTATTAAATGAGTTTATCACTTTGAACCAATCAGAATAGAGATAAATACTTTAATAATAAAAGAGCTCTCATATATTGACTTGTGAAGTTGATTTTTTTTAAGCAGACATAGAGAGAGAGAGGCGGCTTCTCACCGGAAGCTCTACGCAGCATAAAACAGTTTTCAGACAAAACCTTCGAAACCATCAGCAGCAGATCTTCTTGGTTCATGGCGCATCAGGACAGCTCGGATCATCGGTAACTTTTCTGTCTGTTCTTTTCCAAATCAATCGTCTCCGTTTGATTTTTTTTACTTACCAGCTTCCATAGTGTTTCTCAACAACCAACCAATGATGTTGACTAGAGCCGTTTGCAATCGAAATCACATTTTAAAAAAAACGAAGCTGATTGATCTGTATTTAAGGGTGTGGACTTTCTTATTGCATTTTTGATTAGGCGTAATGATTCAGACGCACAAGATCATACTTCAATGACCATTGAGTTTCTCCGTGCGCGTTTGCTCGCTGAAAGAGCTGTTTCCAAGAGCGCAAGAGCTAAGCTTGATGGCCTCTCCGATAAAGTTCGTACCTTTTTCTGTTTGAATTTGTTGTTAACTTGTCGTCAACTGTTTTTTTTTTCATACTCCCTCCGTTTCAGATTAATCGTTTTTCTAGAGAAAAATTTTCGTTTCAAAATAACTGTCGTTTTAGAATTATATGTTTCCTTAATGGAGAAAAATTTTCGTTTCAAAAGAAGTGTCGTTTTAGAATTATATGTTTCTTTGATGGGGAAAAATTTTCGTTTCAAAAAAATGGTCGTTTTAGAATTATATGTTTTCTTGATATATGTGGATAGGTAGCAGAGCTGGAAGAACAACTCAAGATTGTGTCTTTACAGAGAAAGAAGGCCGAACAGGCTACTGCTGATGTCCTTTCTATCCTTGAAGAACACGGGTTTCATGAACATGATGCTTATGATTCATGCTCTGATCAAGAAAGCTACTCTCAGACTACTACTCATTCAGGTAAGCGTTTCCAATCATCTCAGCTAAGGAAATTTTGGTGTTGGATTTTGATTTCCTCAACGTTTGTTTCTTCTTTTTTCTCTAGTGTCTGCCAAAAGTTTATCCTGGAAAGGACGCAGGAGAGAAGCTGGTTCTTCCGACAAGATCAAGGAGTCCCGTAATAGGAGACAGAGAGGCTTCGTTTCTGCTTATGTTTCGTCGGCAAGACACCGCCGAGGAAGATCCTGTCGACAAATAAAACGCAGCGAGTCAAGGTCAGGAGGTTTATTATAATATGATTTGGCTATTGTTTTTGTGTAGTAAAACAACTGACCTTTCTTTAACTCTCCAGAACCGTATCTGAAGATCATAAGAGAGATGGAAAGACAGTTGTTGATTTTCAAGGAAAAGGAGGTAGTACTGAAGTGCTTCCTAAGACGAGTGAAGAAGCATCCACAACTGTGGTTGATGTTACTGTTATCAGGGGAGAAGAAAGCTTGCAGAAGTTGTCATGTTCAAATGTTTTAGAGAAGGGAAACAGTATGGACATCAAGTTGGAGAAAGCGTTAAGAAAACGTGCACAAGTTGTTGGATCTTATGAAGATATGGAAGAGACTCAGAAGCAGTGGGAGAAGAAGTTCACAGAGAATAAATCATCTGCCCTGGTATGCCCCTTTGTCTCAGACAGATGATTTATCTTTAGCAACTTGTGGTCATTTCTCCAATCTTGCAGGATGTATGTGACGTAGGAAACCATTCAGATGTGACGGATGAAAGTAATGGAGAAAAAGCTCAAGGTTCCACACTAGTACTACCCTCACTCCGTGATACAAGGTCTATAGCCAATGAGGTTGACCTCGAAACGTTGTCACATGGTTCGCCTGATAATTCAGTAACATCACCTGAAAAGTGCTGCAAAAGTTGTGGTTCCAAATCTGTGGAAGAAGATGTTTCTCCTTCTGGAGACAACGGAAAACAGTTCTATGAGAGTCTCAAAAGCGAGTCTTCCCATCCACAGAGATGTAAAACTATCTCTGAGCAATCTTCATCAACTATTCGGTCACCTCCTGCACCAAACTCTAGAGGTGGTTCCTTTTGTAGTAATGCTACTACCATCCAGAAAGTAGATTATCCCTTAGTTCCAGTGGCAAAGGAATCGTCTGATACATGTGATACTGTGCTCACTGCGCTAAAGCAAGCTAAGCTGTCTCTGCAAGAGAAAGTCAGTAGCTTAAATATCAGAAAACCTGAGTATCTTTCTGAGAGCTCTTATCCTCCAACGCCAGGTTCATATATGGACACATACGCACTATCTATGGAGCCAGCATTTGGTACCAGACCATCTCTCCCTGCTTCCAACGTCGGATCCATGCTAGAGTTCCCTGTTGGCTGTGCCGGACTTTTCAGAGTACCCACTGATTTTTCACCTGATGCATCAACGAGGAACAGCTTTCTAGCCTCGAGTTCTCAGAAAGCTCTTGTCAACCATATACCTGAGAGAGACATTCCTTTGTTACCTGGAGATCAGCGTTTCACCAAAACTTTACTAGACACAGAGAGGCCTTTGACCACCCCATACATTGGTGGACCAAAACTATGGACAGGCTTCAGGGAAGGTGGTCAAACGGTTGTGGATACTCAAGAATCCAGACTTTGTAAAGACACACCAAGGGTTTCAGGCAGTGTCAGAACATCTGGTTTTGAAGGTAACCAACTATCCTCGAGAAGCTTCAACTCAGAAAGAAAAGAAAGTACATATACTCCCCTGTCAATGTCACCTAGTCGAAGCTTGTATCCAGATTCAGTTGTGCGTAGTAGAGAGATGTATTCGACTCCTTATTACACACGTGCGGTTGGGCTGCCTCCTACTGGTGGTTCAAGTGACGACTTATTTAGGCGAGTATGATTCTGTTGGATGCTTGTAGTGTGTGTTGTTGTGTACCATGTTTGTAGACTATACCAGCTCCGTATGAATTTGGATACAAGAGGTAAAAAGTGATGTTTGCGATTCATAGCTTTGTAGTTATAGGACAATGGTCGTGCCTATACGGTGGTATTAAATCAAGTTTTCTTGGTTATGTTTGTATGTTCATTTGATCGAGTAGTGATATTTTACAAGGGACAAGAAAAGCTTCTCTTGAAAAACTATTAATCATAACAGAATTAGATGAAACTCGAGACTCTCGAATAGATACATCAGGAGCTAAAACTGTTGGAGATGGGCCAGACGATACTGAGAGGAACCACATGAAGGATAGCCATGAGGAAAGAAAACTGCCAAGAGAGAAAGGGAAGACGTGATAAACATGAAAGGCGTGAAAAACGTGAGAGGCATGATGAAAAGCGACACACTCGTGAACCAGATGACAGGAAGAAGCACAAGAAAGAAAATAAGGATAGGAAGAGAAGGCATGACTCTGATTCCAACTGAATTAAACTGATAAAACCAGTGTAAAAAAACCTATAACTTTGTTATTTTGTTAAAATATTGATGGAAAATTCATTTGGAAAACTGATCTAATGTTTGTTAAATGACACGGAGAGAGAGATGCGATGATCATTTAGCAAAACAAGAGGCATGTTTCAGCTTTCAGTCTTCAAAGAAAAGAGGCGTCAAATTGTTCGGTTTGGTAAAAAGACTTACATTTCACCTGTTGTGGTGGTTTTTGACAGCTGAAATTATTTATTTCTCAGAGGAGCCGGCAAACATGAATACCTCAGGAAGATAGAATCTATGAGAAGAATTGTAAACCAAACCAATTTTTGGTAGTCGGTAACCAAATGGAAAAAAAAAACGAAACATCTGATTCAGAGCTTATCCTGTAGACCAACAGTTATGGTTCTGGATGTGCACGTGGATCCAAGGTTTATTATGTGGTAATCATCCAAGGTTTTCATTTGATCAACAGCTGGATCTTTCTCTCACAGAAGAAGTCTTCGAACATCCTCAAAGTTTGAACGCAGTTCAGACAGAAACGAAGCTGAAACGAAACCGGTATCATCAAAAAGCAATGAGTAACAAAGGAGAACACATAGTGAAGAAACTACTGAGTGCAAAGTGTACCTCCAACTTGTCCATCAAAGATCCGATGATCAGCCGATAGCGTCACATTCATTTTTGTTACAACCGAAGGCCTCTCAGTTCCTGAAACAAAGACAAAAACACTTGCCATAAGCGAATCAAAATAGCAAATTCAAAAGGATGTTACTAGCTGTCTCACCATCTATTCCAAGAACTGCCTCCACAACTTTATTTCCTCTACCAACTGCTAGAATTCCAGCCTGCAAGGGAATTGACGCTGATGAGTTTAATCACGACAAACGTCACAGACAAGCAAAAAGCTTACGCTTCCATCAGTAATTAAGGGTGCATCGTTAAAGGTATGCTTACCTGAGGGGGGTTAATGATTGCGCAGAACTGGTCCACAGGATACATTCCTAGATTTGAAATGCTGTAACGAATGGTTTTCTTAGTAAGTAGGAAAAAGTTTCAGACGATGCTTTAAGAACTTAAGTCTGATGGATACCTGAATGTCCCTCCTTGAAACTCATGAGGAGCAAGCTTTCCAGATCGGGCCTTTTGTGCCAGCTCCTTAACCTGCTCCACAAATCAATTAAGAAAATTAGCACATGACATATGGTGAGAACTGATCAAACAGGTATACTCTATAGCTTGGCATATTCATCAAATTTCAGAGAAAAATACATTACCTCTGAGGATATAGCAGAAATAGATTTCTGGTCTGCATTTCTGATAATTGGAGTCATTAAGCCCTGCAACATATGCCAAGATGAGAAAGGGATTAACTATTCAAGTAATTCGAAAAGCTAACACAAGAGGGTACCTTCTCGGTTGCAACTGCAATTGATATGTCAACATCCTTACACAAAACAATTTCTCCTTTCTCAGCATCCCAGAAAGCTACCAGACATTAACACAAAGCACTTTAAACAACCAAAAAGAAGGTTTAAGCGAATACAAGGAAAGATGCCACCTAATGGTTGCACTCCATAGATCATTACATCAAACTCAAAGTGAAAAACATCCTACTCAAAACAGCTAAAACCGAATTACAAAATGCATCATAAGTTATCATAAGTTCGTCCAGCTACCTCAAACCATTTACTAAATATTCTAAGCGGAGGCATATGGCATTGCAACTATGCCGCATTGCCTTAATTACTCATAGATAGGTTTGGGAATAAACCATGATTACATTACTTTTAGTAGCATAATTTAGAAGGAGAAATAATTTATCACCATTAGCTTGTCGTACATTCCTCAGTGCGACTGCCACTGCTTTAATAACTATGTCATTTACCGACACTTTAACACCATGGCTTTCTGCAGATTACGAAACCACAGTTCAATATGAGCCTCTAGAGTTGTCAACAACCAAAAAAAGAGAGGATAAGGAGCAGTCTACAAACCTTGAAGTTCTTTTCTAAATGCAAGAAGAGGATCCAATACAACATCTGAGACACACACAAATGCCTAATCAGCAAATAAAATACACAAAGCAAATACAAAGTTTGTGAATTACCAACCTGATGATAAATACAAATGGGGTATCTTCTGTTTTGATTCCAATAAACGTTTAGCTATAATCTGTCAACAGGGAAAAGTCAAAGAGAAGTCAGCATATCATTAGCATATCATTATGATCCTAGTAGAAAACTTCAATGCTGAACGTATGTTCCCCTCGAGTGATGGAACATATTCCATCCACTATCAGTATTGTAGCTAGAAAAAAAGCTACTAACACCCATTGATATAGCCATTATCTAAAAGAATACAGATCAAGGGAGTTGCAACCAAAAAGTTTTTGCAACTTATCCTTGTGTAATTCCATGGCTGTGTCAAATGAAGAATTCTAGAGAATGCAGAAAGTAATCAACCATATGACTTAAGTTCAACATTGGCTACATATTTATCAACTCACAACAGCATACATTAGGTAGTTATTTCAGCTAAACCCTCCGCATCAAAAACTGGCTTTTTTAAGGCAGCTTCTCTAAATTTCTTTAAAATGCCATAGAAACTTTTAGAAAAGCCAGCATATTGTACAATGAAGTGAAAACAACCTTATCAACTTGCTTCCACAAGGACTGCTTTGCAGGAAATATTTTATTATTATCAACAAAGAGAGCAATAAATGTTAAATTACCTTGCGAATTTGACTATTGGGAAAATCTTCATAATCATTTGACGGTGTCACAGAAGACTTTGATTCAGGCCGCGATACGGAAGAGGATTTAGATACGTTCTCCTTAGATGGCTGTTTCTTCTCAGCAGACACGGATTTTTTAGATGTTTTTCCAGAAGCAATTGCGGCAACAACGTCTGATTTCAGTAATGTACCGTAGGGACCCGAGGCCTCAATTGATGATGCCTCCAAGCCATGTTCTAAAATCAATAGCTTTGCTGCAGGACTGATCTTTGTGAAGCCTCCTTTCTTCCCTCCAGATTTATCCACAACACTTTGAGGGGCTTGTTTTTCAGTAACAGCCTCAGAACCACCTGCGGAAGAAGACTTGATGGCTTCAATGCTTTCAGCATCTTCAACCTACACAGAAGGATTAACCTTTAATATCTCTCAGTCTGCAAGCAGGTGTGTTTTCAAAGATTTAGCGCACAAGCATAACTTTTACTTCATGCAATAGATATCGTAGAATGAAACTAGAAGAGCGCATGCTGTAGCAAAACATTTGGTTACACAGAGGCTAGAAGAGCGCGTAGACGTTATGCACAAAATGTAATGCATAGAGGCTAGCAAAACATATGAATTAAGTATACCAGTATTAAAACAGTTTTCTGGCATCAAGAATTCAGTCAATTTACTTCTGAACTTTAGGACTTACTATAAGTGCAATGGGCTTTCCGACAGCCACATCCTTGGAACCTTCAGGAATTAGAATCTTAGCCAAGTACCTACACCAAAATTCATCCATCAAGTCATCAATTTATCAATATAAGATTATTCATCAGAATACGAATGCAGCAGTTCAGGTAAAGCTTCTTTTATGGAGGTAAGTTGATGCTCATACCTAGACTAGGAAACATGAAATCAATCTTTATACCATAGGAGTACTAGTTCAAGGGAGAACACTTAAAGATGAGCTGACCTAACTTTTTCAATCAACATTATTTCTCACTTAAAACCAACCAAAAAAAAAAGACTTAATATCCACAGATTATGTATACTATACAGAAAGAACATCACCAGGCTTCCTAGAAAAATAAATATTAACATCACCAGGCTCCTTAGAGAAAGAAATATTATTTATGCCCTTAGTGATTGCTTAAACGAATATGACGACAGGAAGTTTGGTATACCCTTCTTCAAGGCTTTCAAATTCCAGAGTGGCTTTGTCAGTCTCGATCTCACCGATGACATCACCTACTTCAATCTGTTAAGCAGGAAATAAGAAAAAAGCAATACAGGAAGATGTAATACACCAGAGTACTTGTGGTAAAAGTACAATGCCAATATACTCTTCAGTTTGGTCACCAGAAACTAACCTTGTCACCCTCTTTTTTCCACCATTTGGCAATGTTACCTTGGTTCTGCACAACGATAAACAAATAAATGATTTAGGGTCTCAGGATATAAGAGGTAGATAAATTCTCATCCACAAAAGCTAGCACAAATGTGTGAAATCCCATACCATTGTGGGAGAAAGTGCTGGCATTTCCAAGACAACATGTGGGGGGAGATTTGATGCATCAGGCTGAATGGAATCTCTTTGATGTGTGCTTTCATCAGGTTTATTCTCTTGATGAGCTGATGTTTCCTCTTTACCAACTTGTCCACCTTCTCCAGCATCAGAAACGTTTTGAATGTCATCTTCCTCCTCAACCTACATAACAATTATATAAGATTAAGATCAACTTTGTATCCATCAAAACTTATGTAGCAATATGCTGACCAGAAACACGACATATGAGAGAACTCAGTTTGAAATAAGGTAATATTTAGAAAGAGCAGTACGAAGATTGGATAGTGGTTATCTTTTATCACAACAAACATTGATAAAGTAACATTAAAGATTTATATGATTCTTTAAATCTCCCAGGATGAAAACGCAGGGAACAAAACAAAATGGAGAGGCCAAGAGCCGACTAGTTAAAGAAAAACGGAACTCCTAATGAAAATAGGTCAACGACTACACCACTTGTTGCCAAATCATAATTAATAAGACAGCCATTGTGCTTACCATTATTGCAATTGGTGCATTAACGGGAATATCCTTTGATCCTTCAGTTACTACAATCTTGGCCAGAAATCTACAGAGCCATGCCTTATTGTAAGGTATACTTATGATGAGGCAGATATTTGAATTACCAATGTGAGGAATAGGGAAAAAAAAAAAACAGAAATTAGAACACACAAAATCGCTTTTTCAGAATTACCCTTCTTCTTGACTCTCAAGTTCTACAGTGGCTTTGTCTGTCTCTATCTCACATAGTACATCGCCAACCTCTACCTGTCAGGAAGAACCAACATTTAAACCAGTTACTGAGAAATTCCACAGTCTATATCGTCAACTGAAGTTTTGTCAAGTAAAAATAAGAAAAAAACCCACCCTGTCACCTTCTTTCTTCAACCATTTCGCAATATTACCATGACTCTGCAGCAAAAAAAAAAGTTAAACAATGACTTCTCACAGGGAGGCCAATTTTTATTTTACGAGATTGAAGTCTCATTCATTTCTTAACCATTGTAGGAGACAACGCTGGCATTGTAAGAACTGTCTGTGGTACAGGGCCTACAGCCGAAAGACAAATAAAATTAATGTAGATCTTAATTCCACTAGATGACATAACAATCTATGGAATACCTGTTGATGAAAAGTTTTGCATGCCAAATCGCACCTAGAAGAAAAATGAAAGAGAAAGTATGTGAGAAACGGGGATAGATGAAAAAAAAAGTGTACTAACTGGAAAGCTTACAAAGGACGTTGGATGACTAGTATCCATTCTTGTAATCAAGGCAGACCTGAAAATGTAGAACAGGAAAAATCAGAGAAGGACAAACACAATTATTCCCCCCCCCCCTCCCTGAGTTTTATACAAAAAACGAGTTCACCGAATAATGGTTATGTTCAGTGGGCTTGTGAATAACACATACGAAAGAATTAAATAACCACCTGAACTTCTGTTTAAATAAAATCTTAAAACCATGAATGCCTATGGTTGCCGCTAGTTTCTCTATGAATCAAAAGCGTATCCTCAATTTCCATGACTATCATTGAATAGACAAAATCAAACACATACCTCGCACAATCACTGCTAATAGTCTTGTCATCCAAGTGGTACAGTCCATTAGAAAAGCTGAATCAGAGAGTTCATGGTAAAATTATGTATTAGAAAGCTGAAAGAAAACCACACCATTTTCCTCACACGAACTAGAGAAGCTAAACTCGTAATACAAATTCGGGAAACAAATATTAGTTCCAACAAAGACAGATTATCTATATAATTTCTCTACATTAGTTAAAATTAAGAAATCGGCTAATAACCCCACTCTAACCTAAGAACCCCGACTTAATCATGGTCTAAGCTCTCTAACATCACTATACAATAAAAGTCAATGTATGATTGACGAAAACGAATATGAAATCGAATTAAGAGACCAGGTCAATCATCGAATTTGCGAGAGATCGCAAATAGATGAGCAACATCAGAGAACTTCGAGAGAGAGAGAGAGATGGCGCGTACCGAGTGTGGAATCCGGAGACGGGAGCGAGAAGACGAACTCTGAGAAGCGAAGAAGTGCGGGCGATCGCTGCGTGACGGAGGAGCGGAAGCACCATGACGGCGCTCGCTTCGAGAGAGAAAAGAGGAGGGAGGAGGGTTCGGGAAAATCACCAAATGGAAGAGAAAGAGAGAGAGAGAGACGATGAAAACTTCAGCTTTGGTCAGATCGCATTCGCCACCGATGGCATGAACGAGAAAGTGTTCAGATTCCGGTCCGGTCCGGGTTGGAGTTACCAGTAATCGCTATTGTCTACTGAACCGGAAAACCAAATTGATTCGTATGTAGATACTTTGGTTTGAGTCTGAGAACCGAAGATTTGACTGGTTCGAGTGGAGTGGCGAACTTCGAAACCAATTTTAACCAGTGCCCTCGCTCGATTAAGGGTTTTGTGATCGGTTTTCTTCCTTGAAAACAAGTTGGATTATCAACTTGGTGATCAAATCAGGATCCTTATACAATATAGCATATATTTTATCAAATCAAAATCCTTATAAAATATAACATGCATTTATCAACTTGATTATCAAATCAAAATCTTTATATAATTTTAAAATATATATATACATTGCTTCTAAAATATCTCAATACATAAATAAGTATATAGTGTTGTAGTCGTATCTACATTATTACAAAACTGTTAGCGTCAGTTACATGAGATTTTCTCTTATATGGTTGCATAGAAAACCTTCTTCAATTTTCGTAAAAAACTATGGTTGCACTTGGTTAAAACGATATAATATAACGTTGACAATTTGACACCACACCAATGGCCAATGGGCGAGTGTGCACGATGTCAGCTTATATAGTTGTATTGGCATCAGAAAAAAAGGATCAAATGGAATATACTCTCCTAGAGCGACATTTGACTTGTGTAATTATCTCAAACTATACACCAGCGCAAATCTCTTCTGTTGTCAAAGTTGAGATTTTGCAATCAGTTTAATAAAATACTACCCAACAACAACAAACATTAAAAGAAACCATTTCTAAAGAATTACAAAAGTCAACTCCTGTTTTGTTTTTTGTTTTACTTTCTGTTGGAAGGATTTTTTTTTTTAACTCAAATTTTGTGTACTATATATAATAAGGATCCGAATTGGCGTCGAAAAGATAGATAGAAACCATTTAGATTCGTGTAGAAGAAGAAGAACAGAGAGCGATGGAGATCGAAGAAGCGAGACGTGAGAGTGGGCATGTGGTGTGCGGATCATGGATTCGTCGACCCAAGAAAGTGAACTGGGCCATCATCGCCAAAGCTGCCAAACGCCGTGGCTCAGCCTCTCCTCCTGCTCTCCTTCACATCTACTCTTTCGATCCTATCACTACTTCTCTCTCCTCCTCTCCCTTGGTAAATCCATTTTCTTCTTTTAACACAATTATGAGATTTAAAGTTTTACTCTTTTGAAAACGTGCATGCATATTGCATGGGTTGGGCTGGAACGAATCGAGATCAATCTAGGTTGTTTCTTTAACGTCTTCTGAATCATGGAAGGAATCTAACTTTCTTTGATAAAAGGCCACACATGCGGTCAATGAGAGTGATGGTGATCCTGTGGCAATCTCAGTGCATCCTGGTGGAGATTGTTTTGTTTGCTCAACATCCAAAGGTGGTTGCAAGTACGTTTCTCTCTTTCTTTTACCTTCACAAATTATCATCACAAGAGCGTCTAGTGGTTTTCTTTGATTAGATCGATCTTTCCAATTTTGTTTTGAGTTGGTATTTTTCTAAATGCGTGATATATTCTCTCTTGACAACTAAACATGCACATGCATCTGTTGGAGACTGCTGTGCATCTTCAGGTCTCTTTTATAAATTGTCATAAAATATTGCAGCTCTACTGTTCCATATGTATGTTTCATGCATACTAGAGAACTGGAATTGTCACGTCCACCATTTTTGGACACTGCTAGTAATATGGTGTGACTGTACATCTCGTATGATTTGTTCATAAATACTTGTGCGTAGATATCTCTGCCCATGTTATATGGTCTTGATGCTAAATACTATAATATTATTTGTTATTTCAGGTTGTTTGAGATTGTCGGAGGAGCAACAACAGGTATCAAGATCTTAGAAAAAGAACTCCCTCCTCTCCAAGACGCTGGACTACAAAAGTGTATGGCCTTCAGCTTTGATGGCTCTAAATTAGCTGTTGGTGGAGTGGTAAGGATCGAGTAACCAATACTGCTTCATAAGTGCTTTTTTCATGCGACAGTTTTGGTTGTAGTTGTACTTACTGTAAATTATTTTTCAGGATGGATGTCTGAGAATTATGGAGTGGCCAAACCTAAGTGTGATTTTGGATGAGCCAAAGGCACACAAATCCATCCGTGATATGGATTTCAGGTAACGACCAGAATCTTCTCCCCCATCATCCCTGTTTTCATAATTCCTTTAACATTAAAGCATAGCTAGTAAAAAAAAATGATCTTCTAGAAAGATTTGAGACTTGTGATGAGAAGCATAATGTCTGCATCTCTCTATCTCATATCTGTATTGTCTTTTTTTGTAGTCTGGACTCAGAGTTCCTAGCCACAACATCAACTGATGGATCAGCTAGAATATGGAAAGCAGACGATGGTTTCCCTTTGTCTACTTTGGAACGTGGTGGGGTATGCGATAATATTGATAGTTAAAGTTTGCATTTTAACACCTATGTTGCAGAAATCATATTCATTTTGATATGTCCTGTGATTCTGATACCGTCACGTCTTGCAGGATGAAAATATTGAACTGTGCCGGTTCTCTAAAGATGGAACAAAACCTTTTCTGTTCTGTGCTGCTCAGAGAGGTATATTATATAGAGAGACAAGCATCGACCACAAGTGTTTTCTTTAAATTCAGATTTAACAAGTAAAAAAATTTAACAACTGGAAACAGGTGACGTTCCTGTGGTAAATGTTTATGACATTAGTACATGGAAGAAGCTTGGATTCAAGAAGCTGTCAAGGAAGAGTGCATCGACAATGGCAGTGAGCTTGGATGGAAAATATATTGCTTTGTGAGTGTGTTTCTTCATCCTTTGATTGGTTCAGGTTTTTGATTGTACAAGGTTAAAACCTCATCATATATTATATTTTGCAATTTATTTTGAAGGGGTGGCAAAGATGGGGATATATCTGTCGCTGAAGTGAAGACAATGGAGATCTACCACTACAGTAAGAGGCTGCATCTTGGTCAAACCATTGCTTCACTTGAGTTCTGCCCTAGTGAAAGGTATTAGTAATCTATCAAAACCCTTTAAGTCTCATTATTGGGAGCATTGTTTGTAATGTTTATCAATCTACTTGGGTGCTTAGGGTAATGCTGACAACATCGAGCGAATGGGGTGAGATGGTGACCAAGCTCACTGTACCAAAGGAGTGGAAAGGTTTGGTTGCTGCTGCTCATCTCTCTCACTCTCTGCAAGACATATATCATCTTTTTACATCTCTCTCTCTCTGACCCATATCTTTTGTATGTTTGATGGAGCAGAGTGGCAGATATATGTACTGTTGTTTTGCTTGTTCATGGCGTCAGTGATACTTGCATACGTGTTCTTTGAGAACTCAGATTCGTTTTGGAAGTTACCAATGGGGAAAGATCAAAGAAGACCAAAGATTAGTCTTTTTGGAGATTCATCCACGCTTACCGAGGATCATAATAGGTGGAACTTGGACCTATAGAAAGAAAGATATTTTATGTAAATCCACGAAGCCTTTTCTTTTTTCCAAAAAAACTTTGTTTCATGTTTCTCCTTTCCTCGCTCTCATCATTCTAATTTCTGTTTTTGTTAACCATTATTTCTGGATTCTGATTTTCTTTTACAAATTAAACTCGCGTCTTGAATAGACTTTGATTTCATTACTGGTTGACTAACTGTTTCGAATCACATCTGGGAATAAGTGAGACATGATGAGGTCACGTTCAAAGCCACAGGTGTTAGTCGGTTGCAAGAACTCACATGATGACGTCACGACCGTGGTCTTGTTGAGCTTCCGTTCGAGACACACTCACACTGCTCAGATCTACTAGACATGACTACGAATCCGATTTATCACAGGAGGATTTCGAGGACATAAGCCTGATTTTTATTTTTTGGAGTAGGAATAGTCAAGCAAACTCGTTAGCAAGAGAAGCAAGAACCAACGGCTATATTTTCTCCAATACATATCAGATATGGACAGACAAAGATGTTCTTCGAAAATCAGCTCGTCTGACATCATTTAATTTTAGTATAAATGGATAGTTTACAAACTTTTTTTTTATCTAAGGTTTTTCTAATCTAATTTTTTATTTTTGGTAGGCTACATCGTGGTGCACCAAAAAGTAAATTTACATCCTTTATTCACTATTCCAAATTTTGATACAAAACTATAGATTAAATATATTTTATAAGACCTTATAAAGTTTCATATAAAATTTATATATTTAGTTTCAAATAATTTGTTTGCAGGTTATATTGCATACTCCAACATTTACTACTAATAATTTTGATTTTATTTCTCAAGAAAATCGTCATAGTGAAAAGAGAACAAAACGTATTTTATAAAGTCTTGTAAACAGTTTCATAATTTATAACATCTCTGAAATAATTTCATAAAACAATTTGTTTGAATTATAATATTTTGAGAAATGACAGTTCATAATTTATAACATCTCTGAAATAATTTCATAAAACAATTTGTTTGAATTATAATATTTTGAGAAATGACAGGGAATGTTTCCAGTTCAAGATTGACTTTGACAAATATAACCAAGGATGTTAAAATGGGCTATTCGGACCCGTTTAATCTTATCTATATATCCTGCCAGTTTAGACCATGTAACTTTAAACCCGTTTATATACATATTCGTTTATGCACGTTTAATTTTATGCTGTTGATACGACCCGTTAGACCATTTATTGCTTTTTATCTTCTTTGTGTAAAATACTTTTTCTTTTTTTTTTGTCTGGTTAATTATGCAATTACAAATTATGAGAAACATTACATAGACGATATTACAGCCGACAATACTATCTGTCTTATGAAGATTCACCTTTGAATGCATCACCCTGAGTCCTCCTATAAAACCCAGACCTCTCTCTGTAAAAATTGCGTCGTCTGAGATTCGAATCCCAGACCTGTGTGTAGAAGTCTTTAAACCTTGACCACTACGCCGCGATGCTTCCACAAAATACTTTTTCTTCTAAAATGTAGTTTTAATTATTTTAACAAAAATGGTATTGTTGAAGAGGGGGTTGTTTTTGATTGAAACAAAAAGTTGGAGCTTCTTTTTAATGTTGTCACCTTTACGTACGAAACACAACAAAAATGAAAAAGTGATGTGATTGCGTTCCCGTCTTCCCGAGCGTGCGGTCCTAGTCACCTTGTCGCGGTCTTTAGAGTCACACACCCACACAGACTCGCACTCACAACGATTCTGGACCTGAATTACCCAATTTATACTTACCAATCAGATCTTTGGGACTGACGAGTGACTACATTCTCTTCACAGCAGATGAACTGCCTTCAGAATCTTCCCAGGTTTCTTCAGTCTTCCTGCTTTCAGAATCATTTGTTCTTGTTTATTTGACTTCTTTGATTCTTTTTGTGTGTTGATCGTCTCACTAATTTCAGATCACCTTTATTGGGCTTTGTGGGCAATCAAAGAGACCCTTCTTCTTCCTCTTCTTTGAAGATGATGCTGGTACTACCACCACACTGCTTCATCTATTGATTAATAAAAAGATTCAATCTTTTTTTTTCAACTTTCTTGAAAATTCGTTCTTTTGCAGCTACCCATCAAAGCCAATGATCTTAAACAGCGACGTGTTTTACAGGTAATTTCGTAGTTTAATTAGTGGTCACAGAATGTTTGACTAGTGAGAATATATATATATATATTTTTTTTTGAGAGTGATAGGCGGTATCAGATTCGAAATCCAGCGCAGAGACGAGTGGTGTTTTAAACAAGGAGGAAGAAGAAAAATCTGATGAATATAGCCAAGACATGACTCAAGCTATGGGTGCTGGTACGTTTTACACTTGTACTAACTTGTAATTGTCTGATATTTTTGAATATTCATTGGGTTTGTTTGATTAGATTGTATTCTATTTCATCTGGGATTAGTTCTGGTTTGTTTGTTGGCAAACGACCACTGATTGGTTTCTATGTGTGTTTTCATTTCAGTTTTAACCTACAGGCATGAGATAGGAATGAACTACAACTTTATTCGTCCAGATTTAATTGTTGGATCTTGCTTACAGGTTTTCTTTTTTTTAATTCTTTTTGTTAGATATTGAAATTTTGTGTTACTATCTGCTCTGCTTTGTTTTGCTTGCTTTTAGACCCCAGAAGATGTTGACAAGCTCCGTAAAATTGGGGTTAAAACCATATTTTGCTTGCAACAAGATCCTGACTTGGAGTATCCTTCCAAAATGCCCTCTTTTGTTTGTTCTCTCTTTATGATTTTTCTCAAGTTTCATTATGTTCAAGTGAGGAAGAATCATCTGCAGAGTTCCTTGACCAACACTTGCAGATATTTTGGAGTAGATATAAGCAGCATCCAAGCATATGCTAAGACATTTACTGATATTCAGCATATTCGCTGTCAAATAAGGTTGGTTAGTCCATTGGTAAAAATGCAACAGAAACATGACCTGTTAATTTTTTTTGACGATGATTTTTCTATGAGTTTGTGAATGCTTGACACTAACTGATGGGAAATTAACTGAACATATTAAGGTAGGAGAGACCATGAGAGTTGATTGTTTCCAATATTTTTTTTCTTATTGCTTAAATAGAGTTGGGGTAAAGAGTTTACTTTCTCAGATTAGAGGAGGGGACTAATAGAGAGTAGTCTCAATTGTACATTAGCCAAAATATCAACCAAAGTTTCTTTTGTTTTCTCAGTTTGTTTTCTCTTGGGCCTCTTTACTCTTATCACTTTGCCTTGACAAAACTTTTGTATAAGCACATCCACATGTATAAAACAATCCACCATGAACGCACTGACTCACAACTGACTATAATCTTTTGGTGTAACAGAGACTTTGATGCGTTTGATTTGAGACTGCGTCTTCCTGCCGTGGTTAGTACACTCTACAAAGCTGTTAAGCGAAACGGAGGAGTTACATACGTCCACTGCACAGCTGGAATTGGAAGGGCTCCTGCTGTTGCGGTACGTTGTAGAAACCTGTTTTACAGTGTGCTCTTCCTCCTTCTCTCCCTTTTCTTTTCCTTAGGACATCTTCCATTGTGAGCGTTCCACGAGAGTCATTGCATTGCTTTCCAGTAGTGAAGCAATGTCTTAGTTCAGCTGTAAATGCATTGTTGTCTTATTTCTTGTGCTTCTTTGGCTGACTAATGAAGGAATGAACAAGTCTTGACGTTTTTGCTGACTAATACTGAGAAGGGGTGTTGTTTTCGATTACAGTTGACATACATGTTCTGGGTGCAAGGCTATAAACTTATGGAAGCTCACAAATTACTTATGGTAAGATGCCAATGTAGAAATCTTAAAAGAGTCACATGTTACACTGGTCTATGCCACCATCTCTGAATTTTTTTTTTTATCGCAGAGGAAACGAACATGCTCTCCAAACCTGGATGCAATCAGAAATGCAACAATTGATATTGTGAGTCAACAACCCTGTAAATTTCAGAATGCTTGCACATATGTTTGTAGCTTATTAGTCCCATTGGTTTGCATGAATAACAACAACTGTTGCTTAGTTACTTGATTCCTGATTGTTGTTTCCGGGTTATTTATGGGGACAACAATAGCTTACAGGACTCAAGAAGAAGATTGTCACACTGACACTTAAAGACAAGGAGTTCTCCACAGTAGAAGTATCTGGCCTTGACATTGGATGGGGACAGGTGTATATCTCTTCTTATAAATCAAATAAAAGATCTTGATGCCTTTCTTTAAAGTTATGGTGTGTCAGGTATATGATTGAAAGCCTATGCTTGAGCAAACTATTTAGGAGAATGTATATGATGCAAGTCTTTTGTTCTGTTTTTTTTTTTCACCATCTCTCCCCATTGCGCAGAGGATACCTTTGACACTGGATAAGGGAACAGGACTCTGGAGCCTAAAGAGAGAATTGCCAGTGAGTTTTTCTTAACGAACTTGAAAGCTTGGTGTCTGCTTTTTTTTTGTTTTGTTTTATCATCTTCCGACCACAGCTATAATTCTGAAAACGCAGGAAGGACAGTTTGAGTATAAATATATCATAGATGGTGAATGGACACACAATGAGCTCGAGCCGTTTACAGGACCTAACAAAGATGGACATACCAATAACTACGTAAAAGTAAAATGTCTTCTTTCTCTTAACTTGAGAGTTTGTACAAGTTTTGATGAATGAGTTTTAATGTTACTGTTTCAATAAAACAGGTGGTGGATGATCCAATGAGCGTGGATGGTGCAACAAGGGAGAGGTTATCGAGTGAAGACCCTGAGCTTTTGGAGGACGAACGTTTGAAACTAGTCCAGTTCTTGGAGACTTGCTCTGAGGCAGAAGTTCGAGATCTGTTCGGAGATCTCGAAAATAAATAGATATTTATATATATATACAAATATTTACATATATCTCATCTGTTTGGATTAATACACGTAATATTTCATCTATTTGGATTAATACAAATAATCTTAAAAATTTGAAACTAATCCAGTTCTTGGAGACTTGTTCGGAGGCAGAAGTTTGAGATTCTTTCTGAACATCCTTGTGAATGTAGTACCACTTACCAGTAACAATAAAATGCTTTTATGTTGGTAATAAATAAAGTTATGTTGGTAAACATAGGAGTAAAAGTTTTGAGTAAAAATTCTATAGAAAAATAGCAGTCTCCTCTGTACAAAAGTTTTTTTTTTTGAGAAGAATAAATTTAAAATTCTTTCAAAAAAAAAAAAGTTATGTTTCTAGCAAAAGAAAGACTAGTTGTACTACGTTCAACGACATAAACACTTCAGATCTGTGTTCTTTTTTCGTTACAACAACTGTGTTCCGAAAGACGAAATAATTACCAAATTACCCCGAAAGTACAGAATGTACAATTTTAACCCCAAAAGGGAGAATAAATTACCAAAAAACTCCCGCTTGCGCTTCCCAACACTGACGACAGTGTACTGCTGCGTAGGGTTTTAGCCCATTTGCAAAGATGACTCCTCTCTGAAGTGAATTCTAATCTCTCTCTCTCTCTCATCTCTTCTTCTCGCGGTGGCAGGTAAAAGCACCTCTCTTCTTCTCGCGGTGGCAGGTAAAAGCACCTCTCTTCTTCTCGCGGTGGCAGGTAAAAGCACCTCTCTTCTTCTCGCGGTGGCAGGTAAAAGCACCTCTCTTCTTCTCTATCGATGGAGTTTTCGCTATATGAAACAATTCAATTGTCCTCTTTCTCTCTCCCTTTGTGTGTTTGTACATATAAACGGAGTTCTTGTTTGGAAATGATGAACTAAACGGATCTGTTTTAATGACCTGTAATAGTTTTTGTTAGTTTGATGGTAGATTTGTTATGTTTCTTGGGGATGCTTGTCTGGTTTTCTGACTCATTTTAACCCTTGTCTGCAGTGTAATATTTATATTAGAGCAAAAGGAGAGAAGATGCACTCTCTAAAGACTAGTTGCGTTGGGCAAGTGTTTGCTCTAGCCAAGCCTCACGATTCCGTAGGCAAGAGGACGCGTAATCGTATCCCCAAAGAGGAGAGAAAGACACTGGTCGAATCTTTCATTAAGAAGTATGAAAGTTTATTCCTTTTTTTCCCCCAATAATTTTTAGTTTGTTTCTTTCTTTCATTGTAATTGTTGATTTTTTTTTTTTAACAGGCATCAAAGCTTAAACAATGGGAGTTTTCCTTCGCTTAACCTCACACACAAGGAGGTTGGTGGGTCTTTCTACACCATTAGGGAGATTGTCAGAGAGATTATCCAAGAAAATAGGGTTCTTGGTACTAGTGGCTTGATTCTTGAAGGCAAAGGAGATGACCGTTTGCAAGATCAAACTCTGTCAAGTT